>JAHHUM010000611.1:0-188091 GCA_036173005.1 Crenichthys baileyi
AACCCGGGAAAGAAAGTAATGAAAGGGAGTTCAAACACCTTAAAAGATCCCCGAAAAGGGGTCAAAACCCGAAACTTTTGAAAGGATGTATTTTTTTGTTTTTTTTAAAAACCCTTTTAAAAATTCCAAAAATTTGATTAGCTAAAAAAAATTTCCCTTTGTGTCCCCCAAAAATGCCTAAAATTTTAATCCTAAAAATATATTGGTTTAAAAACCTTTAGTTTTTTCCCCTTTTTGGCCTTTGGAAAAGGGGTTTGGCTTTTTGAATTTCTTAAAAATTTTTTTAAAATTTTTGTGCTTTATTTGCCCTTTCCCAAAATTTAAAAAATTTGAAGCTTTTTTGAACCTCACAAAATTTTTTAAAAAACCCATTTTTAAAGGAAAAAGGTTTTTTTGGGAAAAATGTCTGGTTTACGGGGCCAATCCCACTTTTCCGGTTACGGGGCTGGGGAAATTTGAAAAAAAAATTGTTTTTAAAAAAAAAGGGCCAAGGCCCTTTTCCCCTGTTTTCCTTTTGTCGGCGCCCCCGCAGGGGTTTGGAAAAAAAAAGGGGGTTTTCGGGCCAAAACACTTGACCAATGAAAAAAAGGGGAATTAAAGGGGAAAAGGAAAATAACCCCCGTTCTGGGGTCAATAATAAAGGGAATTAATCCAATAGGGGGTCGGAAAAAACCTAAGGGGGAAAAAAAAATTCAAAGGAACGAACCAAGCCAAACCAATTAAACGGTAAAAAAGGTTAATTTCACAAACCCTTTTTGGTAAAAAGGCCCAAACTCGGGCCTTCCTTTAAAATTTCGGGCCGGGAAAAAAAACGGCAAAAAGGGGAAAACCCCCGGGAAGGGGGTTTTTTATTCCAAGAGTTTTGGGCTAGAAGGGGGGGTATCGGGGAAACAGTCGTTTTTTTCCTTCATTTAGGGCCCAACAAAAAACCATCAAAACGAAAAAGCACAAACCCCCTGGGCCAAATGCGCTCCTACAGGCAGTTTTTGGTAAACCGTCCCGGGGGAAGGACAAAAAAGAAAACCCTTTTTGCGAAAACCCCCGGCAAGGATCAAAAGAACCTTTCCTTTGGTGGAACCCAATCCCACCCAAGGGGCCCTCCGGCGATTTTTTAAAAATAAATAATTTTAACAAAAAAAATGTTGTGCAAAGTGGGAATATTAAAACAAAGTTTTTTTCGGGTTGTGAAATTTTAATTTTTGAAAACAATTTTTTTAAAACCCCGGAATTTCGTTAAAATATTTACCTTAATTGCATCAAAAACGGGGGCCCCCATAAAATTTTCACAGAAAAAATTCTTAAAAAATTTTTCCCCCCCCTTGTCCCTTCCCCCCCTTCAAAAAAAAGTGCTCTGAGGCCCAAGCCACACCCGACTGAAACAAAATTCAAAAACATTAATTTTATTTGCCCTTTAAAACTGGGCTTTTAAAGACATTTTTCATTCAAACAATGTTTTTCAATGTTAGTAGGTGACGCTATTTTTTAGTTAGCACATGAATGTTGTGTTCCAACATGAAACAGTCATTATCAGCTACAACATGCCATCGCCTTCTCCTCTCTACTGGCTAGGAGGGTTACTCTTTTTAAATGGATAGACACAAAACCTCCAACTTACTATCAACGTCATTGGAAAAGAGATATGATGCAAAATATAAAACTGGAAAAAATTTGATATACCATGAATGGCTCTACTGACAAATTTGACAAAATCTGGAACCCATTTCTTTATGTGAATGCGTTTCCTGGTCTGGAGCCATAGTTATGCGTGTCATTTATTATGTACTGTTGATCAGTCTTGTCTATGCTAAAATGTAATAAGATGCCTAGGGGTTGTTTTTTTTCTTTCTTTCTTTTTTGTCTGAGTCATGTGAGTCTTTATTGTCATATAGGATTACATATACTATAATTGTGAAAATGTAATTTGTTTGACGTTTGTGTGAAAATCAATATAAATAAAGTGTTAAAAAAACAATCATTAGCAAAAAAGGTATAAAAATATATTTCTTATAATTCTTTGCATTGAGAAAACAATACTTCACATGCTGCAGATTTAATGAGACACAAAACAGTAGTCCTGCAAATAAATAACAATGTGATTTTACAAAATTGGGTACAAGCAGCAGCCTTGTTGGTTTTCTAGGACAGGGTCTTTTAAAGTCAGATGTCTAACTTCAGGGGGTATGTCAGTGTTTTGTTTTTTCAGAACTCAGAACTTATAACTTCCAAGTATAAAGTAGCACACCATAACTGTATCATCATGTATTATTTACAATCTGGCTTTAGTTAACTGTTTTATTTTCTGTACTAAAATAAATTTTTATTCAGCATCACAACGTTGTTTATCTGCCTTGTGTTTCAAAGGCATCGGAAGATGAGCTGCCTTAGGTATATAATTCTCCAGCATCGCCATCGGACACTGTAGTCTACCTCAGTTGCTCATCATTTAAGCCAGGCTGTTTCACATTTTTTGGACCGCTTCTGTGGAATAGGTACTGCATTTTGTGTACACCACATATGCAGCGAAAAAAACTAAACACTACTACAGGAATTGACACACATGCTACACCATGATGTGGCAATGATGCAATCATAACATTAATTATTAAAACATTTATTATTATTTGACCACTTGGGGCACTCATATGCTGTGTATAGAGCATTAGAATTTCAGCCCAATTTACTCTGGTCATCAAAAAGTACCACTACAAATTCCAACTTAAAAGCAGCATTAAGGAAATGTTTTATTACATCCTTTTCCAAAGTATCTTGCTGCACATCAATACTAGAACCTTATTTTATTAAAGTGCAGCATCAGCTGACACACCTCCACTCAAGTTAATTAGAGACATCTTTGCTGTGTTCAGCTATACTTAGATATATGATAGTAAGTAAAAACAAAAGTTTATGCTGGATTTCTCAATGGCTTTTGTAATTCTTTCACAAATGCTTGCACGCTGAGATCTGAGCACCCTTGGTGCCTGAAGCACACTTGCCGAAACAGTCATACACACACTCAACTCAGCATAAGTTATTAGTTTTGATGGCTAAGTTAATGCCAAATATAATCATAGGGACACTACTTAATAAATCTGTATGTTTATTAATGTAAGAAAGCATTTAAATCTATATCCTAGACAAAGAACAGAGATGTTCAACTCCAGAAAAATCCCAGGTGCAACAAAGCTTGAGACTTTAGGGCACTACTAATCAAAAATGGGACCCGATGGTTTGTTTTTAGGTCTAATATTGCGCTCAGTCTCTGAATGCCACACCTTCAATGATTCTGAAAGCCAGGTTTTCAATACATATTTTGACAAGTTAAACATTTATGCTTAAATGTTTAAATCACCAACAGAATGTTCAAGACATACCATAAATCTAATTACAGATCCTTCTCCTCTCTCTGCATTAAAAACACAATTTGTCAGATCTATTGGAATACTGCAAAAAATTATCTTTTTGTGTCCACATTTTGTCCAGTTGATCTTTTGTAATTCAATTTTACATAGGTTTAATATATGACTCTTTCCCGTACATGTACTTGTGTGAAATGCAGAAATAAAATCCCTTTGGTAACCTCCATTGTGTTTTTTAGGGCAAATACCATTTCCTAATTTCTTTAATCAGTATTATTTTAATTGAAATATCTACATCAATCTGTAGTCCTTGCATTGTTTCTAACGTTTGTTGATCAGCTTAATTTAAGGTTGTCTGTCCTCCTGTTTGCTTTGTGCAGACCGCCCCCCTGCCCCTGTCAATGTGTCTGTTATGCACCTGCGAGCTGATTCAGCAACCGTGTCCTGGGAGGTTCCAGAGGGGGATATAATAATAGGATTCTCCATCTCACAACAGGTAATGACTTAAATTCTCAAATTACAGGTCACATATCCACACATCATGTTACAAGTACAAACATCAGTGTATTTTATCTTGATTTTATGTGATGGACAAAACAGATTAGTACATGGATGTGAAATGGAAGAAAATGATGCACGGTTTAACTTTTTTCTATGAATAAAAATCTGAAAGGTATTAAATACATTACTGCTCTGATACCGTAAATTATCTCTAGTGCAACTAGTTACCTTCAGAAGTCTCCCAGTTAGTAAACAGAACCCACCTGTGTGTAATTTCTCCTCAGCATAAATCAAACTGATCTGTGTAGGCCTCAGGGGTTAGAGAACATTAGTAAACAGCATAATGAAGACCAATGGACACAACAGACAGGCTAAGGATGACGTTGTAGACAGGGTTAAAGCAGGGTTAGGTTATAAGACGTGTCCTAAGCTTTGGACATCTCTATTAGCATTGCTCAGTCGATTGGAAACGACATGGTTTTATAACGCACATTGGCAAATTGGTTCAGTTAAAAAATTGAACTGGAAACCTGAGGCAAGACTTGAAATTTGCTCCTGAAAGATGCTCTCCATTCAGTCTGACAGAGTTTGAGCTATTTTGAAATAGAAATGTACAAAAAATATTCTGTGGCATAAAGATGATTCCCCTATGTAGAGGAGACCTTTAAATAGGAAAGGAGATACTGGAAAAGGTTGAGGAATTGCTAGGGTAGAAATACAAGCAATGAACTGAACAAGTTGTTCCCATTTCAGCTTTCAATACATCCTAGCTCACGCATGAGAGGATCTTGTTTCTACACCTATATGCTCTTAACACACACAGTCATAAATGTGCGCAAGTTATTTTTAGAATCCAAAGCATAGTAGTCTTCTTCAATAGCCTATCTTCTAAGGCAATGTTTCTGCATTCAAATTAAGAAGTGGATTATATATTGACCATTAGCCATTTGTAGATCAATATATAGTCGAGAAGCTTATAGATTGCCTGGCGAAACTGATTTGTAATCAATGTAATGATTTTTGTAAAGTCGTGGACTCCGTTTAATTTAAGAAATATGCCTTCTTAAGGTATATTAAAGCCTTAAGTATAAATAAAACTAAAGGAAAGTCAGGAGAGTTGTTCCATACATTTACAACACAAATTTTATTTTCTGAAGATAAAATATTTTAGAGGCTTAAAGTAGAACAACTGATGACTCTTGCCACTGACTGATGCAATACAACATGCTGTCCTGTCATAATTTTTATGCTCTGTGCAGCTTAGATTATAATGCAGTGATTTCATTTAACTTTCTGTTGAGCGTGACTGAATAGTCTCTCTCCTCAGGGTTCTTCATTATGTTTGGCAGCTGGGTCTGAACATCTCTCATAATTGCCTTAAGCATACATAAGAGTTTAAGCATTGCATTATTCATTATTTTTATACGTGGAAAGTCTTTTTAACGAGACATATGGCCCAAAGACGAGAACAAAACTCTGACTAGGAGAAAAGGTTTCAAAGTCTGATATTTTAAAGATTTTTCTCATGAAATGCGTGCAGTCTAAAAATAATCCCAATTTTGACTCAACGGGCTTTCATATAATGAACCTTTATAATAAAATGTTGAGACAGAGAGTTCTGCCTGTTGTTCTCCAAAGTAATTTTTTTGCTGGTCTCTTCTGTTGCACATTGGTATGGACTCTGAGGAAGATCAGTTTGTTTCAAAGCCTTTCAATGCCTTTGCAGCATGACACTTTATCGATTTTAACATTAGCCCATCAAATTTAATGATGCGAAGCGATGACAATTTCAAGAGAAGACAATGCCTCTCAAAGAGACTTGTTTTGCAGGGCTGTGTGGTCACCCTGATCTCCTAACTTTCCTCAGTATCGATCTTTGCTGGAATTGCTCAACAGTTTAAGCTATTGTGTTGTCTCTATCTCTTTTACCTTCCAGAGGCAGGATGGACACATGCAGCGGTTCATTCGTGAGGTCAACACCACCAGTCGCTCTTGTGTACTCTGGGACCTGGAGGAAGAGACGGACTACATTATCCAGGTCCAGTCTATTGGGTTATATGGGGAAAGCCAAGCCAGCAAGAAAGTTCATTTTTGCACCCTCAAGAAAACGGACCGGTTCTCTTCCAACAGCTCTAACCAAGGTATGCTTCTTACACAGCTAAGATGGCACTGCAGATGCCAGCCTGCACTTTCCTCTCTTGTATTTTGCGTGTTTTTGTGTTTATTCCGATAATTCAACCTTCTCTCCCACTTGTGTAAAAGCACTGTATATACATATATATACATATTTACAAAAAAAGGCTTTTTTACATTTTTTTTTTGTGTCACAAGCTTGGAGAATAAAGTTGATTCAGATTTTGCGCTAAAAGCTAGAGAATCTCTCATCACTTTTCTTGTAAGGTTTTGTTACTAATCAGAGATGGTCACATGTCATTTATATTTAAGCCCAATTTAGGTTTTAAGAGCCAAATGACTAAAATGAACATTTTGACATCAGATCTAGCCTGACTAGAAACACTAAATTATCCTTTAAACTAATTTAACATAAACTTTTAACATCTTTGTCTTTTTCAGAACTATAAATTTGATGTGTTGTTAATGGTCTTAAAAATTAATAAGGTGAGATATTTAACTAACTAAAAGCAAACTTATGCATTTATGTTAAAGAAAACTAGTAGATGTCTAATTTCTGAACAAATAAAACAGGAAGTGCTTTTGTTTTGAAGAACTGGACAAGTCTTTGTAATGATGCAGGCTTAACAGCAAGAGAAAAAGACGTTGGGGGGAAAAGCCAGATTTATTTTGTTCTGAAACAAACTAAAGTAATTTTTCAGTTTAAGAGACATCTGTTTGATTATTATGAACAGGTTGTTATCAACCCTTAATAGTCCATAGTTCCAGAATGGAGAACCCAAACTGTGCAAGAGGTTACTATGACAACCAATTCTTTATGTATTCAGAGGGGACGATTATTTATTTTTTCAAATTATCTTAACATCTAAATTTCGGTGTCCGAAGGTGATTTGGAACCAGTGGCACGTGTTTCCACTAAGGAAAAGAGGTTCCAGGGCACGAACTATGGTTTAACTTGGGCACTGCAGAATACTTAAGGATAATTTATATGTTTGCAAAAAACACTAAGCACGCACTGTATAACTACTCATTTCATTACACTAGCGGATACTGAACATATGCAAATGAAAACATTGCACATACAAGTGTTTTTGTATGGAGTAGCTATCTTCTTTTCCATAATAATTATAGATGCTGAACATCGTGTGCAGCTTAGCAAGCTTTTCTGTCCCGCTACCACACTTTCCACCCGCGTTGTGTAACGCCCACTGTTGATGACTCATGCTTGGTTCCCAAAACTGGTGGAAACACCCATTGGTGCTCAACAACACACCAAAGTTTGAAGCCACAAACTGTGGACAAGACTTCTTTTGGTGTAAAAATGTTATCAAAGTCTGGAACTCAAGTCTTTATAGCATGAGTCTAAGGCTACATTCACAGCAGACGAATACGGCCCAAATTCGAGTTTTTAGCCCAAATGCGACCCATATCAGTTTTTCATGGTGATTTGAACGACCCAGTTCCAATCTTTGCACCTCTGAAAAAATCAGAATTGCGTCAATTTTATATGCGGCACTAAATCGGAAACGTGTCTGATGGATTTCAAAGCGTCCACACAGACTTCTCAACAGAAGTAGCAGTTGATGGAAAGTGTACTTAATAGCTGCTTAAAGGTAGTTTTAAAAAAAAGCTGCTATTAATCTGACCAACATGTCTTATCAGAACGCATATTCTAATTTAATAAATAAGACTGTGCATTAAGCCTGAATCGGTCTGCTAAAGAAAACTGTGCTAGGCTCAAACGAGCTGCAAAAGGTACAAAAAACCTACACCTAATAGCAAAATCCTAATATTATATAAGTAGTAATTTCTTACAACTTTCAAATAATTTAAACAATTTAAACAGCATTCAGTCAAATATAGAAATAGGAAGGGTGTATTCTCATATGACCACCTTATCTTTTGGATTTATTCTCTTGGTCATGATCCTCCTAACAGTCATATGAGAGGGTTTGAATGTTGACAGACAAGTAAAGTGGGAACACTTTTTAGCTCAGCTCTTTCTTCAACACAACAGACCAGAGCAGAGCCCGCATTCCTGCAGAGGAGGCCCAGATAGTAGCGGCTGAAATTAGCTTCCTCTGTATGGTGGCTGGGCTCAGCATTGTAGACCGAGGGTGAGTGAGGACTTCCCTCATTTACTGGGAGCTCAGAATACAGCTGCTGCTCCTCTGCTCTGAAAGGATTTAGCTGAAGATGTTCAGGCACGTGATCTCTTTTTGGAGAATTTCTGGATACTTCCCACCAGGCAAGCTTTCCTGCTCCTGCTGAAGAAAAACATCCCTATAAAGTGGCTTTTTTTTTGCATGAATTGCGCCCTGGGGAAGCCCCTCCTTCTGTCGCCCTCCAACCAAATAAAATGCAAGACATTATATGTGACTCTGGGACAGAATAAAATGCAGTGCAGGCATGGAACTTTGTCTTCTTTTCTCAGTAGAAAGCCGGGGATGCCTAGTAAATAACGGGAGTGACAACTGGGAGCTCATAACCCCTGCCACCACCCACCTCCACTGCCACTGTCCCCATAGCATAATGCTGCTAGATTTGTATAGTAAAAAATGTGAAAAGTTGTGTTAATGAATCCCTGCAAAATACACGTTTGTGTTTGCAACAAGACAAAGATAAGGAAAATTTAAAACAAATGCTTTTGGAAGGTGCTGTAATGTATGTAATACAGACAATGATGTGCATACAGCCATAATAGAAATCTGACAATTATATTTAAAAAAAGAAAATGATCATATAGTTTGATGTCTTCAGAAACCTTGAAATTGTTCCTCATCTGTTAACAAATGTGTTCAGCATTCACAAATTGTTTTTCTGCTTAACAAAGGCAAGCATTGCCATGAGTTGCATCAGTCTAATTGAAGTAGTTGAAAGACGTTTGTTAAATGGAGCTGTTTCTTTACAACCTGTGACTAAAACAACAAGATTCTTAGTGTTTCTTATTGTTTGCTTCTGAAAGAATAAACATTAAAAACATCAGAATCTCCCCTATTACATGATCTAAACCCGATTAAACACTGAGTAAACAATTGTGAACTGAGCTGTTACAGAACATTTTTCCTTCTAATTCAGCATGAATCCCAATTCCCAGACAGAGGCAATCCTTTACAGACACTTCTCCTTCTGTTGTGCTGAAGCCTCCTTTTTTCCTCTCAATCCTTTTAAAGCAAACTGACATTGAAAAGTGAAGGCAAAGTGAAGGCAAGTCCTGTGGAGTGCAACAACATGAAGGCTTCCTGTCAGAACCTCACAGTGGGATCGGGGGTGGTGATGAAGGGAGAATGCTTTTCTCTCAGACACCAGTACATTATTGACGGATTCTTCAGGCATGGCAAGCTGCTCTGAATTTATGCAATGTGACATAACCTGTGGTAATTCTCTACAGACTCCAAAACATTTTAAATTCAATGTATGGGCTCAGATCAGGGACTGGTAAAAAGAGGAAGACCGTGATGGCTCTGAGTAAATTCTACAGCTTTCATTTTTTTTTAGCTCAGGGTAAAAAAAATGTCTGTAAAGTCATCTGAGTTAGCTCAGGCATGACTATATAATGAGCCAAATGTATTCAGTCTTGGCGCCTCACTTGACACTTGTGTGTGAGCAGGCCGGATGCCTCGAGTTGATTTTGCCTAATGAATTCACACCGGTTGGAGGTTGTGAAAACCCAGAAACGCTGATACAAGGGGATCATAAATGTTCCTCTTTAGCTTCAGGTTTGGTTTAATTTGTTAAGCAAGCAAGACTGTCCAAGGGGAAAAACAATTTAACACATAGTAGCTCATTGAAAGAGCCTGTACACGATATATGAAGTAACACGGGTGCTGATGTACTGACTTACTTTACTTTACAAATCCAACACGTTACCTTTGTTGCAATTGCTCAATTAATTTTAGACAGTTACACTATTATTAATATATCTCAGTAAAGTACTGCCCATAAACAGGGTTTTGGCCAGCGCCGACTGTTTGAGAGACTTACTGTGAAATATTTATCAAGTTTTGCAGCCCCTTCAGGTCGCCCAACTAGGTCAAAAAAATAGCCCATTCAGTGGAATGAGATACATTTTTTTAGGAGTTTGTTTTGGCGTGTTAAAGCAATCACTGTCAGCCTTTCATAATCTAATGCCAGCGATGCTGACTCTTCATGTCCTAGTTTTAAAGTTCAGTAACATTACTTTTAATCATGCAACTTTTCTGAACTTCTGGCTCATTTTTTTTTCAGATTATGTGTTTTTATCATTCTATTAATTTTATTACACAAAAGTAACAAAACTTTCAAACTGAATCACTATGATGACAGACTAAACTAACACGCTCTACTCATGGAAAATTTCAACATAAAAAACAACCAAGAAGCCAGATAATACTGTTCTTACGTTTCCACAACAGTTTTTCACAACACTCACCAGAGGTACCCAAAATTGTACTCAAGTAAAAGTAGCACTGCTTCAATATATTTTACTGAAGTATCTAGTCAAATAATTACTCAAGTAAGAGTAATAAAATGTTTGGTGAAAAGGCTACTCAAGTACTGTTCATAACATCTGATTTAATATTGGAACGTGATTTAATCAAATAAAATGTAAAGTTATGTGCAAAGTCTGATATTTTAAAGATGGAAATAAAAAAAGTTAATTACGAAATAACAAATTCAGAAAGAAGAAACACTTTTCCAAATCATTGTTTTTAACATCAAACTTATGAAACCATATAGGGAAATGAAATGTAATGTAGAATTGCCAGAAAATTTACTGAAAGAGCGCCTGGAGGAAATCTTGCAGGTACATGACAAACATGCAAACTTTATGGAGAAAGGCTGCAAAACCTCTTGCTGTCCGGTTATATTGCTAACCCCAGTTATTATAGTTCATGTTGCACTTAAAAATACAGCTGCATATTAAAGATTTAATTTTACCTCCGTATCTTGCATTGAAATGTACAAAATATATATCAAGTTGCAATCTGCTTAAACCAACATCTATTCTATCTGTCATTCATGTGCACATTGCTTTCTGTCTTTTGTATGGAAACCATCAGCAAGAGTAACTACAGTGTATCCTTAAATCAGTCCTTGTACTAAAAATCGACCCATTCTTGCACAGCATTCAGGTACCTCTAATAAACAAAGACAGGTTTACTGGTAGCAGTGAACTTAAAGCTAAACTGTAATACTGTCTATTATTGTGTAAACTGATTTCAAATTTGGAATCAAAATATAATATTTAAGTCAATTGGAAATTGAGATTGTTAGTTACATCAGCTAAAAGTCTTGTTTTATTCAGTTGGGAAAAAAAACAACAGACCCGTTCAAAAGATAAACTTTTAAAGAAATATAACCAATAAAAAAATTTCAAAAGTCTTGAAGAAGTTGTAAAGCTGGATGGGTCCTGTCAGAAAGGATTTGTTGTGACGTTCTGAAGTGCATCAGCAGTGTGTTAAGCAACACACTGCTGTGTCCAGAACGTTATGGAGTGGGTGTGAGACATACACATCCGATATAAAGATGCAAGAGGCATCTTATCACCAGTAGTAAACAAGAACATTTTAATACATTCTCACTGGTTCCTCTACTACTACTAAATAAATAAATTAAATGTATGCCTCACATGTTTTCTTTTAGTCACTGAATTAGTATGAACAGATTCTGAAAAATATATTTATATTATCCTTTCTAAAAAGTGTGCAAGGCTTTAATGCATAATAATTTCAAGTAAGCTATTTGTTGTCTATTACCTTTGTTTCTTTTAAAAGCCTCTTTGATCCAGCTAACTCTGACATGAAAGAGCAATTTCAGAGATCCTTTGTCAGGGTTTAGTGCTTCCTACTAAAACCATATTAATTTCTGTCACACATTATGGTGAACATTCCCAACATTTAGGACTATGGCCCTCATGAATTAATGAAGTTCTTTAAGATAATGTGAAGACATACTAAGCCTGTTCATACCTGAACAGAATTCATGTACATACAATAGTATATAGTATATTGTTTCCATGGATTCTGCTCATCAAATATCTACATCTTTTAGTGGATAAGAATGACGGCTATGAGCCAGTTTGGGTGCTTTTAAATAAATGGGTATATTAGCATTGTTTGTATGAAGTGAGGATCCATTGCATGAGTGAAAATCTTTCACTGGTGTAATATAAATCACCCCCTAAAGAGAGCCATATTAACTGCTGCCAATCTACTTAACAGTTTCAGATAAAAGATAATTTTCTCGATATGGTTCTCTGAGCACTGACTAACTAAGAAGGTGTTCCCATAGGCATAATTACTGTATAATACTTCAAAAAGATGCTCGGCTGTCTCCTCTGAGGCAGCACATTTACTTAGACTCTATCCTTAAAAGCACTGACACAATAATATGCGGCACTTTGTCGGATACATGGGAAGTTTCCCACCCATGTGGAAGAAATTTATATACAGATAAAGCTGTGGATAACTATGAAGCAGGGTTATGTTATAAAATAATATTCAAAGCTTGAACAGCTCATGATGCACTGCTTAGCCCATCAAATCAAAATGGAAAAATGGTTTTACACAACCACTGACTTACGAAGACATGGCTGTCTACCTGAACTAACAGGTGGAATAAGAATAGTATTAATTAAGAGATGCCACTAGGAGCCCCAGGGTAACTCTGGAGGAACAGCATAGATCAACAGCTCAGGTGGAAGTATCTGTCAGCAAGAAAACTATTGGTTTCTCAAAATCTGGCTTTATTGATAGAGTTGCAAAAAAACAAAAAGGCATTCCTGAAACAAAATCTGGTTTTCAGTTTGCCACAAGCCTTTGTGTTGATCTAGCACATAAATTCCATATAAAATACGTTGACATTTGTAGTTGTAACATGACAACATGTAAAACCTTAAAAGGGGCATGAATAATTTTGCAAGGTACTGTATGCCAGAACAACTGTTTTATGTTGGGGAAACATAATAAAATAATTAATCAGTAGAAGCTTAGTAACGACTCATGTACTGAATCCGTGGTTTGTTGTTACACATCTTCCCGTCACAGCTCTGAGTTACAATCGGCACTGTGGGATTAGGGGTGAGCAGAAGGAATTTCAAGTAATCATTTTATCACAGACGGTACTATGTACCAGAGGCTCAAAAATCATGTTGTTCTGCTTTAGCAAATAATCACGCAACAATATGAGAGTGGTGCAAAGTTGCAACACATGGAAAAATGCACTGCAATGGTATTCAGGTCATCCGCATGTGTGCTTTCTCAGTCTGTAGTATAAAAACTGCTGCCTCTCATATCCACATATTATTTATATATGTGTATATTGTACATTGTAAATATGTATATTCTGTAGTGCAAAAACAAAAACCAAAGAGCAAAGTGTACCAAAGTCAAATTCCTTGTTTGTATGTACAAACTTGGCAATAAAGCTGATTCTGATTCTGATATCCATCCTTAGCAAGGGTATATGATAAAAATCTAAAACAATATGCTCAACTGAAGGAAAAAGAAGAAATACCGTAAAGGCAAAAGTAAAACATTTCTGAGCGAGTCAGATTCTCTTTAGTTTGCGGTTTTCAAGTTATGAGAGGAGAGTCCCTGTCGAAATTAGCATGAGGTAGTTGATAGAAATACATGAGCAACTGTCAGGATGTTGGCAGATGTGATGGAATAACTGATCCATAAGAGCACTGAAGCCTCTAGAGACTAAAGGGCCATGCTGCTAATGTCTCAGTGTGGGTTTTGGTAAAACTTACGTAGTTCTTTCCATACTGGAAAGATGGAAATTAATTAGAAAGAACCAGTTACTGAAAAGTAATTGCCGAGTGGGTTCAGGCAGCTTGAGGAAGTGTAGGAGTAATAAACTGGATAACAGCTCACTGAGAAAGACATCAAACACTGACCTCAGTCCTGACCTGGCATTTAAAAGTAATGTTCCTTTCTAATTTCTACGCAGAGCTTATTGCACACCATCTAAATGGTGAGTCTCAAAAATGTTTATTTTTTTCATGAAATAAATACACAAATACAGTTAATATTAAATATCTTTTTTAAAAATTAACACATTTTTAAAGGATTTTTTTTTTTTTAAATGTCGCTTCTCTTGACAAAACAAAGACCGAGAACAGGCAGACAGGGAGAAGAAAAGCTCCTCTTTTCATTCAACATTTTTCACTTTCAGTCTGACTAAACTGTTAATAAATGTGCATTTGGTTTATGAGGATAATCATTTTGAAATGTTTCCCCAAATGTTTAAACTTCTTGAACAGCTTGTTGGTACATGCCTATTTGCAAAGAATTTAGTTGAGATTTCCTACAGCAGGATAGGGTTGTCAAATTTTTTTCCCCTGGCTTCACTGTCAACACTACTGCC
Source organism: Crenichthys baileyi (assembly GCA_036173005.1). Taxonomy (NCBI): domain Eukaryota; kingdom Metazoa; phylum Chordata; class Actinopteri; order Cyprinodontiformes; family Goodeidae; genus Crenichthys; species Crenichthys baileyi. The sequence goes on from JAHHUM010000611.1 coordinate 14,343, forward strand.
CCTTTAGCTCCTGCTGCCAGGGTCATTCAGAAGGGAAAGTAAATACAGATATTTCAACATAGATTCTTCTGTTCATCTAGATCAGGCATGATGACAATAAGTTTTCTGGTTAATAGATTGGCATGCATGTCAGAGAGGAAAGTCAATAATAAAATGGCACCAAGTTGGCATGGACCTCAATTACAGAAAGAAGTCCTCTTGTGAAGTTAACAAGATCTGGAACACTGCAAATTATATGCAATATAACCAGATAAAAAAAATATTTTTCAAAGGCAGAAACCTCAGCAAACTCTACCAGTGATACACTCTTTGCATCTGTATGCTTCTCTTACCACAAAGAAGTTCAGCAGTTAAAGCTGTGCAAGATGCACTACAATGATATGCTGGTATTTGACAACAGCACCAATGTCTAAACTGTTTAGTTTGACATAAACAGCTTGATCAAAGAAATCTAATGGAATCCTTAACTGTAAGACTGGACAAACTGCTTAGAAATTACATGTATCAATCTCTCCAAATTCATCAAGGGCATTAATCAAAAGCATTGCCAACATTTTGGTGTAATTCTGCTAAGATACAGTACAAACAAAATATACCCTCTTTAGTACAATTATGCTAAAAGCTTTAAGTATTTCTATATGCTCATTTTTTAAGGTACTTTGGCTTCCTTGCTCTGTCCACTTACAAAGCCACATCACTATATCGCTGAAGAATTTTGGAAGAACAACTGAGCACTCTCTGAAACTGCTGTAATGTGAAAAGAGCTGACAGACTGTCAATTCTGGGGCAGTTCCCTCTCAAGTTGAGTCACTAAAGGGGCCAATTAGAAAGAGTGGTGCTCTGGAACACGTCCATCTACCCAAGTAAGGAAACAACAGAGGGTCTAGTTGATACACTTAGAGTAGGATTAATTGTTGTAGACTGGTTTGTTGTGACTCCTATTGCATTCTCTGAAAGTTAATACAAATAACAGTCATCATGAGCTATAGAGATGATAAAGGTTTTTGACAATCAATGCAGACACAATGTAATCAATCGTATATTATAAACAAATCATGTCAAGGTAATTTACTCAGCAGAACATTTTAAAACACAAGGATCGAATTGCCAGAATTTGTATTAATGCATTCAAACCATTATAGTTACTGCAAAGTTGTTAAAAATATGTTGCGATTACCTTTTTAATTGTGCCGTCTCTTAGATGACCCCACCGTGCAGGGCCTGGACAAGTCTCGGCATCTTCAGACAGGGGAGATGATCATAATTGTCGTGGTCTTGGTCATGTGGGCAGGTAGGTTTTTGAATGTGTGGAGTTAAAAGTTTTAGATTGGAAAGTAGGCAAAAACCCTTTAAAGTAGTTTCTGGGGTTTGTCTCTAACTGGTTGGGAGTGTGTAGGACTCCCACCAGTAAAAGGGGAAAGCGGAGTAACATATTGACCCATTTAGAAAAGGCATTAAATGAGCAACGCCATGTTTCGAGGACATTGTCAGTAAATTAATTGTTGTCCAATATGATTAAAAGCACCAGTTTAGTGCTATCAAATAACATGAATTACTTAAGCAAACTTAGGTGTAAAGAAATCTTTTAATTTTACAAAAATGGAAGAAATATTAACATTTTGGAGTAGTCCAGCCAGACTCTGGACTTTAATCTGAAAGAGAATCTGTGGATGAAGCTAAAGATTAGGATGATGGCAGGGAGGTCTTCCAACCGTCAAACTTCCATTTGGAGCTCATCACCAAATATAAATCATCAAACTACCAGTGAAAATGTGCAAAAAGCTGCTCAGCAGCTGTAAGAAGGGTATGATTGCTGTTATGACAGTAAAAAAGTTTTTCCATTGGGTATTGAGAAGAGAATAAATAATTCTACTTTGTAATTAAATGTGGGTGTAAACAGATACATGTTTTTTTTTTTTTTTTTTTTAAATTGATACTCCTTTTGCAGTGTTTTATTTTTACTTTGAGACATGTCTGTCACATTTCCCATTCAAACAAACTTCTTGGTTGAATTAAAATAGTTTTAAATCTAAATCAGGGGTCCAAATAATTTAGGTCTTAACTGTACTTCATATTTAGTTGTACCGAAAGCAACAACATGTGGAATTTAGCTACATACAGAGGTAAAATTGGAGATTACAACTTATATAATAATTATAATAAGATATTTCTAATTTGTAATACATTGGATTAATTAAAATAGTAATCGGGGCTGTGCAAATGTACATGGCTGATGGATCTGCTTTGGCTGTAATTGGTAAGAGCTTTGCGAAGGTCTTCGACTGTCATCCACTGTTTCGTTCCTTTCATTGAGGTAAACTTTCTTTCAAAGTGGTTGCAGTGAATATCATTTTACACTTTCTGATGCTCTTTCGAAGCTTTCATTGAGGTTTGGATGCTGTCTGAGAAATATTACTCAGCAATGTTTGAAGGAATCCTTTTCCTGTTTGTTTTTCTTAATCTTACAGCTACTCAGCAGCTTAACAACTACATAATACAATCCAATCATACAGACAGACAGACTCAAAGTCAATTCCATTCATTCCAATTCATTTTCATAATAAATTATGATCTAATTCATTTAATTTCATTTATACTTTTTTGGAAAATGTACAATAATATTTACAGCCTTTAATATAATATCTGAACTTTTATGACTACATATTCAGGGGAGTGGATGGAGGTGTAAAGCGTATATATATTTGGACTCCTTATCGATTTTCTTTTTATGGCTTCTACATAATCTTATATATAAATAACATATATATAATCACAATTTAATTTTGTCATAACAGGTAACATAGCTAAAAAATTCTAAACAGGATTATTAGGCACTTTGATGCCACTAGTCATGACACACTTAGCTTTCAGTTCTTAAACTAAAACTATGACAAATACCAAAGATAACTAATTTTGACATAAATATTATAGTATTTCAGCATCAACAAAGTGATTGCCAAAGAGCCAACAACTAAAAACTTGCTTTACTGATACTGCTTCTCTCATTGCCTGTGTCAGGTCTGTTCTGGATCTTCAAGACATTACTTACACATTCTGTGCCTCACAACAACATCAGAGTCCATATTAATAAAACCACATGTAAGAAAAGAAATCAAACTACACATTCAGGTCTCATACATTAATCTAATGTAATCTAACCATGACGAACATGAACATGATGAGCGTAATCAACAAGATCAACATCTCTTCTCATCTGCTAATCAAATAATAGCTGCAACATTGGATAAGGCTTAATTGCAGCATGGATATGAATGTAAAAAAAAAAAAAAAAAAAAAAAAGCGTCTCATAAGGATCTCATTATCAGAACTCTATACTCATTTCTGAAAATGTAATGGCAGGGTCCTTAAAGAAATTCATAGCCTCAGTGATGTCAGGAAGTTAACTGAATTCACATTACAATTCAGACAGGAAGCACAGCCGCATCTAAAAGACTGCAGAACATAAAAAGCCAAACTGTATCATCTTTCCGTTTTTCAAATGAAGGCACAGCTATCGAGCTCCCTGGGGAGCCAAGCTCCATTATCCACATGGTATTTTAGTGTGCGGCGGTGCAGGAAGTGTGAATGACAGTTGTTTCCTCATGACTGAGTTCCTGTTTGTTGTGTGTGTGAGTTTTTCACTTGTGGCCTCCTCTGTCCTCCTGGCAGCTGTTATAGCCCTGTTCTGCAGACAGTATGACATCATAAAGGACAATGACTCCAGCAACAATAAGGAAAAGGTCAAGCCGTTGTCGGAGAGGAGCACGCCGGAGCACCACAGCGGAGGACTGCTAAGGAGCAAGGTAAACATGAATAAAAATCATAGCTTAGAAATTCTGGCTAACTAAATTTCCTTCTTTGAGTTAAACACATTGCCTCCAGTATCTCTGTTGGTATATACTAGCCTTGCCCTATGTGAAAGGTACTGTCTGGGTTTTTTCACTTATCACCGTTGCACTCCCCCCCGATGCATGGGGGTGGTAAGACATCTGGGGTAGGAGGGTAGCTGGACTTAGCACACATAATCACTAATGCTTTATACCATGTACAAGTGAATGAAGTTGTGTGATTGGTTTGGCTTTTTTTCTGACTTGCTATCCTGCAGAGTTTGTAGAAGCATATGATTAATTGCAGGAAGAACTTAATATTATTATTGAAATATTCTCTGCAGACCCCACACACCCTGCACATAAACTGTTTAGGCTTTTACGTTCAGGTTGACGCTACAGAGCGTTGTGTGCTGAAACCAGATACAAAGCTGTTTCTCTGATGAACACAGTCAGAGTTTCAGAACAACACCATGCATACTTAAATGTATGTAGCTACATTTAAAAAAATATATTTTTTATTTCCATATATTGTATAAAAAAAAATAATCTTCACTCAGTGCAAAGTGTAGCAGAGTCAAATTCCTTGTTTGTGTCACAAACTTGGCAATAAAGCTGATTCTGAATAATAACCAGTTTTAAAGGCATATCTTCAGAAATATAAACACTGGAAACTAAAGGACACATTTACAACAATCATTCACTTGGTTTCCACTAGGCGTGTAACATTATGAAATGTTTGTATCTGGATTATTGTGTGCAACTTCTTTACTGATATTAACATCATAGTTTTTGTTAAATGTGTTGGAAATATGTAAACAGTAATGCAGGCTGAAGTTAATGTACAGCCAGCAGCATAAATGTGTTATAAACATTATTATTTTATTTCATCCGTAATAACAGTAGTGGTAGTAGTAGTAGTAGTAGTAGTAGCAGAAGTAGAACTGGTAGTATCATACTATATCTATTAAATGTGTGGACCACATTAAAGCCTGCGGTCCAAACAGACAATGCAAACAGTGTGTGCATTATCTGAGATATGACCTTGAAAAAAAAACTTAGTTTTTGATATTGTATTTATGAAATACTGGTAATGATGGCGATTTCATTTTAAAACAATAGAAATCATGGTAATCCTGTTAAACAAAACAAAATAAAAATTAATAAAAAGAAGAAAAATCGTGAACAATTAACTCTTGTAACATCGGTTACTGGAGCTTTTAGACTGATATTTTTCTATATTCCTGTACCAGCTAGCTATGCTACAGTGCAAACATTAGCTTGTACATAAATTGTAACTAAAAGCCAATATTTGTAAGACTGGTAACTTTCCCTTAGGCAACCTCGCTATGGCTAAATACAATGCTGTCTTGGCGCGGTTAATGTAGGCTACTGTTAAATTAGGCTGCAGACCACCAGTTCCTGTGGTAATGTACTCACACGCTTCACTGTGGTCTGTCCTTTACCTTTGTTGTTTTCTGCAGAATTTGTCCTTCTACGTTTAGAAATTGATAAGAGATCCACTACAGCAACAAAGCTTGTTAGTTAAAAATCACCATATGAACTTATACATTTTTTTTTCAGAGAACATACAACAATTGCCAAAAAAGTTTGGAGACAAAGCCAATACAGGCTAAACATTCGGACTTTATGTCACCATCTTTAAAGTCAATATGAATTCTCTGGATTTTGGTTTGTATTTAATGCATGATCAGACTTTGCTTTCATTTACATGCTTGTTAACAAATGTTTACAAACGAGAAGAAGGGGTTTGTATTAGCAAAATGTAATCTGAAAAGTGATACAGTAATCATGTATTTTGTTGCAAAGTATACGAATTACACTAATGATAATTTTTTTGTACAAAAGTAATCTTGCTTCTAAATGTTTGGCCTGTAGTGTAGCTGCATGGGAACCCAAAACAGGGTAAACTAGAATAAACAGTGAAAATAAGCATTTAAAAATATATTTTTGTTACTGACACTGGATGGTAATCATACTTGTGTAAAATTCAGTGTTTTATTATATAACGGGACTGAATTCAACATTGGGACTAACAAGCGTGGTGCTGTGTCTCTGTCTCTGCTCTTTTAATCTTCCTTTAATTTATTAGGCAACATTGGAGAGTTCAAACTGTTTTATTCAGTTGTAAAAAATATGTCTGATGTGAATATTATTAATTACATAATGAGTGCAACTCTAGATGGTTAAACTGGTTAGATGGTGATTTGCATCTGAAATGATAACCTAATTTGTCATGTGCTCGTTAACTTACACTTGAAGTTAAACAGATGAATTTAAGGTCTTAACTTCTTCCACTCGATAAAATAAAACTTCTTTGATTTAGACAAAAAACAGATATGGTTTAAACTAGATATTAAACACATTATTAACGGGGGGGAACTAAACAAGGCTAGCAATGGAGGACAGTCACACACCAAATTACAATACATGAAATTCAACAGCACATGCTTTTCCATACTAACACTACAAACATTTGCTGAAGTTTCTTGAAATGTTACAAGCCTTAAAAAAGTCTAGTTACCATTTTTGGGAAATAATGTCTTTAGACTTTAGAGAACACCCTGGAAAGGTTTACGAATGAAGCTAAATTAAACTATACTTTTTCTTCTCTTTTGCAGTTTCACCCCTCTGTGCCATCCATAAACATCATTGAAGTCTGAGAAGAAGAGGGCCAAACTTGAACTACTACATCTTCAACTGTTAATGCATTTTCTATTCTCTCCCCCATTGAGAAACACTCAGAGAAAAGCAGAGAAGGTGTGAGCAACTTATGACGCTTTGATTGATGAAAGGGTGTTAACAGACTGATATGCATTAGTTTTTTATTGGGGAAAACACACATAAATTTGTGTTCTGACACAGACACGCCTTAGAATTGCTGAAAAACTGTTCCCCTGCAGATTAATAGGACTCGATTTAATGTTAATTCATGATGCAGAAAACACTCATGTCTTTGCCGGGTGCTTGCTTTATGACTGCAATACAAAACACAGTAACTTATCATCTCTGGGAGGCGTATCTTTGTGACGCTTAACACGCAGCGTATTTTTGATATTGGCTTGTGCAGTTACATACTCTGTTCACCTCTTATAGACAAGTGCGAGTAGTGTTCATATGCTGCCTGAACATTATAATGCTGTGTGGTTACTGTGAGTAGGATCTGAATGGGAGAGAACGTTTGTGTTCAAATAAAATCACTACATCGTTTCTATTAATCCAAACTGAACTGCCATTTCTGGATAACACTGTGTGTTTTCATATTTCTGATACAACAAACATATTTTAGTTTGCTAAAATGAAGTTGCATGCAGGGCGTGTAGAAAACCAACTGATGTAGATTCTAACTTAGACACTCAAAATGGAGATACATAAGCCAAGAAGCTGTGTTGTATATTTAGTTAGTTTGCTTTTAGAGAAGGTTGCTACATTTAAACATGCAGTGCATCTTTATTGTAATTTCGTAAACACATAGTTTTTCCTGACAGGTATAATAAACTTTGTTTTGAAATGTCTCATTATTAAAATGAAACTGATGTAATAAAGTCTCACTGAAAAGCTACACTGAAAAGCTACATACTACTTCAAGTGTTTGCAAAATACTTGCACATAAACTGGCCATAAAATATCTCCAGGGTCATTAATTGCTTGTGAGGATTTAATAAGAGAAACACATTTTAGTGACAAAGTTCCTGTCAAGACTCATATGAATATGCACTTTGAGGTCACCCAGTCCCGACAAGGAAAAAATAAAAGAATATTATTGCAAATAAATTTTAACTTTTTTTAATGGGGTATAAAATGTCCAAACGCCTTAAGAAAAATGTTTACATGCATCTATGCTATGGCAATGGTGTTACAGATTTGTACACTGAAGGAAGATTTTTGTCTTTCATTTACTTTATAAATCTAACTATAGTTCACGTCATGCACTTAACATAGAACACAAGGGGTTTCATCCTATTCTATACCTCCATTCATTGTTTTAACTGATCATTTTGGGCCGATAAATAAGTTATATGATGTATTAAGATATGATACTTGGCAGTACTGGTTGTCATCCACAGTAATCAGACAGGTAACAGAGGTGCTACAACACGTGCCACCCTGCAGATATGCTAACACTCCAGCATCAGATTTCTACAGATCTGATACCATTAGCATTCAGCTAAGCTATGCTTCCACAAATTTATTATAGGAAATGCAAAAAAAAATCTGTAGCTTGCACTTTGCAACTTAAAGGAGGCATACTACAGGCCAAAAATTGGAAACAGAAGGCCAAGACAGCCAAACATTTGGAAGCAACTTCTACTTTTGATTCACAGTGTCTTTCTTAAAAGCCAGCATGAATTGTATGGAGTTTGGGATATATTTATGGCAAGACCATGTACATAATGAATTTAAATAATTAAGTATATTTTTAAACACTTTCTAGTTCTGATCATGACACAGTGGAGCTCAACTTTGCAATATTTCTGAAGTGATAAAGCAATGAGCTAACCAGAGATTGGATATGGACCTCTAGTGCATAACCTGAGTCAAAGTACGCTCCAAGATTCCTAATAGAAGATTTCGAACACTCACCAGCCGCTTTATTAGGTACACCTGTCCAACTGCTCGTTAACGCAAATTTCTAATCAGCTAATCACATGGCAGCAGCTCAATGCATTCAGGCATGTAGACGTGGTCAAGACGATCTGCTGCAGTTCAAACCGAGCATCAGAATGGGGAAGAAAGGGGATTTAAGTAACTTTGAAAGTGGCATGGTTGTTGGTGCCAGACAGGCTGGTCTGAGTATTTCAGAAACTGCTGATCTACTGGGATTTTCACGCACTACCATCTCTAAGGTTTACAGAGAATGGTCCAAAAAAGAGAAAACATCCAGTGAGCGGCAGTTCTGTGGGCGCAAATGCCTTATTGATGCCAGAGGTCAGAGGAGAATGGCCAGACTGGTTTGAGCTGATAGAAAGGCAACAGTAACTCAAATAACCACTCGTTACAACCAAGGCATGCAGAAGAGCATCTCTGAACACACAACACGTCAAACCTTGAGGGGGATGGGCTACAGCAGCAGAAGACCACACCGGGTGCCACTCCTGTCAGCTAAGAACAGGAAACTGAGGCTACAATTTGCACAGGCTCACCACAACTGGACAGTAGAAGATTGGAAAAACGTTGCCTGGTCTGATGAGTCTTGATTTCTGCTGCGACATTCGGATGGTAGGGTCAGAATTTGGCGTCAACAAAATGAAAGCATGGATCCATCCTGCCTTGTATCAACGGTTCAGGCTGGTGGCGATGGTGTAATGGTGTGGGGGATGTTTTCTTGGCACACCTTGGGCCCCTTAGTACCAATTCACCATCGTGTCAACGCCACAGCCTACCTGAGTATTGTTGCTGACCATGTCCATCCCTTTATGACCACAGTGTACCCATCTTCTGATGGTTACTTCCAGCAGGATAACGCGCCGTATCATAAAGCACAAATTATCTCAGACTGGTTTTTTGAACATGACAATGAGTTCACTGTACTCAAATGGCCTCCACAGTTCCCAGATCTCAATCCAATAGAGCACCTTTGGGATGTGGTGGAACAGGAGATGCAGCCGATAAATCTGCAGCATCTGTGTGATGCTATCATGTCAATATGGACCAAACTCTCTGAGGAATGTTTCCAGTACCTTGTTGAATCTATGCCACAAAGGATTAAGGCAGTTCTGAAGGCAAAAGGGGGTCCAACCCGGTACTAGCAAGGTGTACCTAATAAAGTGGCCAGTGAGTGTACAAGAAGCTAGAGGGCCCAAAGCTCCAACATTAGTTTATAGAAACAATTTTCTTCTTGGTTGAGTCGAAGAAATTTTCCAACCATCCAGCTTTTTAAATAGTCAACTTACGTAAGACATACGACTTAGAAACCTGATGGGACTTAAAAGATATGTATAACTGAATATATTATGTGGAGCTGTGATAAAAAATGTATTTAAAAATGATCAAAATGTGCCGAAAAGAGAGCAAATGGAACAAAAAGAACAAGGGCCCCAGGAAAGAACCATGAGGTACATAATAATGGTGTAGAGTTGCTTATGAGCTGTAATTTGAATCGGCAACAGGAAATGATCAGGCTGGTGTAAAATAAACCATTTCAAAGCAGAATCTAATAGTCTCACCCAAAATCTATCGATGATGATAATTCAGTCTTTGCTTATTTGCTGTTCTAAATAAATAATCCTTCAAGTCACTGTCAGCTACCACCAGTTAATTAACTCACCAACAGGTGTCACAATTATCCACCATCAACCAAGAGGTTATGAGCCAGCACTGTCTGCGGCAGCTCTGCACAGAACAAATTCACTGAAGCATTTTATCTGGCATTTAAACTAATCCAAAATGTAATTACAGTGAAGTACCTTAAAAAAAGAAAGAGATTACATTGCACTATAAATTAGGTATTCTTGTTAACTTTGTTGCAGTGCAGCACAAGCAGACAACTTCCATTAGTTCAGATGATTTATTGCTAAAATTAATCTAGATTACATTGCAGATGTGATTCAGAGATTAAAGTATGACATTTTTCTATAAATAAATGCACTTAATTTTCCCTTTACAGGACCAGAGCATATTTTCTTAGTTGCAAAATTCACCTCTTCTCTTCAGAATGTGCAGTTTTTACAAAAAAATGTGAACACATGGGATTTGGGTTTTTACACTTTTACTGATGCTCTTTCAAAGTGAGAACAAAAAATATGAAATCCAAGGTCAGATAGATTATTTTAAATTAGGTCTGTGTTTTTCCCTAATAAAAGATAGGGCCTAACTTTTGAAATTCAATATAGGCAACCTCTAAGATTAGCAGTAATATACCGTAACTCTTCACTGAGATGTATTTAGTATACACTACATATGAAGAGCAATTATTATGTAAATACTAAATTGTCTGCCATATTGTTTTCAAAAGTTACTACTATAGCAACCATGACCTCTAAAAGTCAGTGACAATAGGTTGTCAGTGTCAAATAGTACAACCATTATCAGCACAATATTAATTCATTAGGGCAGTTGGAACACCTTACAGTCTTTAATTAGCCGTTTCAAAATGTGTTGGATAGCCTATTAGCAACCAATTACACGCTTATGAATACTAAATGAGCTGTTCGTCTGCAGATTGTGATACGGAGGGTACATCTGACTTTGGTTAACACTAAATTACCCTCAGGATGAGCAATAGTTTCAAATGCTGCATGCAGTAACTTTGGATTATTAAGCAGAAATGCCTTCTTGTTCAGAGTTTGTGTTTTTCTCCTCATGTGATCTGTGCTAAAACAGCTGCGGTGGTGGTTTGGATCGTTGCTCAAAAAGCAAAACAGTGATCGACTGTCACTTTTTATCCAATGTTGCTTTAAATCATATTACTAACTGAAATTATTACGTTTTCTTAACGCATATCATGCAATCTGCGACTGGGTGTATTTTCGACAGTGTGTCAGTGTGGTCCTTTCAGTCCGTAAAGTTACAGAAGCAGTGCAAGTGGGTTACAGCATCTACAGTATAGGATAGAGAACATGCACAATCTAGTGGATCTGTCTGGTATTTTAATCACAAATAGAACTTACATTACATTACATTTACATTGATAACTGGCAAACATTTTGGGGTAAAAAACTGGTCTGAATCCGGAGACAGACGGCATCATCTCCACTTTGGATGAGCAGCTCAAAAAATTCTTTCTAGGGATCTGGCCGAATTATTGCATTTCTCCAAACCTCGTGCCATACCCGGGTTTCAGACAGGAGCAGGTCAGTAGTTTAACACTCCTCTCGGCAGCTATCTGTACTTGCTACCGACCCATTCCACCATACAAGACGTGTCTTCGCCCGCGGCCCAAAATTGAATAGATAAAAACATAATCTAAAACGGACGGACATATCAGGAAAAGAATCTAATAAAAGATAAACACAAACTACAGGACTAAAAATAAAAATAAAACAATTAATGTGGCCTTACTGAACATAAGATCTCTCTCTTCAAAGACTTTGCTGGTTGTGACCTGATTGGTGACATCAGACTGATTTATTTTTGCCTCACAGAAACCGGTTGCAGTGTCAAGAAAGATGATGTGTACTATAAAAATGAGTCACTCCTACTAATTATTTAAATTTTCACATTCCTCGAAATACTGGGCGGGGAGAGTAGCAACACCACACCCACACCCCCCCCCCCCCACACCCCACCCCACATCTTTCATTGATTAGTCCCAGACAATCAATAGCTACACTCTTTTGATATTTTAATCCCATTTATTTTCCTCATCTCAAATTGTGCCAAGCACTAAAACCACTTTCTGTTTGTGTGTTTTTGTACACAGCACGTTGCATTATGTTGCACAGACCTTTATCAGAATTGTAGTGTTAAATACAGATAAAGTTATATATAGTTTTGGTATGATTTTAACATCATGATGTAGCGGGGGACTGAAAGTGATAGCTTAAATAGTAGCGCTTTTAATGAGTATCTTACACTCAATCTGGCTTATAACTTCAAAACATTAACAAACATACCCACGTTGTCCTTCATTCTCTGGACCTTGTGCTGACGTATGGCATTGGGGGGGGGAAAAAGTGAAGACATACTTTTTTTTCTCACAACCTGTGCTGTCTGTCGAATTAAAGTTTTTTAATAACGCCTTTGAGTTTAATATTACAACAGAGTACTGCCACACCTGAAAAAAATTTCATTATAGTAGATCATTATCAGACCAATGCTGTAACAACCTTTAAGAATCTGTTTCACTTTTATTTTCCTCATTATCACAGAACAACACAGTGGAGGGCAATCATTTTTGTTTCTTCGCACGCTTCATAAATTGATATTCTCCTTGTTTCATGAAATAGTTACGTCATCATTGCGTGGTGCAATTAGAAATGCAGCCCCCTTTAAAAAGAAGGAATTATTTCATTAGGAGGCAGGCTCCCTGGTTTAATTCAGAGCTGCGTACTTTAAGCGACAATGTTAGAAATTGAGCAAAAAATGCGCTCTACCAACTAGGGATTCCACTTAAATCTGGAATAAATAGCCGACTTGTTGATATAAAAAGAACACTTGCACCAAGTCAGAACAAAGCTTATTTCTCATCTAATATAAGAAACAAGACATAAGTCCTAGGTTTTCTCTTTAGTACGTTGCTAACTTCCACAGAGTCATAGTCATCTGTTTGAGCCATCCCATTCCCTGTAGCTCTCACATATAAAAATCAATAGACTTTATGGGCTATACTTTCCAAAATTCAAATTGATTCTATTAAGTCACTAAGTCGGAGATACATTGTGACTGACTCACTGCCCTAAAAACGGAGTGTACTTTATCCGCAACACATGAGACAGACTTGGAAGTAAACAGGGGGGGGGGGTAGAGTAAGCGATGTATGAACTGGATCTGTTGTAAACTGGACTGTTTTGTGTCCTGTGGAGCTTCCTGAGTGGGGAGGGGGGACAGGCGGAGAGAAAGGGGAGAAAGGAGAGGAGAAAGGGGGGGAAGGGGGGAGGGAAAGGAGGAGGGGGAAGGGGGAAACAAAGGGAGTTGAGTCTTAGGTGGGGAGGGGAAGGGGGACGGAGGTGAGGGGGGGGATTATCAGACAACTATTATCTTCATCTAAACCCGTCACTTGTATGTTGAGACCCAATCCCACAAAATTTTTAAGGCAAGTGTTTCCTCTGATTACCAGCCCAATTTTTTAGGATATGATTAATTTATCTTTACAGTAAATGGGTAGTGTGTACACAAGCTTTTTAAGGTAGCTGTAATTAAACCTTTGCTTAAGAACACTTCGCTTGATCGAGATGACTTAATAATTACAGACCGATATCCAATCTTCCACGTATCTTATCTATAAAAACATTCTTGTAAAAAATAGTTTCTAAGTCAAATGGTGTGTGAGCATTTACAACAGCAATGACCTGGTTGAAGAGTTTCAGTCACTGTTATCAGAGCTCATCAGTGCACTGAAACAGCTCTGCTGAAAGTCACTATGATATTCGTTAGTGCCTCTCAGTATAATTGACTTGATGTCTGTACTGGTTCTGTTAGATCCTCAGTGCTGCATTTGATCCAAGTCGAATCCATATTTCTCTTAGAAAGGCGGGCACATATGCTGTAGGGATCCAGGGGAACAGGCTAGGCTGTTAAAGAACTCTTATTTTGTCTGACAGATTCCCTGTTTTGTTCATGGTAAGCATATAAACACTTTAAACTTGAGGGTTAATTGTTAGAGTACCACAGGGGTCAGTACTTGGGCCAATTCTCTTTCACTATATATATTGCTTCCAATATGTAATCTTATCAGGCAAGCTTATGAATAACATTTCCTGTTACCTGATTCACACTCAGCTTTTTCTTATCCATACAATCCTGATGAGCACAACCAGTTAGATAGCCTTCAAGCTAGGTCTTGAAAGACATAAAAACTTGGATGACTTTTAAATTTTCTGCTTCTAACTTCAGACAAGACAGTGAAGTTGTCATCTTTGGAACCGGATTCTTTAAAAAAGAACTGCTTAGTCATCACTTAACGGGATGGCATTAATTTGACTCCGATAATAAATGTAAAAACCTATGGTGTTATTTATGAACCAGATAGGTCTTATAAATCCGATAGTTAAACAGTTTCTAGGTATTTCCTTTTTGCATCTCGAACATTGGACAAAAATTATAGATGATATCCTGTCCAGGATTGTGATGCTTACAACACCACTATCGCCATAGACATTATGTTACTTCACGGCTGGAACTATATGTAAATTCTTTACTATCCAGGATGTGCCACAAAATGCGTTAAGAAGTCCTCAGGTGATTAAAAAATACCTGCAGCAAAGACAGTTCTGATGAAAATTTCAAAAGAAGGAGATCAATTTCCCCCTACTTTAGGCTCCCTTCCGTGGCTCCCGTTATCGTAATCGCATGAATACGTAATTAAATTCTGCTGCTTCTACACATATAAAGCCTTTAATGTAGTCATAGCTCCATCTGACATGCAGAAGATACCTGAGTGTTCCATACGATGTCCTACAGAGCACATATCGTTCGTCAGACTGCAGTTTTACTGTGTGGTTCCTAGAGTCCTCTAGAAGTAAATGGGTGGCATATCCTTTAGTTATCAGGCTCCCTCCTGTGGGAACCATGCTCCCAGTTTTAGTCGTGGGCGGACACCCGTCTACTTTTAGGCTATAGGCTTATCAAACTTTCCTTTTTGATACGCTATAGTTAGAGTGGCTTAGGTTAGGGTGGTCTGACATATCTTCCTTATTTTTAGGCTCGTCTTTCTTCTCCCAGTGTTGGATGGAGTAAGGGGGTGAGTCAGTTAGCGTAAAGGCCGGCTCAAGTTATGTGGTTTACAGGTGTCAAACCACCCTCACATAATTCTGCTACCTGTACAAGACCCCCTCAATCTTTTCCTGGTTATGTCAAATCTGCCAGAAGTGGATATGTATCCAATCGTTGTGGTTTTTGTGTAGTAGGACAAGTGTGCCGATCAGTGGGCTCTGAGATGTGTGTACAACACTTTCTACTTATAAGGCTAGGATATATTAAAACTTCCCTTTTTGGATAAAGGCTTCTATAGTAGGAGTGGCTTAGGTTTATCCTGACAAGACATATCTCTTGTAGTTATGCTGCTATAAGGCTTCGGCTGCTGGAGGACATAATTGATCGCTTTCACCCTGCTCGCTACTTTTCTCACACTGACTCTTACAATTGTTGGTATTATTGCTGTTTTTTTTCAGTTTTTAAAACTTTGTTCTCTCTTTTCTCTTCCTGGGAAGCTACACCTGGCCTGACCCTGTGTCTACCTGTGAACCTTTCGGGAGGGGGGAATCGCCCAAAGCTTTTTCTGGCAAAAATTTAATTTGTCACCCTCTCCCGATGATCCACTTCGCCCTTTTCTTTCAGTGTTTAAACCCTTTCTCCTCCTTAAATAGTTTAAAAATGAGTTTTTTAACTTAACTAATCTAGGGCTCTCTTCAGACTCTAAATTTTAAAACTGGCCCCGGGGTTATCTTTTCCCCTTCTTTCTAGGTGAAACGACTAAAGGACCCACTCCATTAACTTTTAAACCCTTTTCCTTCCCATAGAAAAATTCCCCCTGGATCAGTGCTTCTTTTTTTCTCTTTGTGTCTCTGCTCTTTTCTCTCTACCCCCAGTCGGGGGCGTGGCAGATGGCCGCTCACACTGGAGCCTGGTTTTGCTGGAGGTTTCTTTTCCGGGGAAAAGGGGGTTTTTCTCCCATTGGGCCTACATGCATGCTCAGTATGAAGGGGTTTGCTGCAAAAGTCAACGCCCGTGACTGTCCACTGGGCTCCTACAAGGCTCATCTGGGAGGAGTGAATGCTGCAAGTCACTGACTGGCGCAATCTGCTGGGTTTCCTTAGGTAGAAAACTTTTTATCCAATTTTAATAAATAACAGAATCTGGCTGCACTGTTCAATGATTAAGATTAATTGGAATGTATGTACTTGACTTTTGTGAAGTGCCTTGAGACAACATGTGCTGTGAATTGGCGCTATATAAATAAACTGAATTGAAATAAAGAATACACACAGTAAAAACTGTAGATTGGTTCCAACTGCAGAAATATAATATATATATATCGCACAGAGAAGTAATTACTCTGCAGGTATTTAAATAGCACAGAATGTAATTAAAAGCTTGGTGTAAGTCCCAGAAGGGGTTTCCTGAAAATATGAAAGAGCTTTTTGAAGATGAGCCAAATGCTCCACAGAGGCTTTGTTCTTCAACAGTTTTATAAAGAAGTTGTCATAGTTCATTTTTATGGTGCTCAAGTTTATACTTTTACCTCCCCATCATAATCTACCCTGGCAAATCAAAGTAGATTGCATGTCATAGTCTATATTATAAATTATCTAAGAACTCTGCATTTACCTCCACTTAGGTATTTTCCTTGTATCTGTAGAGTTTGATAGGATTTTCTAGAAGCAAAGGTGATTCTTTAGACATCCAAATGTCTGCTTGCCTCTCATAACAATTGCTAAAGTAACATTCAGATTCAGCAGAAAAACAAACATTTGAAAGTATGGGCTAGAAACAGACAGAGAGAGGAAACTGTTTCAGAAAAGCTATGAGACATTTTGGAAACTTTTTGAACATTGTGTTTTGAACAGTGAAACCCAATGCTGATCGAGTTCTGGGCATTCCTCGTGCCCCAGTGTAATTATCCGCACAGAAAACATTGATATGTATTGCACATTTTTTGCATTTCTCTGCACAGCTTTTTACATTTTTCACCTGTTATGCAGTTTACACTGCCTCAGTGCCCCTGACTGTCTAGGATCAACGTCACAGTCAATCAGGGCCTTAAAGATTAGGATGGTCTAAGGAGTATGGTTTCAAATGTATTTTTCTTCTCATGCATTTACGCTCCTGTAGTCTGATCCCTAATTTCCATTTACGGATCAGCATGCCCCTGTTTTTCATCATTATTAATTCTACTCTTCATATTCTGGCATGTTTTCTTTGTTGACCATGAGATGTTTGCCACTTCTCCAATTGTCTTACCTCTCTGCCACTATCTGCAGAACAGAAAAGTTTGTTTATCATTAAAATGTACCTGCCTGCTTCCTACATTTGGGTCTTATCTCACTCATCATGGCAACCAGTGCTGCTTGAATATTGTCAGACTGATTGCTAGTCAGAAACTACTGTCTAATGGACGATTGTCCTATACCTTTCAAACCAAGAATGCAGTGTTGGCCAAATTTATTGCCACCTCTGCTAAGAAATGTGTAAAAAGATAAACTATTGTTTAATTGCCGCAATGTATTCTCACACTGAAAAATTACAAAAGCTTGACCTTTAATGTGAGTACATTTATGCAGAGAGGAATATCCCATAGTAATCATAATAATAATTAATATTCTGCTGGGTTTCCTTAGACAGAAAAACTTTTTTTCCAATTTGAATAAATAACTAACTCTGACTGCACTGTTCAATGGTTAGGACTAATTGGAATGTATGTACCTGACTTTTGTGAAGTGTCTTGAGACAACATGTGTTGTGAATTGGCGCTATATAAATAAAACTGAATTGAATTGAAAATATTTTAAAAAATTAACTGTTTTGCGTCTTAAGGTCCAAAAAATGGCTACCCCTATGGTATAAATATGGCATGAGACAGGGCTATTTCTTTGATTCACTGGCCACTAGGTTGAACAGGTACTAATATTTATCTTGCCACAACGCATTGTGAGCGAGAATGGCAAGGAAAGTAGAAAGAAAATCCCAGAGGCTCTTTGTGCACTATATAATTATAGATCACACTAAAATTTTCTAAATATAGGGTTTTTTTCCATTAAAAACTTTTACGCATTCGAGGTATTCTCTGTAAAATAGCCCAGACGTTGTATGGGTGAATTAATTTTACTCTGACTTGTGGTTAATTTTTTATCGTTTTTAGAGCTGATTGAACCTGCTGTGCTCACTGGATTATAAAATGACTCATGCAAAGCACACCATTTCTCTTTGTGGAATTCCAGTCCCTTACGAAGCGCATTATGATGAACTAAAAAATAGCTTTGCAAGTGTTGAGGTAAAATAATTCTATCACTGATATCCTTGCGGCCTCAACCTCACCCCAGTCCGGATGTTGTGAGAAAGAACAGGTAAAGAGCAGGAAATTAAGATCATCACAAGTTTAATTTGGTAAATAATAAGTCCAATGATTTCCAATGCAAAATTAAATACAAAAAGAATGATAAAAAGAAAGAAAGATTTACCAAAGGGCCCTTTGGGAGAGCTTGGTCAGCAAAGCGAGGCCGTATTCACCGAGTCGTCTGTCTTACAATCAGTGTTAAAGCATTTTATACCCTTACTTCAAAGCTGACGATTTGTTTACGAAACCACAGGTCACTAATGGAGTTTTCTACGTTCCCATGTCCCCACTATAAATTAGTTACTCCTATGGGAGTACTTTATTGCCAATATTATGACTAACAGCCAGCATTTACTGCTCACAGCTGCTGGGAACATCCTGACCTGGGAATAATCCTTTCTCCAACCTGAAGCCTGCTGTGACCTCTGTGACTTCTCCCTCTCAGGCTCACAATACATGTTATTTCTCAGTTTTATGCTTACACATGCGAACTGAACAAATAGTATGAAAGTAAATGATTTTAATTCTCAACACAAGCAAGCCATCATCTCTTTTCCCACGGTGCTGTTTTATGAATTCAAATCACTGCGCTGTTGCCGTGCTTTGTATAGCCCCACATTATTTATAATCAATTTCCTTTCTTATATTGTGTGTGTGTGTGTTAAACTACACATATAAGCTTATAAAAAGTTTGTAGCTGAAATACCCACACAAAAAGGCAATCGACTTTTTTCATCCATGTTGATGTCTGAATAATAATATATTTTAGGCAGTTTATTGTTTCTGATTGTACAGAAGTGTTCTTGCCCGTTAATTGCCCCAATCTGTGACATGGCTACGTGTTTATTTGCTAGTTGTGAATTGTCGTTGTTAGCATGTGTCCTTGCTTGAATTACTGTAGCAAAACGGGTTATCTTGGTTTCACCAAGCCTTCCAAACAGGGCTGCACGATATCAGGAAAATATGTTAATTAAATGATTAACCCACGGTTTTCTTACTTTTTTCTGTATTTACCATTCTATAATGTCCCTGCCATGCTCTGTCAGCTTTTGGTGTCTTAATTGAAACAGTATGCTTTGGTCAGATAAGACTGACCAAAGACTGAAGAGATTGAGCTTTACAGCAACAAGCACTTCAGATAGGTTTGGTGTGAAACAAATGATGAATATTTAGAAAGAATCTGTTGAATTTAAGTAAGTAGGGTGGAGGATCTGTGATGATGAGGGCTAGCTGCTCTTTAAAAGGCCATATTACTGTAGCTTCATGAACTCTTTGGAATATTTTAGATACAAATGTGATGTACTCTACCAGTGAACTGAAAATACTGTAGGCTGTCATTGGATTTTTTAACAGGATATTGATCAAAACATTTGGGTAAATCATCACAGACACGATTCACTAGTCTTTTTTTCTTTTGTAGCACTAGAGGCCTTTATTTTTCATTTTTTGACAGTAGGTAGCTTCTGCTCATGCTCGCGCGCTTAACACCTACACCACCAGCGCTGCGCCCACGTCTTTTTTCATGGCTATCTCTGATTCAAGTACTAAATCCCACAGTAAACCTGAAGAGTGGAGCTGAAGAGGTTGGAGCACAAGAGACTAAAGAGATGGTCAAAGCCCCCTCTCTCTGCTTGCGCTTACCTTGATAAATGTTAAATGTGAAATGCTGTCCTATCATCAGAAGAGGGTTCATCAAAATCTTGAAAGCAATGGGTATCCATAATTGTGTTTCTGGTGATTTAGTTAACAAAAGATTATTGCTTAATGTGCCTGATGTGGATTGTTTCCCCACAGAGTAATCGACTCAAATAAAAAATGTATTTTGCTTCAGCAAGAAAAATGCTTTTTTAAGGGTTATTATGCTTACCAGAGGTACCAATAAATTATGCTTGCACTGTAAATGGCCATCACTGGAAGAATGCTATAAAGCCACCAACACAGACTAGTAACATTTCAATTATATGAAAGTTTAGTAATATAAAAGAATACTCCATGTGATTCGTCAGAGGTCATATTATGGCTAATCTTTGTTTTTTTTTGCAGACTAGAAATAGATTCTCCATAAGCTGATGCATGTGCCTGCTCTGTTGTGCTATCTCATATTTGATTCAGTAGGGAACTGAATGAAAAGTCTTATTGATTTGACTTTCAGTCAGAAAGCCAAACAGCAACATGCCCTTGCTTTTGATTGCCCACACAGGGCTGGAAAAATATTTCAGAGCAAAACAGCATAGTCCCAATTGAAATTTTCAGGCAGGTTAGTGGGAGGAAAAGTAAACATTCATAAGTAAAGGTTTGTTATTCACTTGTCTGCCTATACAGCAACTGATATCTAATAATACATTTTTATTTCCTTTTTTAAGACTACCAGACACTTAATACTGAAAAATAAAACATATAAATGTTACTGACTTTTTCTAGTATTTCTAGTATTCTAGTATTTCTATTTTTATAGGTAAAAGAAAAGTAGGAAACAAGACCATATTAGTACAAAGTTCTTTATTTTGCATAAATATGTAGCAAAGCATACGTTTCCAAATTCTATACATGTTTTACACAGATTAGGACTTTTTTTTTTTACACAAACTGCTTTTATTGTTACATCACAACATTGTTTAAAACCACTCTAGTTGCATAGATTGAACATGGGTAAGCACCTTTTAAAAGTAAAACAAAACTGTAAACTTCTTTGGGGAAATAAATCTATGGAAAACAGGTTTCATTATTACAACCTTCAAATGTCTCCTGGATTCAAATCCTCACAGGCTGATTTGTATTCAGGGCACTCTCGACTCAGTTTGGAGTGTTACATACCTCAAAGTCCTCCTGACTGCCCACCTCCTCTCCCAACCCCTCCTACACATAAAACAGAGCTGTGCCAAAGGACTGGTTCCATTCAAGGTTTACTGCAAGTCTGCATATACTGTGCTGTATGAATTAGACTGGCAATGTGAAATTCACTTTATTAAATTATTTTTAGATCTATAATCCGCTCTATAGCTTGATTGTTTCTGAATGTTACTGCAAAATGATCCAATAGAGGTTGTGTTACAAAATCCAGTTATATCAAAATGTTATTTTATACTCAAACTCAATTAAAAAGGGGCTCAGAGACGTTGGAAATGGCTCTATTATGATGTAGTCCTAATAAAGATGTCACGTGTATTGCGTTACTTTGCTGGATCTGGTTCAGACTCACTGACAAAAACCATATTTATTTCATATTTAACTCTCAAACATTTTCACACCCCTGTTAAAATATCAGGTTATTGTGAAGTAAAAATAAAGGTGACCATTAAATGTTTTTTTTCTTGTTTGTTTGATTATTTTTTGTACTTTTTACACCATTAATATGACTTGTATGCTATCTAATTTAACTGTGAAACAAACAAATTTGTAGGGGAAAATACATAAATAATTTTTAAAAGTTGCATGGTTGCATAAGTGGGCATACCCTTAAAATAAAACTGAACAAACAAGGCTTCCAAGGCTCTGTCAACATTTTCCATCTTGATTTTATTATATTTACAAACAATTCCTTGCAAAATTTCTCCGAATCTATTTAGTTGTAAGGACACCTCTTGTCCACAACTTTCTTCAGGTGATCTCCCAGATCTGTCAGATTTAGTTCTGGACACTGACTCGGTCATTTCAAGCTTTTGATTTTCTTCAGGTAAATCGGTTCTGTTGTTGATTCAGGTAGAAGATTGGACACTGAGATGATGAAAAATGAAATCTTTCTTCATAATCAGATTTTTAGTGGAAACTTGAAGGTTTTGGACCAAAACTGGCATTTGGAACTTTTATACTGTAACTACATTCACCTGGACAAAATCGCCACTTAATTTGTAAAACAAAAAGTAATCCCACAGAATGACGCTCCTACCACCATGTTTCACCATGTTTTTGTTTTATTTTGTTTTTCTGTCATGTACAGTGTTGTTTTTGTTTCAAATATATCTTTTGGAATTGTGGCTATAAATTAAAGGAGGTTTGGTTTTATCAGACCATAACCCATTCTCCCGCAATATTTGAGAATTTATTTTACCCATTAATGGATGTTCTCCTCCTACTTCTTCAGTGACTTTTCTCACACATAGAAGACAAACTGTACTAACCAGAAAGTCTTGCAGGTCCTTCAGTGTTGCTGTTGTCTTCTTTTCTGTCTTGTCTTTTCATTAACGTTGCAGAAATGTTCTGTTTTTGTAATGTCACGCTTGCGCCTTATTTCCTCTAATTACAGATTTTTGTGTACTGCTCTCCTAACTAATCCCTTTGTACAAACTATGGCTTTAGCTAAAGACTGCAAATGAGCAATTGTGAGTAAAATCCAACTGGGATTTCTTAACTTTATTTCAGGTCAATCAGATTTAATGCAATCAATGTTAGATGTGCACCCAAGAAGATTAAATGTTGAAATTGGATAAAAAGGTGATTAAACTAGAAGTGTGCTCTTGTACAATCAAGTTGTTGCATCTTTGTTTTCAATTATTATATCACATTAAAAGATGGAAAAGTTTTTAAAATGATTTATCTTAATTTCATGTTTTGCATCGCAAAAATATGGATTTTTAACAAGGGTGTGTACACGTGTGAGATCTAGTGCACCGCTGGATATCAATAAATCTTAGCACAGTCATCAGGACAATGGGTGATCAAGAGTGACCAAATGCGGCAAACAATTATAATTTCTTGAGCAAACAATTGTGCTACAATTTGATACTACTTGTCCTTGAACTTCACGCTTGACAAATCATTCACTGACACGAATGGAGCCATGTTTGATATATAAAATGCACTATTTTCTTTTGAGTGGCAGTCAAGCTGGTATTTTCAGTCAGTCAAGAATATAACAATGCAATTAAGCTTCATGGTGGAACCTGATAAGCCATCCACTTATTCTGCAGTGGGTGTCATGACAACAACACGAGAACCCCTCCCACTACCACAATTATTGCCAGCCAGGGTGCCATGAATACAGAAAGAAGAGACCTCTTCAGTCAGACTTGGGCACAAAATAGTGCCCTTTTAACAATGAGTATCATCTAAAAAATGGATAAAAATGAAGTGCTCAGTCTAAGTCTATAATGAGATAAGGAGCAAAATCCTTTGCACTCGCGAGGACAGATGCTTGGGAGAAATGATGTTTTATGGTTTCAGAAGAAATTTTAAAATGCGTACATCAGTTAAACCTGTGACCACTGACATGTATATGTGGCTGAGTAATAGCTGTTGTAAAAAAAAGGAAAGAGGTTCCTGCAGTAGTAAAAGTAACACACATTTAAATCTGTACAAACCACACATTTACCTATCGGTAATGATAAATAGCTTAAAAAAGACTTGTGTAAAGCACTGATTCTACTTCATTTACAATAATACAAGATGCTCCCAACAATTAAAAGCACAACATTTGGAAACACATCGGAGCTGGACTTACAGTTACCATACCCCAGCATCATCACTTTCTTTAACAGTGACACCATCATTATGTACAGTGACGTCTGAATAAATGAGATGATGATAAATGGGGTGA
Organism: Crenichthys baileyi; assembly: GCA_036173005.1. Classification (NCBI taxonomy): domain Eukaryota; kingdom Metazoa; phylum Chordata; class Actinopteri; order Cyprinodontiformes; family Goodeidae; genus Crenichthys; species Crenichthys baileyi. The sequence continues at coordinate 38,377 of JAHHUM010000611.1, forward strand.
CCACAAACACACCAGTGAAACAGCTGAAAGTGATTGTTGCTGTAAATCAGCCTGTGCCTGCAAGAAGATTGCTGCTGCTGGATTTAACAATGAAGACTGAGGTCTTTCTCAGTACAAAAAAAACTACTTGGTGAAAATGGACATCCTAATAAGCATCCTAATAAGCAATTATTAATAAGCATTATAAATAAATGTAAGTAGATATTTAATTGTAAATGAACATCCTAAAGCTTTAATGTTTTTTTTAAACAAGATTATGTAATTATTTTTAATGTTCATCTTATTTGCCATTACCCTGGAAGTAATGCAGGTCATAGAAATCCCCAAAACCTAGTTTGGCAGATTATGTTTGGTTTTTATTAGAAGAGTTTGTATCTTTGGTCAAATGCCAAGATGTCAAAGAGTAGAACAAAATAGTACTATAGCTTCTGATCAGTAAATGCCAAGTAAATTAAAATGACTGGAAACTGTATTATTTCCACCAAACTAGTTTGAGTGCTAAACCAAAGCGAGTTCTTGCGTTTTTTCTGTTCCTGCAGCTGAAGCGATTCTATTACTAATAAGGTGGATAGAAAATAAAAACACGCAGAGAGAAGCTTGAATTTTAAAATATGGATTACAAGTGGAGTAACACAAGTTCATTTGGTCATTTAATAGAATTTATCTATTATACATGTTAGATCTATAAAAAATGATAAATAGGACTCATGCTTGAAACTGTGCGTATAACTCCTGCTTACATCATTGTTTATAAATGCTGATCAGAAGTCAGAAATGCCAGTCAGCATTACAAAACATGTTCACAAACACCAGCTGTTATCATAAAATTACATTTATAATTTAAGTATTAGAAGTTAACAAGATAAATGTCCCAAATGTCTCAAAGTCCTATTGAGAAATGAGGTCTCATTTTCAGAAGATACCTATTTAAACTATTATAGAATATAAATACAATTTGTTGCAAACAAATTAATAACAGAAACTGGGAAGGTTAAAGCAACATAACATTTTATCAGAGCATTTTCTTATGCTAAAAACAGGTAGAGGTTTTCATGATATTTTTTTAAACCCACCTGAATAATTGTTAAAGCAAACCAATAACTGAACAACTTCAGATTCAACTGTAAAATGTTCCAGGTAGATGGAGCCACAAATGAGAATGCCATTTGGCCAAGTTCTATATGCACTGACCAAACATTGTAGGTGATCAGAGTGCAGGCTGTAACTAATCAGTCTCTGCGACATATCAGAGCTAATATATGAGGTATAGTGTAGTAGTACTAGTGTAGTTAAGCTCTTTTCCTGCACTGCAATCCTCTACAGAAATACCATAAAACCTTTAATGCAAGAATAACATAATGGCATGGCTCAGACGTGGCTCTCTGACTGTGGAAAAACAAATTTGGTTCTTACCTTTTCAAAAGAACCAGTTAAATAACCAATCTAGTATCAGCCCTGGTTTAGCACTGGAACTATTTTGGATAAAATAGCTTCCAAGCTTTTTGGTTTCCAAGAGCACACATTTGTAGCATTTCTCTGCAGAAACAGTTACATTTAATAAACAAATAAACAATCTAATGTATTTTCAAAGAGCGTAATAATAAACAGTAATTGATAAGAAATCCAGAGCCAAAATGCTGAAGATATACACTCACTAGCCACCTAATTAGGTACCCCTTCATAATACTCGATCAGACCCCTTGCTAAATGTTTGGCATAGCGTCAACAAGGTTTCCGAAACATTAATTACATATTTTGATCCAATAGTGACATGATGGCATCACACAGTTGCAGAACATTTGTCAGCTTACATTTCCATGTTACCAATCTCCTTTTCCCCAACTTCCCAAAGGGGCCCTATTGGATTGAGAATATGGAGGTATTTAGAGTACACTGAACTCATGGTCATTCTTGATTTTTTTTGACATGGTGCATTATCCTACTTAAAGTGTCCATTAAAATATGGGTAAATTGTGGTCATAAAGGCATGGTAATGTACAGGAAGAATACTCTGTTGTAACATTTAAACAAAACCCAGTTGGTCCTAATGGGTCAAACGTGTGGTGAGGAAAAAGGCCCCTTATCAATATACCACCACCACAAGCCTAATACAAAGGACGGAACAATGCTTCATGTTGCTTACACCAAATTCTGACCCTACCATCTGAATGTTGCAGCTGAAATTGACTCGCCAGGCCAGGCAACATTTTTCCAATTTTTTATAATCCCCTTTCAGTGAGCCTGTATTGTAGCTACAGTTCCCTGTTCTTAGGTGGCCGAAGTAGTACCTAGCAAGGTTTTCTGTTATAACAAGTGGTTATTTGAGCTACTGTTCCCGTCCTATTATTTGAAACAAGTCTGTCCATTCTCCTCTGACCTCTGAAACCAACAAGGCATTTTAGTCCACACAACCGAATATTTTTTTGTCTTCTGACCACTGTTTGTAAATCTGAGAGATGGCTCTGCAAGAAAATCCTGTCATCTTCACTACACCTAGTTGCCTAAATGGTTGAGTTGCTCCCATATTCCAGGCTGACTTGGAAGACTTGGAACAAGCTATTGAACAGGTATACAATAAATACAGGGGTTGGACAATGAAACTGAAACACCTGGTTTTAGACCACAATAAGTTATTAGTATGGTTACGGGCCTCCTTTTTTCGGCGCATACAGCCAGCGCAATTCGTCGTGGGAAAAATGACGATATACAAGTCCCTGCACAGTGGTCAGAGGGATTTTAAGCCATTCTTCTTGCAGGATAGTGGACCAGGTCACTACGTGATACTGGTGGATGGAAACCGTTCCTGACTCGCATTCCTCTCAAAACACCTCCCCAAGTGGCTCACACTAATATTTAATCTGGTGATGTGGCTTGGCCCATGGGAGATGTTCAACTTTACTTTCGATGTTCATCAACAAATCTGTCACCAATCTCGCTGTGTGTATGGTGCATTGTCATCCTGATACACGGCACCAGACCGTTCAGGATACTAATGTTAACCACTGGATGCACATGGTCCCTCAAGAATGGTTAGAGTAGATCCCTTGCATTTGACACGCCCATCAGCACAAGCTATTGGGCCCAGTTAAATCCCATGATATGGCGCCCAAACCATCACTGATCCCCCCCATGCTTCACCTGGGCATGCAAAGTCTGGGGTGGTACGCTTCTTTGGGGGCTTCCCACACCGAAACCTCTCGGATGTGGGGAAAAACAGTAAAGGGTGGACTCATCAAGAACAATACATGTTTCACATTGCCAAAGGGCCCAAGATTTACGCCCCTTGCCCCACTAAAACCCGACGTTTGGCATTGGTATGAGGCCAAAAAATTTTGGCTATAGCAGCCCGGGTGTATTTGACCCTTGGAGCCCCCGACGGAAGTTCTGGTGGAAACAGGAGAGTTTGAGGTGCACTTTTAATTTGCCGTGGGGCAGGGACAGTAGGTTGTTAAAGGCTATTTATTATTTTTGGGCAGCTGTGGTTTAATGTTTTTGGATACAATCCGGGTTAGCACCCGAACATCCCTTTCAGACAGCTTCCTCTTGCGTCCCAGTTAACCTTTTTGGATGGGGTTTTCATCCTTTTTTGGTGGTATGGACATTACCCTGGATACCGTGGCTCTTGATACATCACAAAGACTTGCTGTCTTGGTCACAGATGCGCCAGCAAGTGGCCCCAAAAATTTGTCCTCTTTTAAAACTCTGGTATTCCCCCATAATTTGGTGCATTTCAATTTTTTGAGCAAAACTGTGCTTTTAACCTGCAAATTGAAACCTTCACACTCTGCTTTTTACTGGGTGCAATGTGCAATCAATGAAGACTGGCTACCAGGCGGTCCAAATTTACCCAGGAAAACCTCCCACCTAAAATGACGGGTGTTTCAGTTTCATTGTCCAAACCCTGTATATTATTTTATTTTAATAAAATATATAAAATATATATATATAATTATATACATATTTATATATATATATATAATAAATATATACTTTCCATTAATCCTTATTGCTCTTTGTTAAAATTGTCAATAAAATAATTGTACAGGATTCTGGCAATGCAAGAAGCTAACATGATCTTGATGTCACTTGTGCTGTGTCATTTATGCTGTATTAGGCCAGTATCTAGTGTTACAAACAATGGACTCCTTCAGAGAGCTCAGCAGCCAAAAGAAGAAGATATTTTGGACTGTGAAAAATGGGCCTTTCACAAACTTTTACTGTGATCACACTCTAATCATCTGAGGGAATTACACGGTGTAAATATTTAGTTTTTGCTTGCGATGCAGTTCTGTACTGTTCACAGAGTGACCCATATTACCAGGTAGCTTGTAAGAATCTCAATGTAGCTAGTGATGTCTGTTTACTCTTCACACTAAGCAGCCTGCAAGTTGGAGATTCGTTACAATATGAGTTTATGTATTTTGGCTTCTTTGCAGAATAACAACAGAGCATTTCCAACTGGGTTTCTGTAGAATTTGTTTGTTTTTTGTCTTTCTTGGGCAACATTGTGTTCTTTCTGTTTCATTTCTATGATGCTGTATGATGGGCAGCTATTGCCAGCTGGTGTTATTGAAAATAATTGTTGCCCAGACAGAGTTTCTTGTTGGAGACCTTGACGGCACTCAGAGCTGCATTGCCAGAGATGGGTTTGGAGTTGGGCTGGGCCAGTCTGACAGAAAGAAGACGAAAAAGAAAGAAGACATCGATATAGAGGTCAGAGACATAAAACATTAATTCAAAGAAGATCACAGGATTCTCAAAGGATAACAAGTTGAGATAAAAAAGAGGATAAAATGTAGTAAGGGCACACAGAAGATATCCATTTGAATGATTGAAATGACAATTAATGAGCAAAGTTCAATGTGAGGGTTTCCGTGACAGAAAGACAGACAGGAAAAAACATTTCTTGCTTTCACATCCTCAGTTGTATCAAAGGGAGGGTTTTACTTTCATCATGTAAATGACGTCTTATGGTGTTCTTTTTTTGTGCAGTTCAAAGATCACCTTCAAGATCACCTTTTAATAAAGGTGATCTTGTGAAATAATGATTTAGTAATTAAATTAAAAATGTAATTCTCTGGCTAAATATAAATGACATAAATGATATCTTGCAAAACAAATCTTTGGGTCTTATGATGCAGGGCATTAGATGCCAGTTTCCTATAGTATTGATGTGATATTCTGTTAATGTCTCTAACTTATCCATGATTTCCAAGCATGCTAAATAACTGTGCTTTTTAAAATTTGTGATATTTTATGATATCATTTTATGATAAGTTTACTCTCCACTTTCAGAATTCTGCATATAGGAATATGGTACATTTAACAAATGTACACAAGGTAATATTTGCCTTTAAAAAGAAATCAGAAGAAGAACGTTTTTTTGTTTGTTTTTAAGTTCACAATTTCTATTTGCTTCCTTTCATGCAGCCATGGTAGAAATTAAACCCTGCTTATCCAGCAAGTTAACTTTTTGTACCGTTTACAGTTTGCTTCCGGAGTTTAAGAGAAATAAACCACAGACATTCAAAGCCACATCCGGGAGAGCGACCACTGAACAACAGCTGTGTGTCGAAAAGGTTGAGTGTCAGACCTAGTTACAAAAAGAGCTGTATTCTTCTCATTTTTCAGGTCATAATTCAGTACTTTGCCAGACTAAAATTTCCAAATTGTTTATTCTTTTTTCACCTAAATAAATAACTTGTTAGGTCATGCCAGGTTACACTGGTGACACTGCAAGGTTAAGTGGGTATTGGCAAATGTTGGTTTTGCATCATCACTTACCAGTGTCTGCTTCATCTACCTCCATATTGCTGCATGCCAAAATAGAGACAAAATAAATCGTCACAATCTGAGCCAGAGGGAACTGAGCACTAAAGTGAGGAGAAGTGTATTTATGATGGTGATAAGAAGAAATACTCAGTAAAGATGCAAATATGCAGTTCCACCTTAAAATACATTCAACAAACAGAAGAAGCTAAAATTACTGTATTTAAAAGATACTCATGACATTTAAATAAGTTTTAATTATAGACGTAAGTCTCTGCTGAGCCAGCAGCTATATGAGGTCAACATTAATTTGAAAAAATCCCAAACCCAAACTGAATTGTTCAATTAAACCTACAAGCACAGATTCTGAAGTCATTAATGTGAGATCCATTTGCTTCGGTTCTAAGCACAGACGCTCTACCTAAATTTCTTTCAGAATATTATACCAAGAGGTATTTTACACAGGACTGATTCTTGACCTGCATGGATACTGTTAATTAAAATGACTTTTAATTGCAGCTGAAGCTAGAAACCAGAAAACAACACTAACAACCCCTTGTGTTTGTGCGGCTCTTTTCATGCATTTCATATTTTACCATCGTAATAGTAAAATCATATGCTCTTTGGTGAGCACTAGAAAGTCTAAAAGAAGATACAAACCAACCTAAACCAGTTTAATCAAGAATTGATTCACAGCAAAATCCTAAGCTCTTAATTTTGGATTTTGGAAGAATCCTGTACTTTTATTAGCAATTATTTCTGTATATTTAAGTGCCAAATTTAGTTTGTCTCACCTTCAGAACATCAAGGCGGGTGCCTCTTGGCTTTTCTTTAAATAAAATTTTCATGAGGTTTAAGCATGTAAATTAAATATCTATGTACCTGGTAGGCAAACTCGTTATTCTCACATAATCAGTGCATGTAATACTAACCATATGTGAAAGTCATGACAACTCAGTGCGTATGAAATATCATCAAGGTAGGTACAAATTGATTTATAGTAAGTATGAAATGTCCATTGGCAAACGGCTCCTGTTTTACCCCAAAAGCGACTAGACCATATGAGCAAAATTACAAAATGGCAAAAGGGCGAAATAACCAGTTCTCCAGCAGGCTCCAGGTCAATTCGGCCTTTCTCCAATTCATCTCCCCTTCTTATCCCAACAAACCTTCATTTCAACAAGCACCATCCAGGTGAGACACAAAGTAGTGACTTAGAGTAAATAAATGCACAGAATAAAATAAAAAAGAGGAAGCACAACAAAACCCAAAACCACATCCAAAACATAAATGGCAAAACCCACTGAAAAGGGCTTCATCTCTGCTCTTAAGGAAGGTTTTGAATACAGGAACATTTTCTAAGAACCAGAGTAGTTATCTGTAATTGCTACAAACTTCCCTTGGCTATGAAGAAATTTTAATACAGCTTCAAATTGTCATAAGTCTATGGCTAGAGCTAGGTTGTAATCCCAACTTTTCCCAAATTTGTTACAGTTTCAGATTTGCATGGACTATGCAGTGCCTCTACATAAGTTATAAAGAATTGTTACTGTGACAGTGTCATCTTTTATAGTTTTATTACTGAAATTCCCGGCTATAAAATCAGCAACAGTAGCTTGACTTCTATTCTCAGTCACCAAACGTCTCATAATAGTTAGAGCGTGTCTATGGAGTGCTACTAAAGTTGCATGCAGTCTCAGATGGGTATATGAACACAAAAAGCAAAAAAGGCCCTAACAGTCACATTTAATTTATATGGGAAGGTGAGTCTATGTTTAAATTATTTTGATATTGGTTAACAGTTTTAGGAGTAACCAAATTATGTGATTTTGGATTTGTAGAGTACTTCATGTTTATACGTTTCATCATTGATCCTAAATTAACAAAGTTATTTACAATCGTTAACATAGGTTTGGATTTTGTATCGATAAATTCACATTTACATCCACCATAATTTCACTATGAAGCTCATTTGTAATAAATGGCTGTATAATAAAACTGTTAAAAGGTAAATTATCCACCAAAAGGTTATTGATTTGTGCTTTAATTATATATAAAATCAGTTGGATGGATTTTTATCTTTACATTATCTTTTACTTTATCTAACATTTAATATTTCTTTAATACTGAAAATTCTATTTCCTTTTATGGCTTGATACAAATTCCCATAAAACCTGCAGTCATAAAGCAAAGGTTACCTTGAGAAGACATCATCAAATCCATCCTCCACATCCTGTCGAGGAACAACAATGTCGATCAATACACACATAAGGTCCTGCACATCACTTCACTGATTCAGCTTTTTCTCACACCATATGCTGTTCAAAAGACAAGTCAAATAATTTGTAAGTAACAGCTGCAGGAATACAATTCTAGATTTGGCCTTTCCTTTAGTTTGTTAGCTTTAAGCACTATTTCTGCACAACTGTTATTTTAATGAACATGGTGACATCTAGTGGTAAACATGCGCAACTGAATGAAGAATAAGAAGGTTGATTAAAATCAGAAGTAAAGTAACACTTTTCATCCTTTGATACTGCACGTAAACCAAGGTAAGATTATAACTTACTATGATTGGTTACGTTTGGAAAAAACTAAATATTAAATACCCTTTATGTCAAGGCCAAGATTGCAGTTTATTACTTTTTTTCATCTCCAGTTTTGCTGATTTTCTGCATATGTGTCCCACAGTGAAATATCCAGACATGCTTAGGATAGCTAATATTTTGACTCTGCTAAACCAATCAGCAGTTATCTCAAATCAAAAACTTAAACACAAGAATATGACATCTAAATGCCAACTTCAAGCGAAAATCTACATCTGTTTAAGAGGATATCATTTCGCAATACGGACATAAAAATTCTATTCAGATTAATAAGCATATAAACACAACAAGTTTTAGATAAAGTCCAGAGAATTGTCTTTCTCTAAGTTTTTGGTATTTAAAAACTTGCAGGTAAAATGTGTTTTATTGAAATGGACAAAGAAAAGAAAAAGAGTTTAAGGCATAGCTTGTTAATCAATTTTATAAGGACAAGTTAGCATGTTAAAAACAAAAGGAGTAGATGTTAATAGGAAGTCTAAGGGTAGGGTTAATGAGAGGGGGTGATGGGAGATGAGGAAGCAGAGAAGAAGGGGACATAAGGGGGTATAATAAATAAGGGTGATTAGAGATGAAGGATGTGGAGTGGAAAAAAAAAGGGGGAAGGTGTGGAGGGGAGATGAAAGAGAAAAGGGGGAAGTTGGTAAAGGATGAATGAGGAATAAATGGAAAGGAAGGATAAAATAAAAAAAATAGATAGAGAGAGAAATAGAAAATAAAAAGGAGGTAAAAAAAAGAAAAAAGAACAATATAAAGAATGAAGGAATTATTGAAAATTTGGATTAATGTTCAAATGATTAACAATAAAAAAGAGAGAGGCAAAAATGGATTTAATAGAGAGTTTAAGGAAAAAAAAAAAATGATGACCAAACAGACACAAAAGGCTGTTCGATGTGGAGAAAAAAATCTTGATGGATCCCAAGAAGAGAAAGAGTGAAATTTTTTAAAATGTGTTGTTTAATATGAATAAAACTTTAAAGGATTCAGGAAAAATAAAAATGAGAGTTCATAAATGATAATACGCGAGTTAAATTATGAAGCTCGGTGATGTTTCTTGCCTGGTTTGATTTTGCTTTGTTTTCAGCAGGTTGTAATCAATCTTAGAAAATCTAAATCGGCTACTGAATGTCTTTGACTTACAGACATGAATGCGAAGATAATTTGATAGTTGTGCGATTTAAGTTAAGGTTTAACTCTTATGAGACTGGACATTATGATCTAAGCATCCCCATAGTAAAGCGTGATACTTGCATGATTTAATATTAAACATGTGATAAATCACTGCAAAAATAAATGTTCGTATGAGTATATTCTTCAATCTTCCGTGTACTTTATGTTGCTGTTGTGCCTACTATGTGTGAAATTCAAGTTTACGACTCCTGTCACTTTAGCAAATTTGTATTCGATTGTATCGAGTAAAAAAGTGAGTAATAAATTTACTATTACAACTTACCTGTGTTTTTTCGGAAATTCTGATTGTAAAGTCGAATTTAAAGTTGCACTGGAAAACGACGTGCCCCCTATGTTAGAGTGTTCCATCTTTTCTTTTGTATGTCATGGATGCTCGATGTCTTTTGTGCAACCTCACGCACACGTTCACGATATGTCATTTGTACTTGAAGTGGAACATCACGCTACTGTTCCACTCTTGTTAGTGTGTAACTCTGCATACATCGGTGACTAATTTCTGATTCATGTGCGAAAAGAAGAAAAGAACATTAAAGTGGTACTGTTTGGATGTTTTGACTCTCTGAGGAGCTGAGCACATTTTGACCTATAAATGTCAAGGCCAATGGAAATGTAGAACTTGCTACTAGCCCTCAAGACTAATGGTTATTCATAATTAGGATTATTTGACGTCCAAGTGTGAGGAATGACAGTTAAATTTGCTTATATCAACAATTATATATTCACAGGCCTCATTATAGTGGCCATATAACTCATAAAGGTCATTAAAGGAAGCTTGGTGCAAAGAATTGGGAGATTTCCCAAAAAGTGAAAATGTCAGGACTTTTCTACCACAGCTGCCTTAGACTCAAATAGCTAAAGAAAGAGTAAAAAGATGCCTGTGCAAATTAGTCACTTGTCCTCCAGCATGAATTGTGCCGTCGGGCTTGCTACGCTCGCTCGGTATAGCATTCTTCTTCAAACCGGTGTCTCCCAGATGCTGACTCGGTTTTCTACATAGTGCTCATACTAGGCTGACTCATCTTTTTGATCGGTGGCTGTGCGTGCAAACCCTGGTCTCACGTCTAATCTCACTTTGTCAAACTATCTGACATCTGTTCACACCTTCTAACGGTTTGGTGCAGTCCCACCTGTGTGGTCTTGCTCCACCACGAGCCTACACGCATTTGTCACCGACCCTCACCTCTTTCTTTTCGTCTTCCCAGCAGGTGTTCACACCTCGACTACTTACGCAGGGACGTAGCATCCAATAGATTACCTCCCTGCTGGGCACAAGACCCCCATTCCCCGCCCCCCCCCTGTCTTCGTCTCCATCTGTCCGTCATGGCACACGGCCAGCACGGTTCTGCTCTTACTTTATTGCTCTGCCAACAGAAAAACACATCTTAGACTCCTACTCTGCAACCGCTCTTCACCCTTTATTCGTCTATCCCCTTACGATATTATCAAGTGTACTCTCGCACCCCCGCCGCTTTTTTGTTTCCTTTTAACCTGTGAAGAGCCTATAAGGTTCCGTTTTTAGGTTATTCAGATTTGCCTTGACTTCCCCTCTCTCTATCTCTTCCATTTCTCGATCCCGACTTTAGCATCTCTGCGCCCGCCCAGATCACTCAGTGTGCCCTCCCTTTCCGCCGCCTTTTCGCTTCCTCGCACTGACGCCCTCACTTTTTGTGTCACGCCCCTAGCTGTATTCAGGTCTGTCTCTCTCTCCGCTATGCTCCCCCGCTGTCTGAGCACTCTCTCCACTCTTTGACCTTGTGCCTTTGCTAAGGTTCTTGTCGGACTCACTCGCACGACTTGTCTTATAGCCCCCTACCCTGCTCCCCCCCATTACTCAGCGCTCGACGTTAGCCGTGCGACCACACGACTACCACTATAGGCCCCTGTGCCGTCCTCCTACACCTGTCCATCCCCCCCTCATGACACAGGCGCCTGAGGTCCCCTCCACTTCCCCCTGCCCCCCACCCTTCTAACCGTCGAGTCTTCTTCAGCCACCTCTTCTCCACGCAACCTCGCTCATCTCCAATCTTCACCTCATCGACGCATATAGAACGACTCAGACCCGCCACCTTACCGCCACACTGCTCTCACCCTCCTTCCCAGCAACAAGTTACGGCCACCGCCGTTGATGGGTAGTGTGTTATCACACAACATCCAAAGTAGACACACACACACAACCTATAGAGTATATATGACCGTGCACTCTCACTACTTAAAGCAGCAACCCCACCGGTAGGACTACCAACCTTCCCTCCTCTATGTAACAACACACAACCACAATTGAGAGACAAGAATTAGACATCACAACGCTCAACAACACCCTACACCACACTCCTATCACAGATATCACCACACACCTGCTGAATTAGACAGTACACCTGTATGGTTATCACAGAATTAAAGAGATGTACAGGGACATATCCTCCGGTGACATGGTCAGATAGTACGGAGCGCCCCAGGACGACAACACTCATGTAGAGCTATGGAGCAGTAAGAAGGTCGAAGATGCGAAGACTAAGGATTAGACAGAAGCGACGGCGGAGAACGCAGCGGGGGTTGTTATTATATGCAATGAAGCAAAATGCGTAAAAAAGAGAGAAAGCACAGATGGCATCAAAAAGATGAGTATCAGATGAGCACACGAAGATCAAAAACAGATAGTATAGACATGAAAGTATATGACAGATAGACTAGAAATTTGTACGGATCAGACCGAAACGACACAACACAACACACTAGCTGCGGCCCATGATGTATCATAAGGCAGCAAAATCTCTCTTCTTGATGGATTGTTGATAAGTTACATTTTTGGTTTGCATGAGGCTGGGTAGTAGAATCTTACAATATGATGGTACAGTGATCACAACAAAACGTGCAAAAAAAACTATCGGTAGAATAAAAGAATAATTTTAAACTGTATTAAACCTAGAGGGTGATTTATAAAATTTTATGTTTGTATAAAGTTAACTACTCATTTAAAACTGACTGTTAAGATCAGAATACATGAAAATATTAAATAAACATTTGATTGAATGAATGGAGGTCAGTGTTAAGTGTTAAAGCTAATCTAAAAGGTGCGCTATACATAGGGAGAACATGATCTACAAGATTGACATACACAACCAATTAAAATCATAAGTTTCTTAGTTGATTGAGGTTATTTAAGTTTTCCAACAAGATTCATAATACGAGTAATATCTTTCTACTAAATATGCTTATCACCACGATGGTGTGGCCTAAGATTGTGCGGCGTACCTCCCATTTTTGTTTTGGCACGAGGAAGCATTGACATCCATTCGTTTATTGAATGGCTTGGGACAATCGGCGACTTTTTGTCGTTTTATTTCCGCTCGCCTTCTCTCTTATGCTCGCCGTATGTTTCAAACCTTCTTGTGGACGTCAGAGTGGCCACAAGCAAGACACCTATCCCGATGTTTATGACAAATGAAACCTATCATCCTTCTACCTCAGCTTTATACTTTATATTAGATTACATTTTTTATCATTTCAGACTGATGTTAGAAACATACCAAGTGTTCCATACCATTATCTTCTGCCTCTCTGTAAGACGTCACAAACCCTATTTAGCTTGCTTTATCGTACTTTTCTTCTTCGTAATCTCTGTGTGTCTGCAGTAGTTATTCTTCTTACCTCGATGTGCACACGCACTCTTTCGCTTCATGCGTCTAATTGTTTTGGCTTAGCTCCTTACGAGACTTCGCTTTGTATCTTCTCCCTGCTCTGATTAAACGATTCTGTTACCCGATCTCTATCAGTTGCTTGCATTCTCTCTAATCACGTCTTTCCTTCCCTGCTTGACGTTTTTTATCAGTTCTTCTGCGTTTCTCCTTCATTACAATCGCAAACTGGAGCGGATTTAATTAGCTCTCGCTCACATCATATACTTTGTGCGCGTCTTCCCGCAGTAAGCTACTCTAGTTCGTAATCCCACTTACGGATTCACGCCTGTAGAGCTGCATCTGAACTAGCAGATCGTCATATGAAGTGTCATGGTGGATCTGCTGTCGAGGAGAATGAGCAAAAGTATTTTCCGTCACGAAAGTAATTTTCACGTTCCCTCCTTGCCTGTCCAACCCCTGTAAGCGCTAGTCGCCAACGTGGCCCACTTTGGTGCAATGAACTCTCGCCTCGTGTGCATTGTCCACATATCACAATTATGTTCATTTCACTGTTAAGCTCTGATTCATCGTTCTAACATTGCATCGGGTAATGATATTCCTTCCGTAATGAGCATGCCTTTGTCTAGGACTTGTCGTCCATGCCAACACACCCTATATAAAGCAAGAATGCTTGTCAACCGAGCACAGCTCACACAACATCCACCCCACGAACCGTCTCGACAAACCCCCCTCAGCTGGCATCTTCGGCGTCCCCTCCGTTCATACGCCCTCACACACCTACGCTACGAGCTACTTTACACACTCCATCAAACACCCCACCGCCCGCCTCTCTTCTATATCGCCAGACTTCCCCTCAGCATAAGAGTCCATGGTCGCTCGATACACCCGACCCTACCCACCTTACACACACTCACACCCGCCAACACGCATCGCTCCACTTACCGTCCACACCGACAACTGACACGACGCCCCTAACCACACGACCCCGACACGGGCAGCGAACCCGTTCAGGTATACACACCCGCCCCGCCAACCCGCATCCGCCACCCCCCACCGGTGAGCAAACTGATCCATACTAAAACACCGCCCCGCTTTCTATACCCACCCTGCAATGTTCTCCCGTCCCCCGCCGTCTGACCCTACAACACCGCGCCACGCACTAGAAACTCCCATGTCTCGCACCGCCCATATCCGCCCTGCCCTCGCCTATCCGCTCTTACGCACCATCATATGTTTCGTCATCTACCGCAGCCACACATTCATCACGAGATAATTATCTTCCACACTCTTCCAGTTCACCCATTCACTCTTCCCCAATTTACCAGTCGTATTATCACAGATGGAACTCCCCGCGACTACCAATCTCCCCTTCCCACTCAGCGCCCCACCCCTCCGCATACTAACCACCGCAGCTCGCTATCGCTCTCCGCCCCCTCCTTCCCTCTCCCCCTCCCCCCGCTCGCCTGACTCATTCTACTTCTTACACCAATGTACACTCTGCACTCACTAAGTCATAGGTTTGCACACGTATTCCCCGCAGTCACTCACTCATTCACTATTAAACCGCACGTTTGGGATCTTTGGAGTTTATAACAGTCTCCCACCAGGCGGAACTAGCAACACCCATGACAAAGAGTAGTAGCCGAGACACACTAGAGTAATACCTAAAACATTATTATGCCTCATCTGCGCCCGCCCTCACCTAGATACGCCTCTCAATAGCCAAAGCATCCCTATTCACAACCAAATGAACAATGTAAAGGCCCTACCCAACACTCTTAACATTTGTCAGCAATCACCCTGACATCACAGTCCAAGTCCTCTATATTTGACTGATCTTCGCCCCCGACTCCTTTGTGTAAACCAGTCCATGGTCAAAGGAAGATTTAAAATTTGTTACCTGACTGTACCTACATCGTTTCTTTTACAACACCCACGATATCTAGTTAAAAACGTATTGACTGTAATGGTAATTGCCAATACCCCTTTCTACTCATAAATATATTCTTGACATAAGACTTTATATGAGAGCCTCAGTCACACCCAGCCGTATACTACAGAGAACTTACACCACGCTCTCGCACACACGTCAGGGGATTACTGCGACCCATCCAGTGCTCATAAACTCCCGGCAGACAGCAGAAAACCCCGAACATCATCGATCCCCCACGGTACCCACAGATCACTCTGGTGCCACAACAAGCACCTCGAATCCACCTCCTTTTCTCAATACACCGAGAATCCAGACCAGTTAAATGGACACATTGCATGTATAAAACAAACTTATATCCAAAACTCCGCCTGGACTATATTCACGAATATTTCAAATCATGATTCCAAACCCTCCAACCAAAGAAGGGACCTATAACAAGCACACTCAAAGACAATCAACACCCATTTTTTTATTATCTGAAGCTATTAGGTGCTCAAGTAGTGCGCAATTCGCGAGCTGACTGAACATATAAAACCCCCCTGCACACATACAGTACGAGTCAACAGATGACATTAAAGATCCTCTACCCCCTCGAACGACGAACAACGTATGATTCTGTGGTTCAACCACCCCCTACCCCTGGTTGCCATGATGGAGTGACGTCTGGGGCAAGGATAAAAAAACTTACCAGATTTGGCCTTTAAATCTCATTCATTTGTTTAATTATTTTCTTATAGTATCAAGACAACAACACAACCACACAACAAACACAAAATTAAACTTGCAGCCCCACCCACTTATATATATCACTTAGGCCATATTATATAAGTAGTAGAAGACACTAGGTTTACGATTGCACCAAAGAAATTACTAGGGGATAGATTTTTTTTAGATTTTATTTTAGAAATACAAATTACAATTTATGCAGTGACGGGTACTACCTTTAGATGATACCGACGATGTCAGTGGTGATGACCACCAATATAGCCCGACAACAACCCAACCATTTATCCTGCTCCAGCCACAAATTCACAGTGTTACATTATACTAAACATTGTGTCTATAGTTTCTTGCTTGTATTTTTAAAACATAAATTATTTAATATAATGACTAAAATAGTTGAATGAGGTTGAACTGTGTGAACATTTAATGTAGCTTATTTGCCAGCCAGACTATGATTTGAAGAAATCAATTTATAAAAAAACATAAAATAATTAAAGATACATTGCAACCTAATATTAATCAGAGAACAGTTCTCTCAAAGGAAGGAAATAATGTTTGGTTTACATATCTGAGTTTCTACTGTCACTAAATCTCAGTGTCAGATAAACTGGTCTCTGGTTTGACGGACTCTACACATAAAGGATATTTCCAGCTGTTGCACTTTATTTGGAATCTAATATATAGTTTTTACCTTAAGTAAATAGTCACAGGTTATCTGAAACTAATCCAGATAAATTATATCCAAACTGTTTTAATCTTCTTCCGCAGCTTGTCTTTTTCACTTAGACAAACAGCCGATAGATTTGCTGTGTCAGATTTTAATCAGAAGCAGTATTGATCTTGAGCCACCATATGTTAAAATAGATGTGAAAATGAGCCGCAAATAGCAATGCACCTGACCTTTGACACTAAGCACAGCCTTTTGTGGAAACGGCACAAGGACAAAAAGGTGTTCTTTCTCTCTGCAAGGCTGATCTAGAACATGAATTTCTAATCTGAAGTCAGCTTTTTTTCTCCCGACTCAACACAGCAGGGTCTTTAAGTGTATGTCACCATCATTGTTGACGGGTGACACCGGATGAATGTTCAGCACTGTCTAATCTGCCATCATTACAGTAACTTGTACACTGTGTGCAAAGGAGATGTGGGAATAGCTGACATTCATTTGCTGCCTCACTTCAAAGAGGAGGGGGAGGGTACAAATAAAACGAAGTAATTTTAAGATCAACTAACGAGCATGCGATCAGCAGCGCTCACATCACTCCTTCTCATTTTGTTTGTTGGCTTGCAACACTGATGCATGACCCACATTGCAATGCCCAGGACACACGGCTCTCCCCACGCTCGAACTTATATTTCGGCTGTAAATTGCGTAAAAAATGCATAGAGGAAATGTTGAGAGGTTTGACCTATTTAAGGCATAAAAATAAGCATGTTAGAACCAAACTATTGCAACTGCTCAATATAAACTCAACTATTAACATTAATCAGTTTCCCCTAAGTTCCTGGGCCAAACGTAAAACACAACTAAAATTGCTGTGAGATCTGGAGTCTATATTTTTTGATTTCCCCCACACTGGCAACACAACTCAGGGGCAATGAAGGCAAAATGTGCCACATTTCATTTTAAATTTATTGTTCTATAAACATAAAAAAAACACTGTAATGTCCATAATCTAGCCTTAATACTGAGAGAAAACATTAACTTACTTTTTGATTGCAATCTACTTCTCACCGGGTACTCCAGCTTCCTCCCACAGTCCAAAAACATGACTGTTAGGTTAATTGGCCTTTCTAAATTCAGTCTTAGGTGTGAATGTGTGTGTGTGTGGTTGTTTGTCCTGTATGTCTCTATGTTGTCCTGCGATGGACTGGCGACCTGTCCAGTGTGTGCCCCACCTCTCGCCCGTAGAGTGCTGGAGATAGGCACCAGCTCCCCTGTGACCCGCTATGGAAGAAACAGTATAGAAGATGAATGGATCAATTAATGAAATTATAATAAATATTGTATACAATAAGAGTATTGGTTAACTATCAGTAATATTATTTTGGTAGGATGTTTTTTAACTTTCAAGTTGACATCAAATAAATAAGTTGGATCTATATAATAACTGCTGCTAATCTAATCTTGGCTTTTTATGATGAGGTCTTCTTATACTATTTCAACCTATAGTTACTCATGCTATACTCATTTATAAATTATTTTATTAAATAATCTTATCATGGCGCGGCGTATAGAGGCTATAGTCCTCTAGGCGGCCGCCCTGGGTTGGAGACCCGGACCCGGCGACCTTTGCCGAGTGTCTCCCCCTCTCTTTGCCCCTCCTTCCTGTCTGCCTACTATCAAAAATGGGGGCCTCTAGTGCTGAAAGAATTCTTAAAAAAAAAAAAATCTTATCACCTCCCATTTTAAACTATGTATATAAGTTTCTATCTCTTTCTATATTTTTACATTTGTGAATAAGATGACAGAAGCTCAGATTTTGTGCAAAACTAGGTATAGCGTATTAGACTGGAATAAATTATGCTGTCTGATTTCATTCCTAGTTCAACAATATAGAAACAAAAATTATTTTTTTCAGTTTTAAAGAGTTTGGCATGCATTAAGTAAATCCTTTACACACTAAAGTCATGAAGTATTTTTTTCAGTTGGGTCAGTAGAAGTTTACTTACTTTATAATAAACTTTAGTTTTCAGATTCACAAAAAATATATATAAAACAAGAGAAAAAAAGCACGTGTTGCAAAGAAGGAAGTGGGTTCAAGTTTAATTTCTGTTCAGTATGTTGCTTTCCAAGAATAATGCTGTTCACACACGCATAAATATTTTCAAATTTATTGATGATTCAGAAAAGTAACTTAAAATGGTACAGAAAAGCACTTTTAGATTGATTGTTATGGGAGTACACCATTTAGAATACCACAAAGAAGATTTTTTTTCTTTCCATACTTAATGATCACTTGAGCATCTAGGATACAAGTCCAAAGCTCTAAGCACAATCACTGCGAAACCCCAAAGTTGTCAAATACTTATTAACTGTTTTATTCACAAAAACAGGTTAGACTGCCCTCCTGTTGGAGCCACATCAAGCGATCAGCATGCTCAGGTGATTTAACCCTCATTAGTACAGACAGAGAGTGGGCGTTGTAAACCTTAATATTGGGCTGTTGATATGATAGCTTAGTAGGTCTTACATACATTTCCTAGCAGTAACACTTATGTACAGTAGATACGCTGTCTTTGTCTATAATGCTCATGCAACAGAGTTTCCCAACATAAAATAAAATCTGTGGCAGCTTGGCTTAGCTATAGTTACCTTACTTCATAATCAGATGCATAGAAAGACAATGTTGAAGCGTTGTATGTGAATGTGTATGTGTGTGTGTGTGTGTGTGTGTGTGTGTGTGTGTGTGTGTGTATGCATTACTGGGTTCAGATACTTTGGTTTAAATTTATATTCTGTTTAAAAAATGGCTTTTTGACTTTTATGAGTAAGAATAAATCCTGTTTGACCCCTGATGTAGTCTGTTTTTTTAGGTTTTGGCCCCTTCTGTGATTGAGTTTGACCCCCCGGCTGTAAGCATAAAGAGGGTCTGAACATAAATAATTCAAATAACTTGTGACTCTACCACTAAACATTGGTTGGGTTAAATCACACTGAGAACCACTGCTCATAATTACACATTACTGGAACATATAATTCTATGTATCAAATGAAAATACTGTAAATCTGCCAACAAAAACCCCTTGATGCGAAAATATACATTTAGGATATTTTAGTTTAAAGAATAACACAAAAAAAGCATTCACAAGATAAAAAGAAAAATAAAATAACCGCCACTGTTGTGACAGCACAAAAGACATCAGTGTCCTTCAGCTTGAAATAACAATATAAAAAAAATAATTGACAGCTTCACGCTGGGCCTGAACAACAGAAGCCGGGCTGTCAATCTGCATCATATCTTTGACGGGCCTCTCTGGACTGTTAAGCCTTTGATCTTTTCTCAGTGTAGAGCACCGGTAATGAAAATCATTGGAAATATTTAAATATTTAGAGAACAAAGCCTCAACAGAAAACCAGACATCAAAGCCAGAAACATTCACTATAAACTTAGCAAAAAACACCTGCTGTTAATGCAAAAATTAGCTATTTCTCTTTAGTTTCAAGTCAATGTAGAAAAATGAAAATAGAGCTTCCAGTGCAGTGCAGCAGATAAATGTTTTAATAACATAGTAAATGACAACAGTCTAAGAGACAAAAGAAAAAGGAGAGCTATTTCTTAGAATGTTCCTGAGCACTGTCATATTCAGTAGCTTCACTGCAGACATCTGACAGACAGTGAGTCAGAGCAATGTGCATCATTAAAAGGTAGGCTGTCAGTCAGCATTGTGGTTGTTTTTTTTTTTCCACGAGAACCGCCTGTTTCACTGATTGATATGCTGGTTGGTCACTGAGAGCTCTCAAGGGAATATGAATGATTAACACATAACCAGACGGAGGCTGCAAACACCCTCACAATGTTCCTCTCACTGGGAGGATCAGTGTCAGCTTTAAATGAAGGATGTTTTTTATTTGAAATAGAGAACAGTATTAGCTTTCAATACCTGGATATGGATCGGGTTCCTCACAGTAAATAAAAGCCTCACCAAGTGGTCAATGCTCAGAATCAAACCAGCCAGTCATTGGCTGGTTCGAGTAAGCTGCTGCATTGATCAAACTCCCACACCTCCACTTAGAATTGGAGATCAGATCTTTGCAAGCTCTAGTAACAGGATATATACTCACTGCTTCCATTCTGCAGAACAAAGGGTAGATTTTCTTTTACAATGATTTTCTTAAACAAGTTTTTTTTAAAACAGTTTACTTTCATGCCATTTTCATCACAATAATAGACACTTCACAACAACAGCAATAATAATAATTTCTTGTGATTTATGTTTCTTATCTATTTAAAACAAATATCAGAACTTTGCACGTTAGCTCCAATAGCTATAAATATTCATATTTTTACCAAGATTTGTAGATATGGATGTGCTTAACCCATGGCCCTAATCATTGCTGACAATAAGTGCTACTTTATGGTTCTGTGTCTGACTATTTGCTTGACTGAATAGCCTGTTACAACTGTTCTCGAGGTTCATCATCTATGGTCAACGCAGTGGCCCAAAGTTACTCCACAGTGAAGTAAAAGGAGTCATTGTTAGTTACTGCAAACACTTGATGGCAAAAAAAAATGGTCAGAAACATTTTTCACATTGGGCCGGGTTGGTTGAATAGCTTTTTTTCATTTATTGAAAACTGAAATTGAACAGAATTTGAAAACTGCATTTTACGTTAGTTATCTATGTCTTATAATAAAATTTGTCTGATGATCTGAAACATGTAAGTATGGAAAAAAAGCAAAAGCAGAAAAAAATCTGTAAAGGGTCAAACATTTGAAAAGCTGATCCACAAGCTAACATTACATTTACCAAAATAAATTAAAATCTTTAGCATGCATCAGTGAATGATTAGTGTATTATTAAAATAACTACAAATTATGCATAGGGGTAGAGTTATTGTAAAGCTATGCAACGAAATAAAAAAAAGGTACAACTATTCATGTCGGAAGATCAGTTTTAAAATAAAGCAGTCTCACCCTGCAAATGATGTGCACAATGCATTGATGTTTGCTTTGTAATCTCCCACTAAGCTGCCCCCTCGAGGGAAACAAATTGGCTTACAGAACGAGAAAATATAACATTAAAAAAACTAATACAAATTGCACACTGTACAAACTAGATGTGTAAGTTGTACACTCATATACAGATATAAGCTACAGAGGTATCCAGAAACTAAACACACACACAGCGTGTGTATCCAAGTGTTTTCCTCTCGAGTTGCTATGCACTATATACAGTCTTGATTTGATCCTCTTATCTCTACACTCGCTCCTTTCACCCTCCACTTGCTGTCTTCCCACAAGCGGTTTATGTGCAAAAAAGAAAGATACAAGGCAAGAGTCAGGGGGGCATTGGGAAGGTGGGGGTGGGGTTTCATAAATGAGGATAAATCCATCCTCTGTAGGCCAAGGCACTGTGTGTGGCCTGTTTCCTTGTTTCAGAGGATGGGCAATGGCTGGGTGTGTGATTTTCAAATCGAGCAATATGTTATCAATTCACCTGCATTCAAAGCCATTGTAGTCTAAGCAGTTAACAAATATTTCCTGACTGAGCAAAGAAAAGAGGGAGATCGGGGACCAAGCTATTGGACCTGTGGTCTATAACGGCTGATAAGGTGGATAAGGAAAGGTAACACTGATAGGCAGGTTTACCTTTCTGCCACACAAAGAGATTTATATCTAGGCCAAATAGTTACATTTTGGAAACACATATTTTTTTTTCCACTTCAAAATTATGCACTACTTTGTGTTAATATGCTACCTAAAACCCGATGAAAATACATTAAAGTCTGCATTTGAAAAGTGGCAGACGGTGAAAATCTTTAATCTTTCATATCTGCTATGTTATGTTTAGAATATGACTGAAATGTACCTGTATATAGAGACGTCCTCGATTAGATCTGCAGTCTCTGTGTCTGTGATGATAATGCCCTTTGGAGACACGGTCAAGGTTACTTTTCGAAACTTCTTAGCACTGGCTCTGGCCTGTGGATGGGAGTGAGACAATAACACACATAAAAATCAGGGGCCTCATGTTCGAAGCGTACCTATGCACAACAATCTTGCGCCGCAATGTTTTACGCACAACTTGGAGTGTACAAAAATGAATGTTGCGGAAAAGTGTGCGGAAATCCACGCAAACTTTTGACCTGCCGTGAAAATTTGCAGAAGCCACACAAACTTTTTCAATCTACAATAACAAACTATATCAACTGTATAACATTTAACCTCATACGATAACGTAACACACCTCAGAGCATGATGGAAACAACCTCAGTCGGATGTAAACTCTAAAACTTCCTCCGTTTTTGTCACCTGTGGATATAATTGCGCATCGGTCTGTGCACCAAGGAGCATAAAATGGATGTGAATCATCTAAGGGGCATTTTCATTCTCACTGAAAAACCAAAAAACTGTGTCGGATCAGCAGATGAATTCTAAACAAGTTAGGTGTGATGATTCCTAAGGTGAACAAGCTGTAGACAATCACACATATCCATAAATAGCTGCGTAAAGTTGCACGTTATTGAGGAACAATGGCAGCTTTGGCACAGCTGGAGGACATCGCCAATGGAAACAGTCAGAGGTCGCGTTTCTTTCAGAGATCGTACTGATTATTTTGGAACTCTGCACATAGCTGGACCTATTGTTACAGAGGGATAGCAGCAGGTGCCATGCATCGCCGGTGCCAATTCAAGTTCTCACTATGTACATCTGTAAATTCATTTTCTCTTGTGAATAGAAAGCATCTTCATTGAATATACTGTACAGGGGTTAGACAATGAAACTGAAACACCTGTCATTTTAGAGTGGGAGGTTTTATGGCTAAATTGGACCAGCCTGGTAGCCAGCCTTCATTAATTGCACATTGCACCAGTAAGAGCAGAGTGTGAAGGTTCAATTAGGAGGGTAAGAGCACAGTTTTGCTCAAAATATTGAAATGCACACAACATTATGGGTGACATACCAGAGTTAAAAAGAGGACAAATTGTTTGTGCACGTCTTGCTGGCGCATCTGTGACCAAGACAGCAAGTCTTTGTGATGTATCAAGAGCCACGGTATCCAGGGTAATGTAAGCATACCACCAAGAAGGACGAACCACATCCAACAGGATTAACTGTGGACGCAAGAGGAAGCTGTCTGAAAGGGATGTTCGGGTGCTAACCCGGATTGTATCCAAAAAACATAAAACCACGGCTGCCCAAATCACGGCAGAATTAAACGTGCACCTCAACTCTCCTGTTTCCACCAGAACTGTCCGTCGGGAGCTCCACAGGGTCAATATACACGGCGGGCTGCTATAGCCAAACCTTTGGTCACTCATGCCAATGCCAAACGTCGGTTTCAATGGTGCAAGGAGCGCAAATCTTGGGCTGTGGACAATGTGAAACATGTATTGTTCTCTGATGAGTCCACCTTTACTGTTTCCCCACATCCGGGAGAGTTACGGTGTGGAGAAGCCCCAAAGAAGCGTACCACCCAGACTGTTGCATGCCCAGAGTAAAGCATGGGGTGGATCAGTGATGGTTTGGGCTGCCATATCATGGCATTCCCTTGGCCCAATACTTGTGCTAGATGGGCGCGTCACTGCCAAGGACTACCGGACCACTCTTGAGGACCATGTGCACCCATTGGTTCAAACATTGTATCCTGAAGGCGGTGCCGTGTATCAGGATGACAATGCACCAATACACACAGCAAGACTGGTGAAAGATTGGTTTGATGAACATGAAAGTGAAGTTGAACATCTCCCATGGCCTGCACAGTCACCAGATCTAAATATTATTGAGTCACTTTGGGGTGTTTTGGAGGAGCGAGTCAGGAAACATTTTCCTCCACCAGTATCACGTAGTGACCTGGCCACTATCCTGCAAGAAGAATGGCTTAAAATTCCTCTGACCACTGTGCAGGACTTGTATATGTCTTTCCCGAATTGACGCTGTATTGGCCGCAAAAAGAGGCCCTACACCATACTAATAAATTATTGTGGTCTAAAACCAGGTGTTTCAGTTTCATTGTCCAATCCCTGTATGTGCAACCTATTTGTGAAGTGCAAATGTGTCCCACGAACGCAATGGCACTCCTCAACTGGTCTCCTGAACTGATGATTTATACCATAATAAGATAATAAGATTAATTAGAATTATTCTAATTATAATATTTATGTTGGGAACAAACTTCAAGCAGGCTCTGTGCGTGATGGCTGGCTTCTAATGTGATGTTTTTTGTTCGTCTGCTTTTTTATGTGACGCCCTGAACAGTTTTAAAGATTTAAAGCACTTTACATCATTTGTGATAGTCTTCCTAATAGAAATATGCGAGGAATATTCAGGCCAGCTATAATTGAGCTCAATGTAGAACCTAGATAGCGCCGTTTGGATTTGACACATAAACTAAATTAATAAATAAGTTTTATTTCCGCCATGGATCATAATTCAGCTCCTACCATGTTAACAGCACTTAAACTTCTGCCACTCAATTTTTAAAATGTATTACTTATACTGGGAGAAATACTGCCAAATGAATTTGAACTTTTTGCCTGCATCTCAGACACTGAGATCCATATTTTATATTCAGTGAATCTCCTCTTTCTTGCCTTACTGAATGCCTCCGTTGCCATGGTTATTTGGACACGTGGTAGGTGCCTTCCAGCTATTTATGCTACTTTGCATATTTATTTATGGGCGGAGACTGGGCAGTTCCAGCGCCACCTGCCGCTGCCCAGTATTCACTGCAAATTGGGATGTATGTAGGCTACGTGTGCGGTGACATGTCTACACACAGTTTCAAACATCTAAAATTCTTGGGCGCCGCAACTTTTAGAATTCCTCCCTACCGCCAACTTTTACTTTGAAAGCTGCACACTCTTTCTTACATGAGGCCCCAGGTGAAGAAAACCCTGCTTTGGGTATATAGAGACATACCCTGTCAGACTGACAGAAACATAAAACAATAATATCTTAGATTAAACACTGAAAAACACCCAACTGTGACAATGTACTTCTGAACATAGTCAAGCGGCTTGCTTTGCCCCAGAAATATGCGGTGGAATTTATAAAATGCGACAGAATGGGGGAGGAATGGTGCAAAGTGTAGCCCAGAGTGAGCACTCCAGGTCAGGCTGGCAGCCGCTGACTCCCCCTGCTGCTCTGCACCATCTGGGCTTTCAGCTAAATCAGTGGCAGTGCTTAGCTCGTAGGCTGTGAGAGCGCCTGTGGACAATGACAGTGACCGAACTCTTTATCATACAATTAAAACGCAAACAAGAGCAGTAATGACAGCTGAGAAACAAGGAAGGATAGCTGAGAGACAGAAAAAACACAAAAAAATAACTCGTTTTAAATTTATTAACCATGTTATGTAGAGGTATCTTTATTCAAGCAAAAAACAGATCTTCTCAAGAACAACTAATTGTATCAGGGCAAGCTGAAAGGGACCAGAAATGAAAACAGTAGTTTCTGTTTAATATTTCATAACTTGCATTATAAAAAATAAAATCAAAACACGGGAAGGGGTACAATAGCCGACTGTGCTGCTGGAGCTCGTTCATGTTGAAGCATGGGCAATTTCTGCTGCCCCGTTACAAGTGTCATGCCACCAGGCAAAAACCAATCTGTCAGCCTGAGAAATGCTAAGTTCAGACTCCTTCTGTACGTTCAGTCCCGCTGTCTTGTCTCATCGCGTCTGAATGAACCGTGGAGCAAATGGAAAAGTACCAAATCTATTCTGTTCTCCAGTTCAGGTGGACTGGTTTCTAAGGGAACAGACAAAGACAAAATCAAC
This sequence comes from Crenichthys baileyi, assembly GCA_036173005.1. Classification (NCBI taxonomy): domain Eukaryota; kingdom Metazoa; phylum Chordata; class Actinopteri; order Cyprinodontiformes; family Goodeidae; genus Crenichthys; species Crenichthys baileyi. Next base: position 64,680 of record JAHHUM010000611.1, read on the forward strand.
CTTTTTTTGTCTTGGTGTGAAATCAGCTAAATTTTATCCTTGTCATTAGGCTTGATGAAAGCTCTACTTGAAAGCCGAGGAGGTGTGATTAGACTGCCTGAACAGGGCTGTTAATTCACCAAAAAAATAAAACCTTTGACAAAATAAGAGCAATTTATTTTTGGTAATATCAAATTCATTTAGAATTTGGGGCTGTGTGTAATGACTTAAAGAAATTGGCAAGAGGTAATATGAATAAAATTTAAATGCCTGTTTCTATAAAGCTTGCAGGTAACTGAACCCTTTAGATGTTTTGGCAGATTTAAATGCAACAGTATTGGTGTTTATTGGTGAGATTTTCACAGCAGTTCTTTGAAAACTGATAGCATTATAAATTGATAAAAGCAAGCATGGTTGGAAATCTCCTTTGTGGTTTCCTGTTGGTAATAGGTGCATCATTACAGATTTTTGACCACATGTGCAGTCAAAACTGAAGTGCTTACTCTGATGTTCCTTCCATTCTTTTTATCAGAGGTCTTTAAATGCTTATAGCATTTAAAAGAATGATTTTATATTAACATTGAAGCCAATTAGGACAAGCACAGGCTAAATAATAAACATAAGCCAATGTTTGCATGTCATTTCGCAGCATACGCTACAGTGACATTAGGCATCAAAAGGCTTGAGGTGCAGAATGAAACAACAATGCCCTCTGTTCAAAAAGAAAAAACAGCTTAAAATTAATCCTAAGAATAACAGCATTCTATTTATGAATCCTGTAATGTCAAACAAAATATTGTGGCAACTGTAAACGTCTGGCAAAATAAGACAACTCTTATGTAATAAACCAAAACAAGGTAGTACATAATTGTAAAGTGGAAGAAATAGATTGTGTGTTTTTTTATTTGTTTTAAAAATCCGAAAGGTTGGGTAAGCAAATTTACTAACAAACTTCTACCCATTCTTCTCTACAAACAACCTCAAGCTTTGGGTGTGCCATTCTAAAACATGAACATGTTTTGCTCTATAGCATTCAATCATAGCTCTATTTTTAGGTTTGTTATTGTGCTAAAAAGAATAACCTCTATCACAGTCTCATTTCACTTCTAGCTGTTTATTTTTCTCTCAGGACTGCCCTGTATTTAGTTTCTTCCGAATTCCTGTCCATTCTGACCAGCTTCCCTGTTCCTACTAAAGAAATCCATTCCCACAGCATCATGCTACCATGCTGTGTTTCACTATGGGCATGGTGTGTTCAGGGTAATGTTCAGTGTAAGTTTTCCACCACACACAGTGTTTTGCATGTGGAAACAAGAAGCATTGAAACTGTAAATGGGACTTTCTATGGCTTTCTTTAAACAGCAGCTTTGTTCTTGCCACTGTGGTTGTACTACACAACTAATAATTGTCTTGTTAGCAGATTCCTCGACCTGAACTATGGACCTCTGCAGTTCCCAAGAAATTAGCACAATCTTCTTGGATGTTTTTTGGACTGTTTAACGGAGCATTTGGGGACCTGTTCAGTCACGGCTCAATTATTTACACCCGTGAACGGTTGATGGTGCTAAGCAATGCATGGATACTCCCACTCGACCACACATCCCAGTGGAGATAAGGAGAAGAAAGCCGGGGGTGTGGAAAAAACAAAGGTATAAACCCACAGTACTTTCAGTTGTCATGGGAAACTTAAAATCGCTTCCTAAAAAATGGATGAGCTTGCAGCACTTACCAGACTACAGAGGGAGTACCAACAAGCCAGCATCACATGTTTCACGGCTCAATAACAACACACTGGACTCTGTTATTGCACTGAATGTCTTTCAGCACGTGACAGCAGACATGAGTCCTATTGACAGCGGTAAGAGGAGGGGCGGGGATCTGGCAATGTATGTAAACAACAAGTGGTGCAATGGACACGTGCATGCGAAGTATCAGCATTACTCTAAAGATATAAGAGCTAATACAGTTGGGGAGGCAGAGCCAGAGAAACGCGCTCTCCCTGGTCTCTCTGATATTTTCTCTGGAACCTTTTTAAAATGACAAAACCTTTGGAACTGTGTGAGTGAAGTGAAAATTGTTCTGGATGGATAAACTTACCCACTTAGTACTATAGCTTTGTTTTTAAAACACTGATTTTCCAAGAGTCCTTGTTTGATCAGGATCTTGTAATTAAATTTCTTGACACATGCATTATAATTATTAATTTTCCGTTTTTTTTCTTTTCTTCCCAATAATGTCTGCCAAATCCCTTGATCTTCAATCACTAAAATGTGGCCACCTTCCCTCCCTCTTTAAAAAGCCCTTGATCTGGGGGTTAGCAACGCTGGCGGGCGTCACTGGAGACAACGACATCATTGTTCCTGAAAGTCGCACAACGAGGCGATGACCTCACTGCGCAGCTAGCCCAATACACACCCCTCTTCCCCCTGCCGCCCCAACCAATCCCAGCCCGAGGTAATCGGCCTCCAGATGTGGAAACAGAGGCAGGAGGAACACACACACCATTAACTCAACAAACAAACAGAAAAGTGGCTAACAAAATGCAAAGCGTGAGTAGGAGGCAGAGGCAATGAGCAAATGTGGACAAAGAAAGTATTTCAGAAAAATTGTGTATTTGTGTTGTTGTTTTGTGTGTGATTGTCTCTCATGAATTCCAGTGCTCCCACGTTTCAGTTTTCTACAACAAAAAATAAAAAAATAGCCCAAACACATGGACAGGACGAACTTCCTTTGCTCATATGCTCTGCTGGTGTTTTAATTCATTGTGATGCAACACACAGTTGATGTATACTGTACTGTACTGTATGTGTTTCTATCCAGTCTGTAAAAATAACTCCTCCTGTCAAGCAGACCTTAAAATCTGTTCACACTATACTGCAGTGAGGATATATTCTGTTATGGGAATGAAAATAAAGCCCCCACATGTCAGTTATTTAAAATTGAGCCTTGTGTAAAGGTTAGGGGGAGGTTAGGTTCGGTTTAGGTTAAGAAAGTAGCAGTTAAGGGTTAAAGAGCACATGTGTGAGAAGGAAAAGAGAGAAAAGAAGGAGAACAAATAAAACAAATCCAGTAGACATATTTCAGGATATGGACTGCCAGACCTTGATCTCATTTTGTTACTGATGGAGGCTGAGCTATGTATGAATGGTCTTTACAAAAAAAAGCTTTTAAATCAAGTCTTTTGTTATTATTTTCATTTTAAATATCCACTTTTATTTACATTTTTCATTTTGTGGTTACAAAATAACATAAAGCTTTAGAATAAAGCTAACAAGGGGGGGGGGGCCTGGTGTGTTGTGAGGTTAAAGAAAGATTTTCTTTCATTCAGTCTTGTGTTCTGAGGTCTCCTACATATTTAAACCCTAATATTCAACCCCATCAAAGGGATATTTGTCTTGCTAAGTACCATGCAAGTGCTTTGACTTTGTCAGTTAAAATAAGCATAATGGACCATGGATATGATGATATATGCTTGAGCTTTTAGCATCTATGTTTGAAGAGGTTCTTGAGATGCCCTAATGCGCATGGCGTTCACTAATAAAGACTGCTTGTTGTGTTGGCTGACAACCACTCAGTTACAGCAGCTTAAATAAGCATCCTCTAATTTCTAAACTGTTTATCTGGGGGCCCATTGAGGGGGGATCAGTGTCAGAGTGAGGGACAAGATTCAAATGGAATGGTTAGCACTCAGAAATACCGCAACTGGAAAATCATTAACCCACTAGTAACACTTAGATTGGCATCTGCTTTGTGGTGATTTTACAGTTTTTTCTAATCAGTCTGGACTGCATTTATTATCTCTAGTTCAAAACCTTAAAACATGATAAAACCTAAATTAAAATATTACCATGCCAATCAAAGATGCAGAAAAAACACGTTTGAGATTAATGAAATCTTATTCTGTTTGGAAACATAAAAGGGAGACGTTTCTATGTTTTTTTTGGCATTTGGACCACTTCAGAATTTGATGATCTTTTAAACAATATAAAGACTAGTCATACCAGGACTGGATTATTCTACCTGAATAGAGATTCTTAAAAATACAGATTTGTGTAATATTTAAATCTATGGTTCTCAAACGGTAAAGTACAAGTACTTTTAGTGGTACTCCGAAGGCTGTTTGCTTTCTCTGTCCATTAAATTGAATCAAACATATCCTTACTGGAGATTCTATAGAAGTCACTGGATTTCAGAGAGCACATATATGAAAAATATCCACACATGCAGAAAACATTCTTGAAAGTAGACGAGCAGCATGCAGATGAGAGGCAGATCTCTCTAGCCATCACACTTGTCAAAACCTCAGCACTTTTATTTTGGCTCAAACTGTCCTTGAATGTATTATTTTCTTTCTGCTGTAACTAGCATCTCTCCCTTTGTGTTTTTAGATGCACATGTTTTCATGACCCTGCATATTTACGTTTAGGATTTTGGTATTGATTCATTCCTTTCCTTTTAATGGATCAGTGTTTCAGATTGTATCGTGTTGCTTTATATGTAATTGTCCAATGAAAGAAAACAATGGAATGTAAGATGCTGCTAATGTGTTCTTTTTCTTCTGCTTATCTGCAGGAGCAATCCTGGGAGATTTGATATCCATTATTTATCCCATTAGAACACCTTCAATACTTCGTTGTTTAATAAATAGCACCAGTGAATGGGTCTTCTGTGGCCTCTGCACTCAACTTCACCACAATACTATCTCATCTTTCTGCTATATGAATTAAGGCTCTGTGTTTGTGTGATCTAAAAGAAGCATCTCAGCAGAAAAGAGAAGAAGTGAAGGAAAGATAGCGTTGGCCCTGCCTGAGACTCTTTTTCACAATGAGAACATTAACTATTGATGTACAAGTAAAGCATGTCACTTTCATGCCTCGATGCACTTTTCCTGCTTGCCTCATGGGTGTGGTTCTTATGAGTGTGCAAGAAACAGCTACTCTGATTTGTCCCTGAAACTGACTGAAAGAGCTTTACAAATATTTGAAGCCAAGCCACAAAATCTATGAAATCACCACAAATCCTTAAAACGAATCCTCGCAGCATGACATCAAAGTATTTGGTGACAGGTGTGAGATGCCTTTAGATTTTGAATATGCTGCAGAAGGACAAAACCTAACAGGTCAGAAAACAAAATAAAAGTGTCTGTTGAAAGGTAAACAAATTTTTCCCAACCACAAAATAAACTGATGATTACAGTAAATTGATATCTTAATAGTAATTTTATGTGCAGTCAGGAAGCATTTTCATAACACGTTTCCACAATATGGCTGCTAAGACAAGCCAATCTTTAAGGTGCCTCATTTGTTTGTCCCAAATCAGCCACAGAGTATGTTTGGATAAATAAAGTAGACTTTTAGTGAGTGAAACATGCAGTGTTTGTTTTTACGAAGCATTTCTCATTTCCATCTCCACTTCACAACTACTTTCCAGCTCGGCCATACAACTCCTCCACTGGAGTAGCAGTTTAGCAGGTGACTTTGAGTCAGTATACTGGCTCCCCTCTTGCATATATCACAAAGAGGTGGGAATAAAACATATCAGGTTCAGCTTGAATGTGTTTTTTTGAAAAGGGGATGGAATGTTTGAGAAACAGATCTGACCTGGAGAGCTCAGCTTACGGCAGACCAGGTTCTAAAAGCCAGTTTCAAAGCAAGTTCCTGTCATTTTACAAGTAGCTTAAACATCAATATGTTAGTGGTCACATTTATTTGTGTTAGAGATTCACCAAGGGATCTGGTCTGGTGAATGCAATTGGATGATTTTTAGCTTTGATTTTAGCTTGATTAACTCTAAGACTGAAACGCAAAAAGCCTTTTGTAATCATTGAATGACTTTTCTAATTTAAACTGAACAATTGTTTAAACTGACAGTAACACTTTTTCCAGGTAGATGTATCCCTATGTGAAGAAGATCAAACTTACCTTATTTTCAGTATCCAGAGTGGTACTGAAAAAAAATAGTTGTTAGAGATAGAATAGAGATATTAAAAGCTATTTAACCTGTTAAGCCCTGATGGGTTTTACAACAATTTACGCCTGAAATTACATAACTGAAATAAATCAAGTATAGCTCAGAGTTATAAAGTCTAAATGGAAACGTTAGGCAGTAAAGGTAAGACATGAAAGTATAATTTTTCCATTGGAACCAATATTGCAATGGTTACTATGTCTGAAAAATCCTTTTCTTAGCTCAAAGCAGACTTTCAGAACAGAGAATCTTGTTTCTCATGGTCTCATGGTCAACTGAGACTCCTTCAGGTACCTTTTGGCAAACTCCAGGCAGGCTGCCATGTGCCTTTTATTAAGTGGCTGTTGCCTGGCCACCATACAGGCCTGATTGGTGTATTGCTGCAGAAATGGTTGTCCTTCCGGAAGGTTCTCCTTTCTCCATAGAGTAATGCTGGAACTCTGACAGAGTGACCATGGGGTTCTTGGTCACCTTCCTGACTAAGGCCTTTCTCCCTTGATCACTTTAGACAGCCGGCCAGCTCTAGGAAGAGTCCCTGTGGTTCCAAACTGCTTCCATTTACGAATGATGGAGACCATGGTGCTCATTGGGACCATCAAAGTAGCAAAAATTGTTCTGTATCCTTCTCCTGATTTGTGCCTCAAGACAATCCTGTCTTAGAGGTCCACGGACAGTTCCTTTGACTTGGTGTTTGCGCTCTGACAACTGTGGGATCTTATTTAGACAGGTGTGTGTCCTTCCTAATCCTGTCTAATCAATTGAATTTATACAGGTGTACTCCATTTAGGCTGTAGAAACACCTCAAGGATGATCAGTGGAAACAGTCTGCACCTCAGCTCAATTTGAGCATATATATACATATATATACATATACATATGTATATATATATATATATATATATGTGTGTATATACAGGTGCGATAATGCTGTAAACAAAGAATGCCTTCAAGTGTTAGTCATTTATTTTCATCAATCAACAAAATGCAGTGAATGAACAAAAAACAAATCTTGCCTTCAAAACAGCATTAATTCTTCTAGGTACACTTGCCCACAGTTTTTTACGGAACTAGGCTGGTAGGTTGTTTCAAACATCTTGAAGAACTAACCACAGATCTTCTGTGGATGTAGGCTTTCTCACATCCTTCTGTTCCTTCATGTAATCCCAGACACACTTCATGATGTTGAGATCAGGGCTCTGTGGGGGCCATATTCTTGTTCTTCTTTACGCTGAAGATAGTTCTTAATGACTATGGCTGCATGTTTGGGTTCGCTCACTTAGCATCTTGTAAACTGATAAAAATAAACAATCATCATTTATATTTCTTAAAGCATTCTTTGTTTACAGCACTTTTCCCACACCTGCCTAAAACGTTTGCACAGTACTGCATAAATTGTGTAAGAAACTTTTTCAGCAGTTTAGGATCTTCATCCTATTCATTCTGTAATCTCTGCTGTGAATTCAATATTAACCCCAGATCTACTGAAACATAAGCTCAATCAGGCTTCAGGGCAGCTGTCCGTGATTAAAAACATCTTAACGCTGGCATCAGAATACAGAACAGTACAGGCTTTAAGCTTTGAATGTTAAACTCCCACTGTCTTTGTATTACTATAGTACTGCTGTCATTACTTCAAGCCAATTCATAAGCTGGCTGTGGGCAGCTCAGGCACTATGAGTGAGAAACATATTGACAACTGGATGAGTCCGTTTTTTTAATCTTAAGAACGAACAGCTGATGGAGTCAACTACTGACTGATTTCCAGAGATTTCCCCTAGGTTTTTGCTCTGTGTATATCTCTTGTAGCACAAAAATAGTCACTTGATCTTGTATTATTGATTAAACTTTGACAGAATACAATTACTAAGTTTTATCTCTATCATTAAAGGATTTACTGTTTTTTGAAAATAACTAACGTCAGTTTTTGCTCTTCTTATATTTGTTGTTTCATTATGCATCAAAAGTATTAATAACCATTAAACTTCCCCATTTTATCACTTTACAACCATACAATTATATTTATTGTAATGAGATTTTAAGTGACAGACCAAAACAAAGTAACATATAGTTACTGTAAAGGCAGCAAACATATGTATATGTTTGATTTTGTTTTTACAAAAAAGATGCAGATGTTTGATTTTGTTTTTAAAAACTGTCATGCATTGGTATTTATCCCCCTTTTACTCTGATACCCATAGACTAAATGTCATTTGCCATATCTGATTAGCAAATAGAGTACACCTGTGTATCATTTATTTTAATTTAAAACACAATGTGTCTCAGAAAACCATCACCCTGAACACACCATCCACATGGTGATGCATCATGTTGGCAGCATCATGTGTTATGATTTGGGGTTGTTTGGTTTTTGGTTGCGGGTTTTTCTTCTTATGTTTCTCACGTTTGAGGTTTTGAATCATGCTTCTGTTTATTATTTTCCTGGTCATGCTTTCGTTTTTATCTTCTAGTTCATGTTTTGGCAAGTTAGGTTTTTGGATCTGGTTATGCTTTAATTTCATGTTTTTCTAGTTATGTTTCTATTAGTTTGTATTCCAGAGTCTCTTTTCTGCTCTAGCCGCATTTTGTTCTCTCCTGTCTGTTTTCAATCATCTTCATTCGGTTCACCTGCACCTAGCATTCAGTCTCCTCGTTTCACCTGGTTCTTGCTTCATATATACACATCTGTTCTGTTCATTCCTCACGGAAACATCACAGTTCTGTTTATGCCAAGCCTGTTTTGCCTAAGTTTGTCCATGCCGGCATCTGCAGCTACCTGTCTGCCTGCAAGTTTCTTTTTGGTTATTAAATCTTTTTTCAACTCACCACGCCACGTTGCTTCCTGCTTCTCTGCTTTCTGGGGTCCTCCGCCACACCAGCCGTGACATCATGCTGCAGGAATGCCTTTCTTAAGCATGGACAAGGAAGCCGGTTCAGGTTGATGGGAAGATGGATGAAGCCAAATACAGGGAAATCCTGCCATACTTTTAAGATATTTAATAGTATAAAACACTGAAATCCTTTTTTTTGTTCTTTCATTTTTCAACAACCAAAAATGCACCTGCACCTGGGTACAACCCAACATTTTGTTTTATTAAAGGTTTCAATTTCTTGTGTTGCATTCTTCGTTAATTTGCTATATTTTCTGAAATAGTTTAACTCTTTTCTAGTCATACTGAAAAATCTAAGCTTTTTATAGTAGTACCACATGCACCCAGTCACACTTACACATTCATACACCAGCACACTGATCAGTAGGCAACATAGGCTTAAGTGCCTTCTCTAGAGCCACATTAAAATGTGAGGAAGCTGGAATCGAACCCATACCTTTCTGATTGCAAGACAACTACTGACTAAAGCACAGTTGCCCCACCAAGGCAACTTAATTTTCACTCCAGAGTGTTTAGGTATTAAATTCACTTTCAACAAGCAGAACATATTTTGGGTAGATTAATTATTGCAACAACAAATAGAGGCGACTTTTGAAGGTTATTGATTACCCATAATACAATTATTATATATATTATATTATATTATATTATATTATATTATATTATATTATATTATATTATATTATATTATATTATATTATATTATATTATATTATATTATATTATATTATATTATATTATTTTATATTATATTATATTATATTATAAAAACTCCCACACTGTTGAAGAGGTGGACTGCAGCATGGCGGACTGTGCTGACACAGAAAGACAGGACCAGCCCGCTGCTTCCCCATAAAGCATGCCGCACCAAACACCTGCAGTATATATAGCAGTATGTACAGATGTGCATAAATGCTGATGTTGCAAAAGAATAAGCAGGTCTCACTATGGAGAGAAAGTGATGCAAAAACAAATAATGCATCCAGAGTGTGGCCTCAGAGGTTTGGTGAGCAGCGAGGTGAGACGTTTGTGGAGGGAGCTGTGAGGGTGACTGAAAAAAAGAGAGGGATGCAGTGAGGAGAGGGAGGAGTGTACAGGGTGTACCGCGTGTCCCCGCTCCAGTCATGACTGAGCTGCAGCCTCTCCATGACGGAGCTCCCGTTCCCATGACAACCCACCCTGTCAGATGGAGGGATGCGGACAGGGAGAGGAGTGATGGCGGGGAGCAGACAGAGATGTAGAGATAAAGAAGAACATCTACTCACGGGGCTTTGGCAGTGCCGTTCCTTTGCAAAGGTGCGTCTGACATGTCTGCAGCAATCCGCCTCCCTCTGCTGTCTTCCCTTTCTCCTCGCCCTCTACTTGCACTTCTGTCCCCTGGTGTCCTTTTGACAGAGTTGTGTCCTCCTTTTCCGTATCTTTCTCCTCTCCTTCTCTTCCTCCTCCCTTCCCACCTCCTTATCTCCTCCTCCTTCTCCTACTCTTTTTCTCCGACCTTTTTGGTGTGTTAGCTATGGATATGACAGAGCAGCAGCTGCTGCTGTGGCTGCATCACCCTGCTCCACTAGCAGGAAGGGATGGGAGGAAGCATGTTACTGTGTGTGCACATGTGTGTGAGTGAGAAAGAGAGAGAGAAAGAAAAAGAGAGACAGAGAGAGAGAGAGAGAGAGAAGAGGAAATATAAGATATAACTATATAACTTCAGATGAGACTTTCCAAATAAGTGAAAAAAATGACAACAGAAATTCAGGAGACCAGAGAAGGGAGGAAAAAATAGATGTGGAGAGTGTGGACAGAAATAGAAAATAGCCAAAATGCAGCAGAGATACAGAAGCAAATAGAGGCTTTAGGGAATTGCTCGATAATGAAAGGAGTGGCCAACCTTTCCCCTCTGAGATGAAGGGGACTTTCTATCAAAGAGTAAGAGAGGATAAATGGTCTAATAATAATAGATAATAATATAAAATATGATAATGGTGAGTTTTAAAATGTTGTCTTTAAACTAAAAAGTGGTAATTTCGTTACAGACAACAACTACATTATTATGACTGAGCTTAGCAAACATCTATTCTTTTTAGTATTTATGGTACAGTGTTTTTTTGCAGCACTTGAGGCCTTTATTTTTAATTCTTTTCAACAGTCGGTAGACAGGAAAGAGGGCAAAGAGAGGGGGAAATATTCTGCAAAGGTCACCAGGTCTGGGACTCGAACCCAGGACAGCCACACCGAAGACTATAGTCTTTGCACACGGTCACGCGTTGAACCCCTACACCAACTGTGCCAAGCCCGATAACAGTGGTTTTGTAAAGACAGCTGTTTATATTTTCTCAATTGACAGAGATTTTCTATGTTTATTCCTCATTGTTGGAGCTTAACTTTTTTAGGTAAATTAGGATTGCCAAAATCATTTCAATTTTCTAAATACCAGAAAATAGATATAGCTATGTTAATACTGCTTTCTTCAAATTCAGAAATTGCCATACAATTACTATGCTTTTAACAATTTGGGAAACCCCAGATGTGGATATGATTTTTTGTAAGCACCTCATTAGTTAATTTACAAAATGACAGAAAATAGTTAATTTTAGGCATGTTTGTGAATGTATTTTAATGCAGCATCTCAGCTTATTTGTGAAATCGTGACAAAAATCTAATCAGCTAAGATATTAGAAAGAAAATCGACAACCTCAACAATACCTAGAGGTGCTGTCTTTATTGGTTCAATTACATTCAAATGCAAAGATGTTATCATTCGTTTCCGAAATGAGGTCAGTTCTGTGTCCTAAAGATGAAGGTTTTTTGGTGTAAAAAGTGAGTGTCAACATCAGAACATAAAGAAAAGAGATTGTGAAGATGCTGTCTGAAGCTGCGAAAAGAGTGTCTGTATCCACAGTAAAACGAATCCTGAACTGAGTCGGGGAGGAAAGAGCTATCACTCCAGAAGCAATATAAAAATGACAGATTGTAGTTTGTAAATGCCACAGATTAAAGATCCGCTTGTACCACAAAATACAATAACTTCAAATGAAAAGGTTGCAGTTCTGTTTCTTCTGATAGATCCAAATGTAATAGTTATTTTTAAATGGTTTAAATGTCAATCAAGAGGTTTGATTGAGGTTCAAAGAAAAGGGGCAGAAAGTGAGAGCCAAATAATCTCTTGTTATTATTTCGAACCTCAGAATGTTGACCTATGTCATTTTGATGAGGGTCCAGGCTCTCTGTTAATGCAAAACTTACAAGAACTGTTGCAATAATATCCCAAAGTCCTTTAAAATGGGGCTATACCTAAGACAAAAGATTGCGGTACACTGTAGGCTAAAGGCTTGAGGCATGTTATCTATTTTCTTTAATAAATTCCAGCAAGACTCCAGTCGCTACTGAAAGTGAGACCTGCTGAAAGCTGTTTAGTCTGTGGGATCTGGCTGCAGATAGTTGTCCAAACAAGAAGCTCAGCAGTGTTTTTATGGGGTCTGTAACCTGCTGGCAGAGTACTTAGCTGCAGTGATTGAAAGGTAGGGGGAAAGGCAAAGACCAGCTGTCTGTTTTTTCCTTTTTATTATGACTTCCAGTCCTACTCTTTTTACATGTTGTCCATCAGTTTAGCTCCTTGTTTTTATTGATACTTTCTGCAACAATCACGCTTTCCCACTGTCTTTCCTTCTTTACTCTCAGTTCAATCCACACCACAGAGGTCATGTCTCATAAAAGTTCCAACATGTTTTACATTCCTCATGGTCTCATATTTATGTTTACACTTTTAACAAGTTCTCCTCAACATATTCCCCCCCTGCGTGTGGCCTCTTGTCTATCTCAGTTTCCCTTCTTGACAGTCCATGTTGAGCCTGTGGTTATCATGTTGCTTGGTATGCCAGTTATTCAGAGGCGCTCGCCTGGTTTTGGTGGTGACCTTAAATGGGCATCACATATCCACATTCTACCCACCAAATATTCTCTGTCACACACACACTCTCATTTTGACTCTGCAGGTTGTGTGTTACAAGATTGCCAGGAGCTGATTAGTCATTTGAAGTGTATGACAAAGCCTTTGTGAGCTGTAATTTAATAGACTGTTAATATAAGAATTCCAACACACAAACTTCATAGCATGTGTGAGAGCTACACAATTTGTTCTTTGACAAACAGGGAAGAATTAATATTTTACATTGACTCATTGAATTATGTTTGCTCTTTAATAGTAATAAAAAGACTTCAGTTATGTTAACCTCCAAGCATCTTGGCTTAGTTTGTCCAATTTTTTTTATTTTGTTTTTATTTTTTTTGGCAGTACTGGCCTTTATTGACAGTTACCAGAGAGGAAATGGGCAGAGAGAGAAGGGGGGAAGACATGCAGCAAATGTCACAGGGTCGAAAAATCGAACCCAGGACGGGTGTGTCGAGGACTATAACCTCGGTATATGGGGAGTCTGCTGTACCGCTACACCACGCAACGACCCATTATAATGTTTTAACCAAAATCAAAAGCAATTTTCACATCTTGACTGTATTTTTAAGTTCAGTGTCCATGAACATTTTATTAGTAATCCATTACTTTGGATTACTCATTTTCTCTGTGGTTTAAATATAACCTTATCCAGATCCTCTTTTCTCTTAGTCTTCAAACAGTTACTCGAGCTTTAAACTTGAACTGCTTAAATAGCTTTGTCTGTAAGTTTCACATCAGAAAGGCCTTGATTTGTGGGACAATGGACCTTGACTAGGGGAGTCCCACGCAGTGCCCCTGCCTCTTCTATGTTTAGTCCCATCCTGCACCTCACTTTTAATACACTACAGACACTTAAGGCTTTGGGGTCTGGGTGGGGGAGACTCTGCTTTTAGTAAGCAGTTGGGTCTCACTGCGGCCCTCTGGAGCCGTGTCCACCTGTCCTTTGCTGCTCTTGGGTGCAGAGTGTTACAGGCCTTCTACCATTCTTGCCACTCTAACAACTGTGCACCTCCATTTGACAAAGTCACTGACATACACCCACTCAACACAAACACACTTTGACAGAACACCCACCCATGTACCGCCACACAAACAATCCCAATGGTTAAAGGTCAAACAAAAACAGGTTACTAGTCCGTCAATGTGGCCTGCTCACTTTGATGCTGGATCTACTCTTGATTTAATAAGTCAATCATGCAATTAGGAATCCTTCTTATAGAGCAAATCTGTCCTGACAGATTAGACAACCACCTTCTCTGTGTCCTGTCACGGCATTTCAGGTATGCCTGAAATGCTGTGACAGGAAACGCGAAAAAAGAAGAAAAAAGGTCTGACAAATTACACCTACTTATTTTAATTCTTTCATACTTATAAAGACAAATGTAATACTTACCCATATTTTTCAAGAGTACATAGGAACCCTGGGAGAAACATAACTACCTCATGCTCACTGTTAGGTACCTTGGAGGATCTATGATTAGGTCTGTCTTTTAAAGGCCCTGGCAATCTTGTTAGCATTCATGGCATCCTGAACTATTTGAAATACCTGGACATTTGAAAAAAAAATTAGGTTGCCTCAAATCCAAAAATTAAAAATGGTTGGTCACAAGGTCTTTTGGCAGGATAATGATCCAAAAAATATGGCCAAATCAAACAGACAGGTTCACCAAAATTAACACTCTTCTAAGGAACTTTTAAAATCCAGACCAAAATACTAGAAAACCTGTAAACAAAAGAGAAGTGAGCATAGAAATGGATTCAGGACTCCAGACGATCTAGCTTGTGCAAAGAGGAATAGATCCCTTTCGCTGCATGCTTCAAACATGTGAGATATTATGGGAGGAGGGTGATCCCTGTCCTCTTTGCCAAAGGTGAAAGTATTAACTGAAAAGTGATACTAAGTGCGACACAGGCGATTTCATCAAAATAAGTTTTTTAAAATGAGTAAAGATACTGAAAGCATCATGGGATTTAAAAAAATATATATCTTTATGCGTGAAATTTTGTTACCTTTAAATGATTTTATTTAAATTCATTTTGAGGCTTTTCATGCAGTTTTACCAGGAATGTCAATAGCAGAAGCGAGGTGAATTTACACATTTTAACTATCAGCTGATAGTTATAAATAAATGCTTTTCTTTGCAGCTACTAATTAGAGTCAATCATTGGTCACAGAGAGATTCAGAAATTATTTTAGCAGAGAAAGGCTTTGGAAAGGCAAGAGTTCTAACAAGTTTCATCAGTTATTTGAGCTATTTATTTAAGAAGATATCTCTGGATGCCCACAGCTGATTTGAGATGTTTCAGAAATCTGTCAAATGTAGACACTTGATTATAAGATAATCTTCCCAAGAATAAATTTGCTTTAAGCCGAGCTCATTGTCTTTGTTTGTTCAGGATATGTGATATTTTCTGCTCTTTCTACTCTAACACTGACAGTAGGGAGCTTTACTCAGAGCTCAGATAAAGAGACATGACTATCTGGCAGAGAGACAGGTGACAAACCCGGCAGAAAAACCTGTCTGACAGAAATGATGAAAGAGGTGTTAAATATATAGCAACTGAATGAATTGATGTCTTCTTTCTGGGCATACACAATTAAAAGTAGCATGGGAAAGTTAGTTAATTAGAAAGTGCTGGTAGTGTAACACAGTATGGATGGTTGTACCTGGGGTGTATGTTGAAATTCAGCTGACTTCTGCCATCTTGTGGGCATAAAAAGCCAGTAAAAAATTACTAGTAGATCGAACACTGCGGTATCGACATGGAGATGTTATTGCATCATGTATTTATTAATAGAAGTGGTGAAATGGTCATCAGCACGTAGGTAACGTCTAGGTGATGAGCCATGACACCTATGTGACATAATCTTGGACATGTTAAACTGAAATGCTTACCATAGCATTCTGGAGAATCAAACAGGAACTCCATCAAAGTGTATGGATGGGCCAGCATTAAAAGTATTGCCAATAGGTTTTAAAAATCTATTCAAGGTAAAAAAAAAGAAAAAAAAATATATGCTAATATTTTATTTATCATTCGTCTGATCTGTTATTCTATACCTGTTGCTGCCGTGCTAAATAAGATAAATTAGTAACATTGTTTTAATAAATTAAATGGCATAATGAACAGTTACTATGACAAAGTCTTAAATCTTTATCTAATTGGATAGGGACAAAGTACTGGTAATTAAACTTGCAATGACAGCAGACATCCAGTAGATGTCACTGCTTATCATATTTTAAGGTAAAAACACGTTATTGCAAGTTTTGAAGTTGTTATAAAAGGGAATACCTTATAGTATATTTATGTGAAGACTTTAATCTGTGTAATGGTTAGTTATAAATATATTCCTGTGTTTAAGGTTCCTACATTTTGTATAGGATTTTATTTTATTTACTCCATACCTTCTCAGAAAAATAATTATCTGTGCATAACTCAACTACAATTACCTTAAATTGACTGAATAATACAAATATCGAGAACACAGAGCATTATAGAATATAAATTCTTTACATTTAGCAATATTTTCAAAGTTGTCAAAATGGAACATAAACAACTATTACTGGACTAAAATTAAGTCATTTTACAGAGAAGCTTAAATTTGTATCAGTCTGTAGCAGGTGGAGCTTAGTGTGGTTTGAGATTACTGTTTTTTTTGGTGGACTGAACACCAAACTGGGCCCACTGTTTGCTGACCTCTACAATCAGAGGTCAACTACATTAAATTCATTTAACGAAGGAGACACAAAGATGCCTATCTGAAAAGAAGGGCATGGAAAATGTCAAGACTCTGGTCTAAGGAAGGATCTAAATAAATTCTGCAGGATTTATATACTAAGAAGCAAAGTAGTGTCTAACATGGCAGATGCTCTCTTCTAGGAGGAGGTAACTCCTTTTATTCCATTTCCTCTTGTATACAACATAAAGTTTTTATTAACTATGCAGTTTTTTACAACAGAAGTGCCAGAACACATTCTTACATACTGTAGCATATTGGATCATACAAAGTGACAAACTGAAATGCCTCTCCTTTTTGCCTTACTGGGATTTGGCGACCTGTACCACCTAAACTTGTTTTTTCAGCATTTTTTCTCATTTATAAAAATAATTTTTCTCTCCAAGTCCAAGATGTTGATGTCCTTTAATACAGTGTAGCCATCTTTATGTTACGTTGTGAAGAAAAACAGATTTTGATGACTGATAAGTGCAAACACTAAACTACAGTACAGTCAAAAAATAATTATCATAGACGTCAGATACATAAAATACATTGCCTCAAAAACCGTATTAATTATTATTAATTAAGACCACATGATCCTAAAAGTATCGAGTGCATTCATTCATTTCAGTCTGTAGTCTAACTTTTCTTTACTTTTCTTTACTTTCCTTTATCATGCCACTGCATGATAAACCCAAGCAGTACAGGGGTTGGACATTGTCCAACCCCTGTACTTCTTTCATCAAATAAAGCACTATATTGTCTTTGTTGCTGACATGTGCTATACAAATAAACCTCACCTCGTGCAGGAATTGTGGGCTTTTGCAAAGGCTATGCAGTAGTAAAGTTAGGAGTTTTGGTTAGTTAAAATTTTTTATTTCTTCCAACGGTGCTTACATAATTGGATTTAGAACTAAATGTTTAGAAGCAAAATGAAACAACCATAAGTAATAAAACTAGTGTTTCTGTTTAATACCAGTATTTGATGTCAGCCCGAACAAAAAATACTGCAACTATAAAATTTTCATAAGGCCGAGAAGAAAATGTATAACTGTATGACCCACTTTAGCTGTGAAAATAAGTTTGTTTACCACAGTGGTTATGAACAATTTATAAATATCCTAGTCGTGACTTTGGTGAAGATGAAGGATGCTGACATCTTCCTTGTCAGAAAAAAACTGATTAAAAGAAATTAAATATTCAACAAAAGAGCTCAGTTCCCCTTTCAGGGCAGGTACACACACAAGTCAGGGCTACTGGTAATTATGGCACTTCAGTTTAACTTAGTCTGCTGTCAAAATGACATCCGTATGACATGAAGTTTGGAGATTTTTCAGAGTTTAAAGTTTATTATCACGATAATTTATAACATGTAAATGAATAAGCCCAGTACAAATGCAATTATGTAGTAATTTAATGTTTCTGGTAAACGCAAATACTGTCCATATACAAATAGTCTGTGAGAATGTGTAGACAAGTGTAGACAATGTGTAGATACAGTTTACAAATGGTCATAATGGCCATGGAGGCCATGATTATAATGGACTTTTAATAATGTATTTGAATCAATATTTTTGACAGAATGAATGCACATAAATCAATATATTTTAAATCAAGAATTTGATGATTATAAATTATACTTGTAGGTGATAATACTTGCATATGCTCCTGCTAATATTTGGTCAGTGTTTGTTACCTTTTTCTTTGTAAGTTCCACCTCGACAAAAATGTATACCAAGTCCTCAATTTGCCTTTCTTTTGCCTGTAGGATAACAGTGAACAGTTTTCAAACTCCAGTCCTGCAACCTTGAGATGTGCTTTTCTTTAAACACAGCTAAATTAAATAATTAGGTTATTAGCAAGACTCCATAGAACTGAGGATAAAATTTAAGCATCAAAATTTGCAGTACTCTGGCTCACAAGGACTGGAGTTTGACACCTCTGAAGTAGAGTCTTCCTTCAGATGTCAGAGATCAAACAGCATTTGGGAGTGAAGCACCATTTGTCACATGACTTGATGCCAAAGCAAAAGGTGGGGGGGGACTTACCAGAGACTCCTTGGTCAGCCTCCTTGGACCCAAAGTAGCCATCTTATCGACTGGTGTGCTGAATGACCCACCACCTTATTGTTTCAGGATCTTGTTCCTCTTTTTGTTTTGTCTTGTCTTTGATGTATATCCAAGTGATAAATAATAAAATCACTGTGCAAAAAGAAAAATCTGTTCAATCTGTTAGTTCTGAGGGTTTGGTCTTACAGTATGCCTTCAGGTGATATTCTTATGTATAAAGCAAAGTTAATGGCAGCATAGTCAAGTTAAAGCAAGGGTAGATGCAAAGGTCTACATTGCCAATATGGGTCCTAAAGAAGGTGATGAGTTGTGCTAGCTTCACTTTCCTCACGTGAAAAGAGGATCGTTTAGTTCAAAGTTTACAAAGTGTGAGGTTTTTTATGGATGGATGGATGGATGCATGGATGGATGGATGAATGAATGGGCCATAAATAAGCAGTCGTCGCGTTATAATCTCAAGCAGTTTTTTTCCCAAATCTATCAAAAGAATGCACCTTCAATCTCTGGGAAATCCAGTAGTTCGAAGGAGGAGGTAGAAAATTGTGTGAAGACCTCTCTGCTCAGAGAGGGGAGGAGGTTTCCAAGTGCAGACAGTACAGTGGCATTGTGTGTATATATGCACAAAGTAAATGTTGGTTTTGTGAGTTTAATGTATTCATATCTGTATGCTTTTGCCAGTTAGTTAAGGTGTGTGTGTGTGTGTGTGCGCGTGCGTGTGTGTGTGTGCATGTGTGTGTGTGTGTGTATGTGTAAAACTGTGGCACTCAAAATGAAGGCCAGGGCCCCCGAGACAAATGTGTCCGCTTACCGGCTTGGTTGCCATGACGACAGGGGGATGGGAAAGGCTCTGTTGGAATTGCCATTAAAATGGAGAGCGGTGAGCCACTGCATGCCTGCACATGTACACAATGTATTCACATGAGGACAAAGCACTTGTTAAACACCCATGACCACAGTGAGCATGAATATATGACATCTATTAACATGCCTATACTGTTGTTTTAGTGGTTAGCAAATAAAATGAGTGGGTTGTTGTAATGTGCAATCCTCAGTCCTTGCCACAACTATGTTTCACAACTAATACAGTGCTGCGAAAAATTTCTCCCATAAAGATTCCTAATACAGATGATCAATCAAATTGTAATATCCCAAATACATTAAAAAGTCAGTTTTCAAACTATTTCATTTATTAAAGAAGACAAGTTATTCAAACAAACCAGGCACTAGTGAAAATATAATTCAGCCCATGTTAGGACAGCTTTTGGACAGCTGAGTTTAATTTTACTAGACACACCCAGGCCAAATCGATACCAGACTTGGAGAAGTTGAAAAAAATCCCTTAAAAAATCAGTTTGGCAAGATGAAGGAGGCCAAAGTATTATAAAATAAATCACGCCATGTTTGATCTAAAGAAATTCAAGTACTGTTGAGAAAAGCAGATTTTTGGGATCCATGGAACTACATTAAGCGATGTAATCCACAAATGGAGACATCATGGAACCACAGTGAACCACTGGGAGAGGCATTATCCAGTGATGGAGAAAACATGGAACACAGGAGAACATTCCTAGGACTGGTCGGCACTACCAAAATTACTACTCCAAATGCTCATTGACGACTCATCCAGAACCAGCACTGATTGGAAGAAAAAAAAGCCTTTAAATTTCCAACCAGGAATTGCTTTTGACTAGGTCCTGCTGTCTCACCTGTACCATAGCTGACATTGTATGACCCTTTAGGTTCTTATGATTGCCTGTGGAGCACCACAGAGCAGGAGGTGTGTGTGTGTGTGTGTGTGGGGGGGGTATCTTTATGTATATACTTTAATAAATAAGCATTGCAGAAATTGGTTGTTTTTAACAAAGTAGTAAAAGTGATCTGCAATGAAAATTCCAAGAAAACCTCAAGACAATTTCTCATTTTTAAATTGACTCAGATGATTGACCTGACTAAGAAACACTGTAACAAGATGGATGTTTCCTTGATGGTTTTCTGTTTTACTCTTCCTGTTTTACAGTTTGCTGTCAACTTTGTTTCCTCACAGATCCTGTTTCATGTTGTATTATTAAATTGCTGCTTTGCTGGCAAATATATATATATTTTTAAATTATTTTTTAGATTATGAATCCTCAGCCCTTTGCCTTTCTTTTCAGTTTCTATCTTTCTAATTTAGGTTGCTCCTCCCACCCACTCTTGTCACAATCTCTGGCAGTGAAGGAAAATGTCTCAGCTAGTGTGTCTTCTTTTACTTCACATGTATTTATAATAGGGTGCCATGTTTAAATGCTGGATATTCAATCTTAATGTCAAAGATGTCCCCTTGCATTTGACCAAATAGTGATGCTTTGACCTACAGCGTATTTGTGTCTTTTTCCATCAGAATTATCATAAAAATGCTCATCACATTTCTTGCACAGTCACACAAATCCATGTTGCTCTTCCACATTATGCTGTGTATCCCAGCGCCGTTGCACGTGTTTACAGTCATGTGACATCATGCTGAATCAGGCACCTCTTTGATGTGTTTGTCACTGGAGAAAACAATGGTATAGCATTGGAGAACATCATTATGTTAAGCAGCTCATCTTCAAACGAATACAAAGACAAACAGATTTTGCATTAATAAAGAACATGAAGAAAAACTGTTGATGTTTGAAATAGATCAGCAATAGGGCATGTGAGCTGACACTATTAAATAACTGAAGCTGGATTACAGCATTGAGGAACTAAAAATCAAGAACTCACATGCCAATTATTTCAGCCTCTTTTACTCTGAAACCTTTAAATAAAATTTACGTTAATCAATTGCCTTCAGACGCCACCTGATAAATAAATGTTCTACCTGTGCATAATTTAACCTTAGCTATTCTATAAAAGATTGTTAATGAACATAAGTGAACAAACAGCATCATGAAAGCTAAAGAACACCCCAGATAGGTCAGGGATAAAGTTGGGAGAAATTTAGAGCAGGGTTGGGTCATACAACAATGTCATAAGCTTTGAACAGCTCACAGAGCTCTGTTAAATATATCCTCTAAACATAGTAAGAGTATGGCACAACTGCAAGCCTACCAAGACATGGCAAGAAGAGCATTCATCAGAGAAGCAGGCAAGAGGCCCATTGTAACTATGGAGGGTCTGCAGAGATCCACAACTCAAGTTGGTCAATTTGTTGTCTCGACAACTATTAGACGTTTACTTCATAAATTTGGCACTTATGAAAAAGTGGCAAGATTAAAGCAATGGTAGAAAGAAGACCACATAAAAAAAAAAAAAAAAAACTTTGTGGGCTTGATACTAAACTAACACCACACATCGGCCCTAACTCACCATCTACACATGGTAGTGGAACCATCATGATGTGAGGATTCTTTTCTACAGCAGAAAACTAAGCTATTTGATCTTGATTCAAAAACGGCTATATGTGGAGGAAAACTAACATTGCCTTTCAGCCCCACCACAGCATTGTGACAAATAGTTGGGTCATCATCATGGTGTAGGGATGCTTTTCTTTAGCAGGGCCAGAGAAAGCTGGTCAGAGTTGATGGAAAGATGGATGGAGCTAATAAGCAGGCAGACCTAGATCTAACTGGGAATCTGTGGTGAGACTTGAAAACTGATATCTCCATCTGATGGGACTGAGCTTTTATGCAAACAGAAATAGGTAAAAAAAAAAAAAGACTTGCCACAAGGCATAATGATTCTACACAATCTTGAGCCGGGTGTGGTGAGGGAGTTGGGGCCTTAAAACAAAGTCTGATTTTTTCCAGATTTTATTTGAAAAAAGGTTTTGAAAACTATGTTTGATTTCCAGAGAGAACCCACGCATGCACTGGGAGAACATGCAAACTCCATGCAGAAAGACCCCCGGCCGGCAGTTGAACCTAGGACCTTCTTGCTGTGAGGCAATAGTGCTACCAACTGCACCACCGTGCAGCCCTGTGATGGACTGGCGACCTGTCCAGGGTGTACCCTGCCCCTCGCCCATAGACTGCTGGAGGTAGGCACCAGCTCCCCAATGACCCACCATGGAATAAGCGGTATAGAAGATGAATGAATGAATGAATGAATGAATGAATGAATGAATGAATGAATGTATTATTTCCTTTTCACTTCACAATTATACACGTTAGTGATGATCTATCACATAAATCCCATTAAATACATTGAAGTTTCTGGTTTTATCATGATAAAATAGGAAAAAATTATATATTAATGCACATAAGTAAGTATGATCACTTTATTAAAACATGGCTTGCATATAAAGGCTCGAAGTACAGTAGTCCTGAGCAAAGAGCTATTTGGGGGTAGAATGAACAGATATTGTGGGATCTTGATAATGAGCTGCAATCCTTATCATAGCTCACAACTAGAAACATACAGATAAAACCCTGTTATACTAAAGTCAATGAAAATCATTTCATATGTTCTGTAACAAACTTCTAACAGTTTTTCAGATCTAAATTCTGAAGTGAAAAATAAAACAGCAGGAAGTTGTCTTTTATTACAACAGGAATTGTCTCCCACAAATATAAATATGCTTCTGAGTTCTTGCAGCAGATTGAGTCAGTTCGCTGGCAACAACAGAACGAGATGAACGAGATGGTACAGGTGAAGTGTAATGTTCATATTCAGGTCATGTAAATGTCTCCCTCATAAGGCAGCAGCTTCCCTGAAATGTATATATATCCTGGCACCAATAATTAACTGATGCAATCGAATTTCATATTTTATATCAATCTGCTGGTTTATGATGACAAGCTCTAGACCAAACAGCATTGACCTTTAGTCTAAGGGCCTGCATCACCACTACTCGAAATACAAGCTGGACAGTTTGCGTTCTACACTCTGACAAATGAATCCCACAGCATTTGATGGGTGGCTGTTAAATGTGCATCTCATTTGTGCTTGCACTGTACTCGCAAACCCGCAGGTCTCTGAGAAGTGACAAAACATAAGGAAAGGACTGGAAGGAAATACTTTGAATACTTAAGATGGAGCAATGATTGTACATGCTATTATTTATTTGCTGCAGATATAAGTCTATGTTATTCATACACTTAGAGGGACGTACAGTATGTGACCTGCTCTGCAATAAATTACCTTTTTGATGTGGATGTTTTTCTTTATCAAAGTGTAGAACCAGTGTATGAAACCTCTTCAGAATATATTATATCTGGTTGCTTGGATAAAATAATGTTATGTTGAACCGCTCACTGCTTTGGGTAGATCCCTCTGAATTGAATAGAGAAACACACTGCCTCTTTTATTTAACAAATATGATTAAATCACATAACAGTCAGCCCAGCTCACCTTTGTGGGTCAGTACTGCATACTGAATAAGTATTTCGATATATGAGAGTGTGTGTGGGTTTGTGTTCTCCTCTGGCCTTAGACAAGAATGTTGAGAGTTTCTCATAGTCCAGCCTAAGGCCTGTGTATAAAATTGCCCTGAAGTAAATGATGGTTTGTGTGTTTTTGTACCTGTTTGTTATTTACTTTTATTTTTAAACATGAGCTGTAAAAAAATATATAAATATAAATATATATATTATTTCCACTCAACAGATATTTTCTGTTTTTGCTTTCTTGTCACACTTAATATTATGCAAATACAATCTAAGGAAATACAAAAAGCAGTTTAGAAATGATTATTTCATTTATTATAGGGAAAAAGATTAAACCAAACTAACCTAGCACAATGGAAAAGGGTAATTTTCCTAGTTACTCTAAGGCCGGATTACTGCCAGACTTGTCTAAATGTGACAAAAAAGCAACAAAAGAAGAAATCTGTAAAGGGTCAAATAGTCTTTTGCTGCACTTTGTCTCCTTTGTTTTGAATGAGATATTTTCTCATTTTATTTTAGAGCAGAGATTAAAATTATAGTTACTTAGCCCAAAGATGCTTAAAGCTTGCTATGTGACTTCATTAGGAGATGCTACTGCAGATTTAGGTTTCTTATATAAATGCAAATAAAATATTCATTTTCAGCCAGTTCTCAAAAACTGTCTGTGTGTGTGTGCGAGTGTGTGTGTGTGTTTTCATCTTTCAAACTGCACAACTTAATTAGTGTTGCCAAAGGGATATTTTTTGGCCCATCCTATGCTGACATCATAACCTGTTTGTGCATCTCACTGAACATCTGTTCCCATTCAGTGCAAAAAATTAACCTCGAGAAATGCGACGCTCTTCACAGTTCAGACATGCAGTTGCTATGATTTAGAGGAGCATCTTGAAAAAAGGGATCACTGATTGACTTCATTTCAGCGAGCATGAATCGTCTTTGTAAGAAATTTACTCAATTTTTACTAATTATTTGCATCCTTTAAAAAGACCTAAAATGTAATAAAACATATCTTTCTTTTTGCACAGGAGATAATATGCAGCGATCCAGCAAAATATTATGTCCTGCACAGGCACCGTGACTAGTCTGTGGCTACGCTGTCCCACACGCAACAAACATTGATGCACTGTGTATTCTGACATGATAAACAGATGTTATGTTATGTTATGCAGATAAATGTAGTTGTCAGAATGTTTTTCCTAATCTGTGTATGCCAGTTTCAGGTTTGCACGTTTAAAACATGTTTTGGCTTAATTTAAAAAGTCCTGCACTTGCAAATGTTGTAAACAGCTGAATATATTATGCAAACAATTTTTTTTACAGGTTTCCAGGTGAGCCTGCCTAAATTGTAGCCTCAGTTTCCTGTTTTTGGCTGATAGGAGTGACATCTTGCAGAGCTCTTCTGCTTATAGGCTGCAAAGTGTAGGATGAGTTATTCTTCTTGTTGCAGGTCCACAACTTGGTTGCAATTGAACTGACGAGGTATTTTTATCCATGCAACAACCGCTCACTGGATTTTTTTTCTTATTCAGACCATTCTCTGTAAACTGAGAGATGGCTGTGCATCAAAAACTCAGTGAATCATCTGAAATACTCAGACCAGCCCATCTGGCCTCATCAACCTTGCCAAGTTCAAAGTCTCCTAAATCCTCCTTCCAACCCATTCAGATGCTAAGTTTGGACTTTGGTGTAACTAATAAAGTGGCTGAAGAGTGTTTATTAGGCACCAATAAAGTTTAAAACATAATGTTTAGCTGAAAGAAATCTAATGAGAGTTTTGTCTGAGTTTTTCTTTCAAGACAAGGTTAACCTTTAATTATGTATGGAAGACAATAGAAGGCTTGTTAATGAGAAGAGAGTGAATGACAAGTTGGGAAGGCACTGAATGCAGTGTGCCTGGAAAGGGATGCTAAAGGTTATACTGGATAACAGCTTCGGTTACTTACAGCCGCAAGTACAAGCATCGCATGTAGACCCATACGAGATTGCTGTGGTTTTGTTTGGAAATAGTTGAGCCTACCAAAGCCCATCGGGGAGTGCAGAAATTTGTTATCATGAAGACTAAATGCAGGCTGTTGGACAGTTATTGCATAAAAGAGAGTGGCACTATTTTTTTGGTGGGTCCTCTTGCTGCTTGGACATCAAGAGATGTGGCAGACCCGCCTAACAAATACTGTTCTATCTCTCACACCTGAAGAAGGATATAACTATTCTGTAAATATATTAATATATTTTGGACAAAAGAAGTGTAATGAGCAGCAGTGTTTCCTGCTGCTTGCCTTTGAGCATGTCTTAGAATTAACATAGGATGCCACCAACCAAACAGTTTATGAAACTGTAGAGCTGCAGAGGTGAGGTTATTGCAGAGGAGAGGCATCAAATGGGTAGGAAAAACCGAAAGGGTCTGACTGCATGAAGGCAAATTCATAAACACAATGCGAGTAGTTGTTCTAGTTACTGGGCTGAAGATCCAGTAGATACATTCAAAAAGAAGGAAAAACAAAGGGTGTAATGATTCATGGCTGAACAACTCCAGCTCACTCTGCAGCGCAGGGCCTTTGTCTTGCCTCACTAATCCTTCTCATACCCCAGTCTCTCTTCTTCCTTAAGCCCACATCCCTGCCATCTCTCTGAATCTCTCCTGCACACGTATCTCCTCATTTCACGTCAAACACAATTCAGCTGCATCCTGTTTCTGCTGCTCACTCCTCTTTGACCTTCTCACTCATTTTATCACCTCCTTCTCCCTACCGCCCCTTCTCCTGCATAAATCCTGGCCCCTGGAAGTGCTGGCTTCCCAGCTGTGACCCATGCACGCTTCTTTTCCCTGTGATCCTGTTAAAGCTTCATGTCAGCATTAATGTCTCTCCGCACATATTAAAGCAGACAGGCATTATGAAGGTCTGAAAGCTAGAGGCTTAGTCTAGGTCTGCAGAAGCTTGTCTCCTTTATGGCAGTTTGGGTGAAACAGACTGTCTCTTTTGTTTTAATAAGATATTTTTGGCTTTGAACATCCTGTCCTTAAAATTCTCTACACATTTTTTGTTGGGGACACTTTCTGATTGCAGACGAGCTAATTCTGTCCTCTTCTACAAACAAGCCAATTAGGATGCATGAATGTCCCTGGGAAGGAAAAAACAAAAAGTCATATTGAAGAAAACATGCTTTGATCGAAAAAATCTCTACTTTCTAATTTAATGCTGGTCTCAAAGAGGTTTAATTGCTCTTTGCCAAGGGCACATATACTATCCAATAAGATCACATGTAACCGCCTGGTTGAGATGGTCCATTCCACAACTTAAGGACACCTGAGGATGAGGTTAAATCTTCCTTTTCTAGAAAAGTCCTTCATGACATTTGTTAATGTAGCATAATGACACAGTGCTTACTGTGTTTCCAAAAATCTTGCCTTTACCCATTTTTAGGAAGCACTAATCAGTGGTGGAAAGGGTGGGGTTAAGGCTCCTGATTACGAGCTGTACTCCCCTAGGAGAAGAAAAACAAGATGTCAGGGGTTATAAAAGAATTGTATAATCCATATCAACTGTTATCCTACAATTACAATAGCTTCGTGATAAATAAATGTTGAAGAATCTTGTATTAGAGTTTTGAACTCCCTCAATGGGTGCCCCGTCAAATTACAACACTGAACTTTGACATTAACGGAACCTTATTGTCAACATCAGTTCTGCAGCACCACTATCCACCATGAGTAACCTACATCAGAGAGTTCAAATGACAACTTTAGACTTAAACTAATATGACTAACCTGATTGAGTCATGCAGTAGAGTAGAGGTTGTAGTGGGAGAGCTCTGATGGGTCACTCTTAAAAAGCACTTTTTCTAAAAGGGTATGCATGCAAGGATCACAATGACTACAATAATGTTAGCTTTCAAAGTAAGGCATTTTCAGCCTTTATAATTGTTCTTTTCCATTTGAGGCAGAAGTCTTGCTTGTGAGTTCGCTTCTTTGCATAACTGTATAACCGAACAGGTCCACAGTGTAACAGTGTAGGCTTGCTTGACAGACCCTGGTCAGTTAATCTCAGATACATAAATGTGCAATCCAATATGTGCAGGTATACAATGTGCATTAGAACATGCAGCAAGTTCATCAAATGTATCATATACACAGTCTGAAATAACAAATGTATTCTTCATACTCTACTCCATGTATAAAAGAAAGTTATTTCCGTGTTAAAATTTCCATTATTCTGATATGCTATTTTCCTCCCCTTTCTAAGACTGCTTAAATTCTTCCTTGAGTCCTTTTTCTCACCACCCTCTTCTCTCCAAATATTTCCTCAGTATTCTCCTTTTTTATTTTCATTTCATCACCACTGTTTATCTTCTCCCTGTTTATCTTGTCGCCTCTAAAGCCTTCATAGCATCTTTTATTTAATTCTCTCTCAGAGTTTAGTTTTTTTCTTTAACTTTCTAAAGTTTCTTTGAATTTTTTTGTTCTCACTGCTTATCCACACAGTGAGTTTAATTTTTTCCTTTAGAAACTGAACATTCCCACCCTGGCATCAGTTTGTTGGTTGCTAAGACAACCTCCTGAGCTAAGTTATTTATAGCTGTTCAGCATGAATCCCACCCAATACAGGCGTGTGTTATTTTTTTATCCATTTGTCCCTGTGTAAGACCTTTTTATCCGAGAAATAATTAATGCTGCTGATGGTAACCTGTCTAAGAGTAAGTTACACTTCACATAATTTATCATAATTAGGAGCTGCACAGATAAATAATCTAATATTGCAAATGTATGGAATTTAACAGACATATTTTCACCACATGCCACAGCCTCAGGGCAAAGAGTCCACAATCATGCATTCAGTGGCCTCCCTCCAGGAACTTCACCAGTATCTTAATTGCAAGTAGACTACTCTATACATGTAAAATTCACCTGCAACCCGGTTTTCTGAACATGGAGGCCACTTTCAGAAGGCATGCATGGCTCTTACATTGTTCATTAATGGTACTGTGGGTATGGACCTCAACAAAAAGCTGATGGGGACTCACTGGGAGCTGCCAGAGACAACTCAATTGGTTAGTTGGACAGTGAATGTCTAAATAACTTTGCTTTTTTTAAAATTTTGCAAGAAAAACTTAATGTTAATGTTGAACTTATTGTTTCTGTGCAGAATGCAAGGGGATTTTAGTTGGACAGAAACATAGCTGTGCTTAGCTTTTATTTCTTTCTTTCAAGTGTAGCCCAGTTTACAGGTTATAAACCATCATAAAGTATGTTTCATGGGTCCAAGAGCCCACAAAAAAAGTATACTGGGTAAAATCAAAATGCAAAATCAGGAAAAATAGATATGAAAACAGAGACAAATATTATAACAAGTGGTTAAGAAAAGGTGAAAATAAAGTGATGAGGTTTGGTAAGATCAGGTGACAAAGCGGGCGACCCTATTCTGCCCAACCCATGCCCCTACACCCCCAGCCCATCAAGCCCCTGCAACCATGGCCTCCGGTCCACTGACCAGGCTAGGGATGCATCCCCCACCCATCATGCAGGCAGCCACCTTACCGGGAGCCAGAGCAGACCCCAATCTACCCAGGGACCCAGCACTGAACCTGCCCACACTAGCCAGGTGTGGCAGCAGGCTGACAAGAAGACACATTGGCCCACGCGTTACTCCCATAGAGTGCCGCAGTGTGCAGCAGCAAGTGTCTGACAATGATCAGAGAACAAATTAAGCTTAAAGACAAAGCATAGAAAAAAAGCTCAAATGTGGGAGAGCTTCTGTGCAACTCAGCAAGTTTTAAGGGTGTCTTTGTACAAACTTTGAAAAAACAAAAACAGAGAAATAAGTCTGTTCTCTTCATAAGCATAACTCCAATGCAGTATTAAAAATGATCATTTGTGTTATTTTCTCTGTTACAAAGAATGTATTAACTGCATTTTTAATAGAAAACTAAAAGAAAAAGAACTAGTTTTCATATTTGAGACTAGGGGTGTTTTTATTTTACCCAATGCTTTTATTTCTGTATTTCCATTAATCAGAAATATGTACAATTACTTCTTTCATGGTTTACGATGTTTGTAATTGATTATTTTTTGGGGTCCAGTCTGCCAGGGACTGCAGATGAAACTTTGCCCATATTGCAAAACTTTGCAATATGGGTATTTCCACATTAAATTGAGGTACTCATGTTAAATAATGTTAACTGTTCCTCATAAATAGGTAAAATAAATATTTAAAAAAGATGCTGTGCCTGAGGCCCAGCATATTTATGCCATATAACATCCCAGCTGTGAAGTGTGCTCCTTGGGTAAATATTACTGGGTTTCTGTGGAGACAGACAGATATAGGTTGAAAACGTTTTTATTGTCTTATTTCTGTGTGTAAGTGCATTTAGCTGTCTCTCTCCTACATCGATTTCAACCAAGGCCATAGCTCCAGTTAGGTTACCATGGAAACGAGCCCATTGATTTGGAGCCACTGAGAAACTAAACACCCTCTGATCAATAAGCGTCTTTAATAATATGCCCAGCAGACACACACACAGACATGCAAAACGCAGACACACTAACCTAGTAGACTCAATAAGTACTGTTGTATTGAAGGAGCCTTTTATTGAGAGGATACAGTGTAGTATGAGCAAAAAAGCTGGACTCTTTGAAGCCTACTGAGACACTTAACTGAGTGCTGCAGGGATAAGTCATGGCAGTTGGCAAACTGCTGAAGTGGGAAATCAGCAGTGTTACAACCATTAGTCTTACAAAATGTGTTGAAAAGAGCAGAGGCTCAATGTATAGATTATAACAGAGAACTTAAAATGTTTTTAAAATAATATAATAAGCTATGTAAATGATTCAAGGAGAATTACAACTGAAATATTCGTATTAAAATTTTAAATTTGTTATTAGATTTAAAAGTAACAGTGCATGCATATTACATGAGAGGCTAAGAGTCAGAACAATGTGGCACAGATTGTTTTAACTTTTTCAGCGTGTATGTCTGTATTTGTGTGAGTGAAGACACAACTGTACTGCACGAGCAAAAGGTCAGCATCCGAGTTAATACAACAAACAGTTTTCCTGTTATAAATTCCTTTATTTATTTAAATCCAAACCGGCCACTACATATACAGATGCATCTCAAAAATTTGAATATCGCAAAAAAGTTCAATATCTCAGTTCAGTCACTCATTTCAGAAAGTGAATCTCATATCTTATATGATGTGAGACATTTGACGGCTTTATTTCTTGCAATTTTTATTTCTTGCAACAGATCATGTAAACCCAAAGTTTAGCGTCTCAGAAAATTTTAATATTACATAAGATCATGAAAAAATGACATTTTTAACAGAAATTTCAGGCTTCTCAAAAGTATGTTCATATATATATATATATACACACACACTCATTATGTGATTTTAATTTTGAGGTATCAGAGCAAATTTGGCTGAATAAAAATGCTCATCGTACTTTTCAGATTTTTGTACAAAACTGTGAAAAGAATAAAATCTTTTTCGTCCACCTCACTAGTTTGCGAGTAAAATATATGAAAGTTTCGTGGTTCAACATGATAAAATTAGAAGAATTTCAAGCAATATCAATATATTTTAGAAGCCACTGTATATGTCCCGCACAGTAGATGTTTAGACTATGTTGATAGTTTTGTGATGCATTATTAGGCACACTGTAGAAACTTGACAATACTGCTGTAATCTGTGCAAAGCCTCTTTGGGAAACAGGGAGTGTAACAGCAGGCATACAGTCTATGAGATGACAAACACACACTGTGTAATTATTCAGTGAAAACTGATATTTGTGTATCTGTGTGTACTCCCGTGGCCACTCCTGCAAATGGATCTGCGACACAGCACAGTCAAGTGGCTACAGAAAAAAACTGGCAGAATATGTCACATCTGTTGGAATAATTATAGGAATGTATGTATTGAAAGTATGTAATTAATGTGAAAAGTGACAAAATACATAAAAAATGTTAAAGATCAAGGTGTTTGAGGTCACTGCAGATATTCAGAGTTAGGCACCATCTGTTTTTCTGAGTTTCCCTGTCTCCTGTTAGTTTTGAGTC
Organism: Crenichthys baileyi; assembly: GCA_036173005.1. Taxonomy (NCBI): domain Eukaryota; kingdom Metazoa; phylum Chordata; class Actinopteri; order Cyprinodontiformes; family Goodeidae; genus Crenichthys; species Crenichthys baileyi. Next base: position 96,646 of record JAHHUM010000611.1, read on the forward strand.
ATTCTCATGTCTAGTTGTGTTCTTTGGTATCTGTTTACACGTTTCTCGTGTCTGTATTTCATTACTTTTCTGCCAGCAATTCTTTTTGATTCCCTCTGTCTCTGTTCTCTAGTCGCTCTCACTCTGCTGAGAAATGTCATCTGTTTTTTTTTTCCACTTATCACTCTCCATCAGCACACTGTATATTCCTGTGTGGTTCTTCAGTCAAAGCTGGGTTATCTGTTCAATTCTACACTGCCCCTTTCAGTTGGCTTCCTTAATGTTCTTTATCTCTCAATCCTTGGATTCATTTAGCTTTGTGTTCTTCAATTCTTGGATTTTGGATGTTGGACTTTGGTTTGTTTCTGTCTTAAAAACAGAAATTGCATAATTATTCTGTCTTACTATCTTTTTTTCCATAAGATCTAAAATACGTAAGAATTTGTTAAAATGAACTTTGCATACCACCACTGTACTGAGCGGTTTGTATTTGAGCTTGACTTTTGTTTGAGTAACCCTGATCTGACCTCCCTCTGTCAAACAGTCTTTTCAGCCCTCTCAAGCCTGCAGCAATGGATAGATACATTCCTTGTTCTTTTATGCTCAGGGGAATTTAGGAGCAAAAGAGCTGAAGGTGGTGTAACATTTGGCAACACTTTAGCCAGCTCCTATTATTTGTACTTGCATCCATTATATTCAGAATTGTTTGAAAAAACTTTACTCTCTTTGGCAAGTCAGGAATGGAAATATTTAAGAGGGTCGTCTTATCTGAAAGTTACCTGTGAAACAAGTCGTCTCAAAATGTCTGGGAGTTATCCTTGTACTTTTCCAAAATGTACTGTCCACTTAAGACATAATTGAAAGAATAATAACCTGTAATTAAATCACACAATTAGTGTCATTTTCCAGCTTTTGGTCATCCTTTCTTTATTTCAATGTACTTGACCCGTCATTGTCCAGAGTTTATCCTGACATGTGTCGCCATCGTTTGTTGTGTTTGACATTACAGCAATCAAACAATTTATTTTGCATGTTTCCACTGATATTTTAAGTTTTATTCTTTGGTGATGCGCTCCAAGTGTTTGAGGTTGGAAGGCCTTCTCCTAATCGCCCTAATCTTTAGCTCCCTCCATGGGTTCAGGTTCTGGATTCTGGCTGGGTCAATCCAAAATGTTAATTCCAGTTGAAAGAAACTTGCTGGTAAAACTCAAAGACATATTTTAAACCTAAATCTGTCAGGGGTATGAATGATTCTAGGCTTAACTAAGAGTTTACATTCCTGGAAATCAGTCATTTTCTACCACTTATTCCATAATGGGTCACAGGGGAGCTGGTTACTATCTCCAGCAGTCTATGGGCAAGAGGCAGGGTACACCCAGGAGAGATTGCCAGTCCATTACACAAACAACCATGCACACACCTAGGGGCAATTTAGGGAGAGCAATTAACCTAACAGACATGTTTTTGGACTGTGGGAGGAAGCCGGAATACCTGGTGAGAACCCACGCATGCACGGGGAGAACATGCAAACTCCATGCCGAAAGACCCCCGGCCAGTAGTTGAACCGAGGACCTTCTTGCTGCAAGGCAACAGTGCTACCAACTGCGCCACCGTGCAGCCGATTCCTGGAAGTGTGAATACATATTTTTAGAGATGGACAATGGCTAGGAGAAATATATTTAGACTTTTTTGGCATTTCCTTACAAAAACCCCTCAAAAAACAAATGTGACCAATTATAGCGCTATTGTTAGAATAAGGGGGTTTTCGTTCTTCATTGAAAGGGATGCATTGTGGATATGCGAAAGGGTACAAATAAATTTGTTACCTCAGGGCACCATGAGGGTTAAAGACAGTCAGCATGAACATGACTCAAATTGTCAAAATCATCTGAAATGTATAGAGAACATGTATGCTATCAATCATATGGCAAGAACAACATGTTTTTTTAAGATTTTTTTCAGCACTAGAGGCCTTTATTTTAGATAGTAGGTAGACAGGAAGGAGGGGCAAAGAGAGGGGGAGACATTCGGCAAAGGTCGCCGGGTCCGGGACTCGAACCTGGGACAGCCGCTTTGATGACTATAGCCTCTATGCGTGGTCGTGCCCTAAACCCCTACACCACCAGCGCCGCACCTGAACGTCATGTTTAATAGAAAAATAATGTGTGCTGAGTGCCAGTAATTGATTAGTAAACACAAACAACTCCATGATTTCCTTTCCCATAGCAGATATTCCACTGGGACTGTTAAATGAAAGCTTTCCAAAATAGAGAGAGAAAGAGAGTGGAGGAGGATCTGACATAAATATTGTACAGAATCTGAATTTATTCTGAACTATTATTGAATTCACAGAGATATTTTAACTGTCTGTGCTCAGTCTTAAGTCATTTATATTTTTTGGGGGTAATCTGAAATTTTACATCCTTAAAACTTTTGTATCCCAGAATATTTTTCTCCCAGCTTGCAATGATTCAAGTGTCTGTTCTTTTAAAATTGATTTTTTACATATAAAGGTTTAGTGCTAGGTTTTATTTTCACTGGAAAAGGAAGTGATTTAGTTGGATTTAAACAAAAATTTTGCTTATTTATTCATTAAACAATAGACAGCAACAGTTGAAGGGTATGAAGAGGAGGTAAAGAACTTGACCCCCTTCTAACCGTTAGGGAGGGGATCAGTTGAACTTGACGAAGACCAGGTGAGTTTAATCAACTGCAGTGCAGCAGGGTGCTGAGATAGACTGCGACAACTAAGGGAGAAATGTACAAAGAATGAATGCAGAGGGATCTGCAGAAATTAATGGGTATTACTGAGCACAAGGGAATCTTAAATATAATAAAGGTACATAAAGAAACTAAACACAAACATAATTACAGACCAGGAAAGTCTAAATTAATGAATAAACCATTGATGGAACACAAGAGGATCAGGACAATGTCCAAATTTGCTGGAAAAAAACAAATTTTACACACTACTGTATGTATGTATTTATACACTCTATTCATAAAAAAAATGCTTATCACACATTTCCTGGTTTTTAAGTATGATTTTTTCTGACCATGGTTTGTTGTGACTGAGGGCCAAAAATAAAAGAAAAGCAGAGGGGCAGAGAAATGGGTTTAAAGAACTCATGGTTGGAGTACGGTGAGTGAGAGCATGGTGTGCAATGTAGCGTGTGTGCTGAATCTAGATCACTGAACACAATACTGTTTCTTTTGTAATTTCTCATAGCAGAGATGGGTGGCGTGAATTCACTTCACTGTGTCCATCCCAGTTTTGGCAGCAGTCCGTTTACAGTGCTGATGCTGCAAGCAGCAGGGGGCTAGAGTTTGAAGAGTTCAGGCTACCTTTGACACAGTTATGAACTGTAACAGAGGTGGATAGTTTAGAAGACTTTATTCCTTTTTTTTTGGGTATAGTGTCAGAGTGTACGTTTAGGGCAACCAGTTGTGTATTCTTTTTTTTGGCAACTGGAAATATTTCCAAGCAACCAAATGTAGCTTTCCTGTAATTTAGCGAAAGTGATGTCAGCCTCTGTGCTCTATAATCCAAAGAAAAACTATGGCCATACCCAGGGGTGAAAGTAGTTTTAAATTCTTGCCGGTACTTAGGGGCGGAGCTAGAGGGGGGGCTGGGGAGGCACTGGGGGCATATACGCATGCATATATATATATATATATATATATATACTATATATATATATATATATATATATATATATCAATTGTTAAAGAATTGCCATGTATGAAACAATGATAAACCATTTTCTGATGCATAAGTTTTCATCTTCAGTTTCCGTCTTTTCTTTTGAACACAAAAGTAATTGTTCTCTGCATTGTGGTCAAGTTTTGATTTCATTTAAATAAAAAATTTGACAGTTCGGTTGTTTTCGCAGTTTTTATTTAAAAGTCTGTAGATGGTGATTTATTGTTTGTCCTGTCCTAATGCAAGCGGCTGTTTTTTATGTCTGTGCACCACCTGTGTAAAATCTCACAGTCCATTAAATCGAACGCATCGATCTCCATGGCAACCTCTGTTTTGGAGGTAAGCGCGCATGTGCTCTCGTGTAGTGTATGTGAAATCTCTGGTCATAAGCGGTGTTTTCGAGCTGTACTGTGTTGTTGTAATTCAGCAAAATAACATAAAACATAACTAGTTACTCTCCCTTTGCTTTTAACTGGGGTATTTTGCAGCAAGCAGACAGACATTAAACGTAGCGGTGCTCGTTTTAAAGGCTGGCCGTTCACAAAAGCCTCGAGCTCCGAGGGGAGATAAGCAAAGCAAGAGCATTGAGGCTCCAGCATAGCAGAACAGTTTAGAAACAATGTGGAATGAGAGGAAAAAGCTATATTATTAAACAGATTAAGTCGTGTTTTAGACTGCTTATTGGTAGTGGATCTGATCTTCTTTGTGTGCTCGTGAGTTTTTGCAGCCGTAACTGGTTCTGGATGACGGCTTCATAGCAGACAGCCGTTCTTCCCTCTTACCGGTACTGCGTACTGGCGCAGAATCTTTTAGTGGTATGCAGTACCGGACTGTACCGGCTCACTTTCACCCCTGGTCATACCTTCAATTAAGCAATTAGCCAGTGTCTGTTTAGGGTCATTGTGGGTCCTACTTTTTAATGGCTTTTCTTCTGTGTGAGGTCTATGTCTTATATACTTTCTGGATTGTGACCCTTTATATAAATGCGTATTAGCTGCCCTTTAATACAAGTTCAAACAAAGAAATGTTAGTTTACTCTTCCTGTTGGATTTCTTGAAGTGCATTTGATATATTCAGGGTCATTTATCTTTGAAAGTCAATTGAGATTTTGACATCCAAGGTAATAAAAAGTATTTGGGGATAAAAAACAGTCACCATGAGACCGTTTTTTAACCCGTGAAGAATCCATTGTCCTGTTATGTCACATTGCAGACAGGTACTCAGGAGCAGCATAATGAGTGAAAAAATGTTTAATATATAACAAAAGAATACAAAGCCTTACAGTCCGGCACGAGGAGAACTGAGTATGGATCATAAACAGGAACAAGGATGGAAAAAGCAGGCATGTTAATGGAAGGATTCAGTGGGAAATGAAGAGAACCAGTCAGTATATATACTGAGGCAGACTGTGAAGTGTAAGGCAACCCAGATAAGTTAATCAGAGGAAATGAGTTGCAGCTGAGTGAGGAAAAACTAATTAACCAGATGGAGCAGAAAAAGAATACACAGGGGATATATCTGACAGAGACCTAACAGAAATAATCAAGAAGTACAAAGAACATAAAAATGAATTAATAAGAAAACACCTAACAATAATAAGCATGAGGAAATGATTAAAGAAAGCTAGACCTAAGCAATATAACAGCAAAAATTTGTCAAAAATCAGACACGTAAAAAAATCAAAACCCAACCACCTGATGATTGCGACACCCATCTGGTGCCTAATTTTCAGCTCATTCTTTATGGGCTTCACATGTGAATGCTTGTTTAGTAAGCAAGCACCTCTGATACAGTTATTTGTGTTTCCCATTGTGTGGAACTAAAATTCTATATTAACAAGAGAAGAATATCAGCTTCATATAAATGCTCATCCATTAGACTACCCTGCTTAAACATGACATTCAGCGCAGCGAATAAAATAATATGTTTTGGTTTAGCAGTCCAGGTTGAGCTGGAGCACAGCTGTTTTATTTATAGGTGGCCTGCCTCCGAAGCAATAGGAACATTCTATAGCTACTAAAATGCTTGGCACGCAGTTTCTTTTGAGGCTGCAGGTTGACTTGACTCATCGTTTTTTAAGGTGGACCAAAAAAAAAAAAAGCCAGTAGGTAACCTGCCTTCATTTTAAAAACTTTCATGTGCATGGAGGGCCCTAAGTGCCATTTAAAGGTGGTCATTTAAATAAATATTTATATAAGCAATAATTTCATAAATGTAGAAATAAATAAATTAAATGAGATCTAAATTCATCAATGTTTTTATAACTGAGTAATATATTAGAGAAAAATAATGAAAACTAAAATTTCAAATTCATAATAGATTAAAATTATCTTTATCATAATTATTATTTGATAAGTTATTTATTACAGAGTTCCTGTGATATAGCACACAGTGAGATTATTTAAGCTGTCACTGTGCCTCCTTAAATAAAACCTAACATCTGATTGGTTAACCTGCACAGCAGATTAACAAAGACTACATTTAACTATAGCCTCTTTAGCCCCGCCCACTGACTGACCCCCATATTTTAGGGACTAAAGTTTCATAAAAAATAATTCAGGAATGAATTATTTAAATGTAACGTTACATGATTAAGATTAAAATGTAAATGAATACCTGCCTAATCGAATATGTATTAAATTTGTATAACAGTAATAAAATTATTTATTTTGTCTTTTGCTTTAGTGCTGCAGAACATCATGAATTTATGTTTTCCTGTCAGTCAGACCTATCAAAGTCAGAGGGTGGGGCTACACTGCTGTAGTTAAAGGCAATTGGTCTAAAGTTGACTTCTTGTGCAGGGTAACCAGTTGGATATATTAGTATTCTTGATGAGCCACAGTGACTGTTTAAATTACTTCATTGGGCACTGCAAATACTGAATTAATTATACATGCCTTTTACATATGAAGAATTAAATTTTAAATACTGAGATCCTCATTTCATTAAGTGATTAAGTATTTAATAAATTACTCACATTCATTTTTGAGCTGCACAATACATTAGATCTCAGTCATCATCATAGAATCAATGTGTGTGATCATAATTGCCAAAGACTGCTTGGAAGCTACATTTGGTGGTATAGCTGCACTGCCATTATGCCCAATATGCATCATGGCTTATTGGATAGACCTCTGACCCTCTTGATGCATATTTTATAGACGTTAAAGCTAACGCTCACAAAGAGTGGTGGGTACATTGTGCTGAAGGAAAAGAAAGAAAAGAATCAGGAAAATGTTAGTTAAACATAATGGCTACAAATATTTCACCTAATATCGTTCAGCTCTAGTACATTTATTTGTTTCATGTACTTCTTATTTTTTGAATTTGTTTGATTGTGACTCTTCAATTCAGTTTTATTTATATAGCGGCAATTCACAACACATGTTGTCTCAAGGCAGTTCACAAAGGGTTTGGAATGGTGCGGGGTTGTTGGGGAGGTTAGAATAAACTACTGAGTGTTAGAGTTTGGCCATTTTAGAATGGGCTATGTGTAGGGGTACTAAGTAAAATAATAAACTGATAAAGTTTGTCCATCTAGAGCCCACTCTTGGCCATTGTTATACTAAAAACCACAAGGATTGGGGGTACCTCCCTCTGTCAGACTGATTATAACCATTGGAAAAGAGAAGGGGTCGCACAGGTAGCAGAAATGGAGGGTGTGTTTGCACCTCAACCATAACTGATCTGGTTTAGGCTAAACCTGACTCCCCCTTACTCCATCCAACAGGGAGGGAGGAAGGCAAAGGTAAAAATAATTGGCGAGCATTGTTTCGTGTTGCATTGTGTGAAAGGTGGGTAACTTTAAAATGGGCTAAGTCAATTTAGTCGAATCATACAGATTTCAAGTCAGGTACATACATTTTAGTTCATCCTAACTATCGAACAGTGCAGTCAGATTCAGTTATTTATTCAAATTTGTTAAAAAGTTTTTCTATCTAAGGAAATCCAGCAGATTGCATTGAGTCAGTGACTTGCAGCATTCACTCCTCCTGGATGAGCATGTAGAGACAGTGGACAGTCACTGGCGTTGACTTTGCAGCAATCCCTCATACTGAGCATGCATGTAGCAACAGTGGAGAGGAAAAACTCCCTTTTAACAGGAAAAAACCTCCAGCAGAACCAGGCTCAGTGTGAGCGGCCATCTGCCACGACCGACTGGGGGTTTGAGAGAACAGAGCAGAGACAGAAAAAGAACACAGAAGCAGAACACAGAAGCACTGATCCATGAGTACTTTCTATGGGAAGGAAGAGTAAATGCTAATGCATGTAGCTCCTTTAGTGGTTTCATCTAGGAAGAAAAAACAGATAAACCCTGAGCCAGTTTCCAAGTTTAGAGTATGAGAGAGAGTACATGTAGTTACAAGCTCATTCAGTAGCTATGTCTAGGAGAAAAATAGGGTTAAACACTGAAAGACAGGGCCAAGCGTATCATCGGTAGTAGGTGAGCATTAATCTTTTGATATTCTATGCTGTAGATGAACAGCGATTTTTAAGACACAATTGGAGAGTAAAGTAAAACATATATATCACCTTTTGCTATTTATTTTATTTTTTCCCCATGTTTGCAAAATTTACGTAAATTGGCTGCACAGTGGCGCAGGTGTTGTCACTGTTACCTTGCAGCAAGAAGGCCCGGGGTCCCCTGGGCTCTTCCTGCAATCAGTTTACATGTTTTCCCTGAGCATGCATGGGCTTTTTCCTGGTATGCTGGCTTCCTCCCCTAAATAATGACTGTTAGGTTAACTGGTTCTTTGTGATGGTGGATTAGTGACTGGCGATCTGTCCAGCGTGTACACTTCATCTTGCTAAATTATTATTGGAGATACGCGTGGACTATTCATATCAATTCACCTGAACTTCGTTAAATAAAATGACTTACTAAAAAGAAGTAAAAATTTGTAACCATGAATCTTTGAAACCCAATCAGCAACAGAGGCAGCCACTCCTCAGCCAACCATCCACCTGTGAAGCAATGACGCTTAATGCATAGTAAACAGGACTCTTAAAGAGATATTCACGCTTTTCTCGGATAAAGAAACGTGGAGGGCTTCCTTTAAATACATTTGGGGGCTAGAGGGCAGGCTTCCAGGGAATATAAGGGGCTAGACAGCCTGCTCGCTTGTAACACAAGGTCCCTTTACAGAATTATCTACGCTCCAGTGGAGCCGCCTATCCCCGCCCCCTTCCGTCCCTCAGACAACACACAGCATCCATCCTCATGGGCTCACACGCTGCGTGATCCACATCACAAACCGACAGAGCGGTGGCTTGGCTGAGCCTCATGGAGTAGTAGGACTAGTAGTAGGAGAAGGTGGGCTGCTCTCGGCTGCCTTTTGTTACTTTTTCTCCTTCTTCTTTTATGGAGTCGCGTTTTTTTCTGGAGTATTCCTGCATCCCATCGCGGTAAGTGTATGTGCTGCAGATGCCGAAGGGGAAACGGGACAGTGGAGCTATTGTCTGTTGCTGAGCCAAGTTCAGATTTATAACCAAGACGCAACGCAGGGGTCGGATTTAAATGATGGGGGTCCGAATATTAATGATGATCGCTCGGTTATATTAGAATGTGTTAAAAGTGTTATATAGTAGAGAGAATATCGGTATTTGAAATGCACCTGTCTCTCTATCAGCAACAGTGGCCACCTTTTAGTGCTCATTTGAAACATAATTGGGGATTTCCTCCACCTCTTTGTGCAGCCCACAGCCAACAAGAGCAACCTGAGATTTATTTCTACATTCTTGTTTTTGTGGAAATGTGTCGCCTCTGTTGCCGAGCAAAGTGTTTTTCAGCCCAACGGTGGAAAAAAAATGTGGCCCGCTTCCCCGCCCCCCAACATCAGAGGATGGCCGTGTCTCCTCCAGCAGCACCCGTAGCCGTGCAAGGCGCAGTTGATCCCTCTCAGATTGCTCAAAGACGGAATTCCCAAGCCTATTAGGGGTCTTTATGATAGTTTCAGGGCAACCTTGAAATCAAATCAGTGTTATCATCGCGTTCTGATTGCCTCTTCTTTCATTATGCTTTCACTGCAGTACCTATGCATTTACTGTAATGGCTTGTGCATGAGCAAGAACTGAATATAATGCGTGCAGATCCATCACATTTTCTATTTGTGAAGTGAAAATGAGGATTTAAGATGCTTGTAATGTATTGGAAGGCATTTTTTAGTCATAAAGAGATTATACTTATGACAAAATGCCAGCGTTCTCAGCTACAGTTATAAATTGTAGTGTGATCAGGTAATGCAAGTAAAGAATATGTGCAGTCATTACAGAAGCCAATGCTACTTATGTTGAGTCACTTGGAGATTAAATCTAGTCTGCCCGTTTATCCCATGCTCTTTACCAACTGTGTGCATTCACATTTGCACTGAACCCTTCTTGCCTCACTTGGCTGAGCATTGAAGACAAGGAAGCATCACCCACCCGGGGAGGCAGCATATTTCCACCTACTATCCTAAACGTGCATCTTGCTGCATGTTCTTATAGTTACGGGTGTGTCTAAGCTCATGTCTGTTGTGTGGGCCAAAGCAGACGAGTAATGTTATTTAGCACCCAGATGGCAGGTGGTTGGACCATCAGGTGAGCCTTTTCCTTGGCCGTCAGTAGGATCTGGTGAATGCTGGACGCTTCTTGGATCACAGCCATAAATTGCACCTGTGGTAAAGTGTGCACCTGAATGTGTATTTGTTGTTGTCCTTATATGTACTCTTACTCCTCAAATCACTGCATATGTTAGTTGGCATAGGCTGTTCCATATGTGCATTTTTCTGTCTTTGTCTTTTAATGCTTAGACAGCTAGCCAGGCTGAAGTCACAGTGACATAATTTACCTTCAGACATAATCATCTCCAAGAATGTTTTAGAGGCCTATGCAGGGTTTCTACATGATGTTGAAAAGTCTAATTTTCCAGGTCTGAATAAGTATGGAAAAATGTTTGTTATATCAAACTTTTTCCTTTTTCCATTTTTTAATCAGGCAAAAGTCTAGTAGTGTCTTATGCAGTTAGTTTATTGTAAATTCACATGCTTTTTCATTCATTTGACAGGTCACACATCGATTTTAACATTTTAAGTTTTCACTGATTGGCACACATTTAAATATCAAAAATGGGCTATTTTACTACCTGAATGGTCTCTAGTCAACTTTAAAAACAGGTTCAACTCTCTCATTAGATCTTAAACTGGGTCTAAGAAATAAAGAACCAAAGCTGCTATTTCTAGGAATACAACATAAAGTTCACAGGCTGTGCTTTAAGGAATCTGCATTGAGTCTAGTATATTATGTTCCTTACTTTGACAAGTCCAATAGTTACAGATTTTGACATAGAGATGATCTATGTTTTTTTTTTTTTTTCGAATACCACAAAAGCAGTAATATCACACTCTGACAATAAAAAGCCACTTTCAGCATTGTGTCATTTAATATTTGTGGAACCCACACCTAAAAAGACTCAACAACTATTTGATAAGGTTTTACTCAAATGCTAAGGAATAATAAAAAAAAAACGGAAAAAACCCCTAGAAACTTAAGTCTGCAGAGTGTAAAGTTATGATGTGAAAATTACTTTGATTTAATTTTTTTAATCTTTAGCTTTTTTTTAAAATGAGATGGAAAAAAAAAGTTGTGTAAAATTTGAAATCGTGTTCAATTTGAACTATTCAAGAGGGAATTCTAAGGAATATTAAATATTAAAATATTGAGAAGACACCTGGGAAAAAGTTCAAATATTTTTGTCTCTTTGTGTTAAATACCATACCCTACATGCGTTCAACATGAGAATAAAACAGTTTTTTGTTTCATATACTTTAAAACTTACATGCTTAAACATTAAAATCTACACATTTAACACATACTAATTAAAAAAGAACAAATGTCAATATATTATATTTTTAGGTGGATTTTACTTGCTGAACTTGTCTGCCTCTTTAACTCAGCTGAAATTACAGGGTCCTGCTGTTTCCCTGTTTATTAGTAACACCATTAGCTCTTTATCACAAACTCCAATAATGTTTTTATCACTTTGCGTCCGTCATTTTTACTGATAGGTTAACATTTGGCACTGAATTCTGTTTTGTACTAAAAAAAAAATGCTAGTTTAAACATATTCTTACTTATTCTATGTTAAGTGTTAAAGTTTCAATGTTTAACAAACATTTCCTCGGCTACAGAAATCACATTTGTTGGGATGTTGAGTGTGTTTGCCATTTACATATGTAGTGCCTTGTAAAAGTATTCATAGCAACCTGCACTGTATTTATTCATATCTTTATGGGACAGATCAACACAAAGTTTTATTTAATTGTAGAGTGGAAGAAAATAATATAACAAACAAGTACGAAAAAGAAAACCTAAATGTCGTAGCATGCATTTGTATTCAGCTCCCTTTATTCCGACAACCCTAAATAAAATCCTGTGCTTCTAATTACCTTCAGAATCTACCTAATTCTAAACAGAGTGCACCTCTGTGTAATTTTATTTAACATAAAGGTGTTCTGTGAATGCCTTAGAGGTTTGTTAGAGAACATTAGTGAACAAACAGCATCATGAAGACCAAGGAACACAGCAGACATGTCAGGGGTAAAGTTGTGGAAATGTTTAAAACATCAATATCCCAGAATTTAAACATTATTCACCCACATGCAAAGTACTGTATGTGGCAAAAAAAACTAACACTGCATGTCAAGCTAAACCCACAATTGGTACAGTTAAAAAAGCTGGTTGCAGCCATGCTGTGGTAATGGTTTTCTTCAGTAGCGGACATGTAAGTTGATGGGATGAGGGGTGCAGGAAAAAAGGTACAATCTTGAGCTCCTTTCAGATCATCCTTGAAGTTGATCTACATATGTTTATTATAGCTCACATTCAACTGAAAGATCCCAGCATGGAATGGAGGGTTGTAATTGTCCGTCCAATATCACATGCGGCCAGAGCTGCAATGGAATGGTTTAGATCAAATCTTATTCATGTATTATCAGCGTCATTGTCATATGTAGTGAAAGTCCACACCTAAATTTAATTAATCTGTGGAAAGACTTGAAAACTGCTATTCAAAGACACTCTCCATTCATTCTGGATTTTTAATAGAACTGCAGCAGGAAAGATTTTAGAGCTAAAATGTGCTCCACTTATTAATGTAGAGAACCAGCAGAGGGAATCCTGCAGGAAAGTGGACAATCCACCGTGATTGGTTAAATAATTCATCTCTTGTGTGAAGTTGTTTTCTTAGTGATGACTCAGAACATGCACATGAAGTTTAAGATGCATCCTGACCATCTGTAACAGATTGCTCACAGAAACTAGATATGGTTGTTTCTGTTTTTTTATATCGCTTGATCTAGCTGTGCAATTGTGCACATGAAATATTGAGAAAAAATTATTTTAATGAAGAAAGTTTGGGTTTTACAGTATATTCTGAAGGGAATTCCTTCTGCTTTCTTCCCTTTTTTAATGATCAGATTCTAGTAAAGCTGCAGAAATCAGTGACATTTGATCCCATCTCTAATATCCAGTCCTTCTTTACCCACAGAATGGACTAACTATTGATTTCCATACACATACACATACATGTACAGGCTGAGTCACACATAAACCTCCTCCTTGGTTTGACGCTAGCAGGAATTTGATTACATCTAGACATGGGGGGCAGTGTTATTAGTGCAGTGGTGGTGTCTCTATTGGGTAATAGATCTGTCACAGCGATGCCCCCTGGGGATGATTGGCCCTACTGGGCAAGATAAGGCCCGTCTCTGGAGGATGAGTGACCCTGCCTTTTATTTGAAAAGGCTGATACATACAGGTGATAATTCTCACAGACGGTGAGGTAGAATGGTTTTGCTCAAATATAAGTAGTTATGTTTTAAACATTTGCACATCACTAATTATATTTTTTTAAATAATTTACTAATACATACGATATGTACAGTATAATTTTTTAGCTGAATAAAAGCTTTTCACTATAAGAAAAACTTGAATACTGAGGACCAGTGCCAATAATAAAATTCAGAGCAAGTTTTAATTTGCAGAGCAGGTGCAGTGTACTGCGTGTTCCTGCAGCACTGCAAAGCAGCATTTTCTTTAGAGGGAAAGGCAGCTTTGCAGTGTTGACCCCCTGTAAGTAAATGTAATGGGACTGTCAGGATTAGTTTTGAAGTGAGGTTTTGGGTAGTTGTTGGCACCCAGATGTGAGGCAGATTTTATCTGTTTCCAATTCAGTTCAATTGAGATGTATCGGACCATAGCAATGTCTCCAGCTTGAATGTGAGCTTACGTGGTAAAGATTTAAATGGTGATTTGTTCAGCAAGGAGCTGAAAGTCAGGACAATGTTATCTGAAATGCAAAACCTGTAAACCTAACAGGCTGGCTCACTACCCAGAGAATTAATACCTGTGGAGAGCCCAGTTTACTGGCTATTAGTGACTGTTGTGAATCAGCACAAGTAAAAAGAAAAAGTATTGTATTGAAAATCCAAAAATTGTGGTTGTATTCAGGTAGACATTATATGTGGAAGTAGCTGAAATTCTCACATTTATACATAAAACTCCAGCCCACATGAGTTTTGTGCTCCTGTGGGCTGGGTGGCCAAAGTGTGGCCCGGGAGCCATTTCTGATCCAAGAACTGTTTTTGTTTGGGCCCCTGACTGCAGTTTAAAAATAATACAATATTGGCCCGCCAGCGCAGTTGGTTGATGCAGATAGAGGCTTTAATATTTTAATCAGAGCAAAATTATTACCAAATTTAAATTTTACAGTGGAAAATATCAGAGACGACGCATAGTATTTATCTTATAATAACCATGCTTTTTGCATTTTATTTAATTTCACAGTAAATAGGACCACATCCATCCAGTGACTTCTACTCAAAAACAGACTTTGGTGAACAAAAATCTTTTAATTCAGTCATTTAACTGATCTAATCTAAATATAACAAGCAGTTTCAGAGAAAAGAGGAATCAAATCTATTTTTAATTGCTGAAAACAGACCACAGTTTTTCCTCTTCTTTTCTTTTTCTACAATCGAGTCCAAAAGAATTTGCACTTTTTTTTTAATAGGGTAAACATGCAAACCCTGTTCAACATCTACAAGGATTTACACATCCCATTTGCTTTAATAAAATATTACATGTAGTTTTTTGTTAATTTTGTTAGGTTAAAAAAATGTTTTTGGTTGCCGGCAAGTACTTTTGATGATTTTGACCCATGTGACAAAAGGTTTGGACACCACTGCCCCAGGGTTTAACTGCACTACAGTAATGAGATGTCCACAATATTTTCCAGGGACACCATCTTACATGATACTCAAACATCATAGGTCCATCTAAAGTCAGTTTTCTCACAACAAGCCTTATAAATCATTTTGTCCTAGTAATCACTTTTAATTCAATTCAATTCAGTTTATTTATATAGCGCCAATTCACAACACATCGTCTCAACCATTCCTATCCATATCCTAACCATCGAACAGTGCAGTCAGATTCAGTTATTTATTCAAATTGGATAAACAGAGCAGAGGCACAAAAGGAACACAGCAGCCCTGATCCAGGAGTACTTTCTATGGGAAGGAAGAGTAAATGTTAATGGATGTACAGGGGTTGGACAATGAAACTGAAACATCTGGTTTTAGACCACAATAATTTATTAGTATGGTGTAGGGCCTCCTTTTGCGGCCAATACAGCGTCAATTCGTCTTGGGAATGACATATACAAGTCCTGCACAGTGGTCAGAGGAATTTTAAGCCATTCTTCTTGCAGGATAGTGGCCAGGTCACTACGTGATACTGGTGGAGGAAAACGTTTCCTGACTCGCTCCTCCAAAACACCCCAAAGTGGCTCAATAATATTTAGATCTGGTGACTGTGCAGGCCATGGGAGATGTTCAACTTCACTTTCATGTTCATCAAACCAATCTTTCACCAGTCTTGCTGTGTGTATTGGTGCATTGTCATCCTGATACACGGCACCGCCTTCAGGATACAATGTTTGAACCATTGGATGCACATGGTCCTCAAGAAAGGTTTGGTAGTCCTTGGCAGTGACGGCTATAGCAGCACAGCCGTGTATATTGACCCTGTGGACCTCCCGACGGACAGTTCTGGTGGAAACAGGAGAGTTGAGGTGCACATTTGATTCTGCCGTGATTTAGGCAGCCGTGGTTTTATGTTTTTTGGATACAATCTGGGTTAGCACCCGAACATCCCTTTCAGACAGCTTCCTCTTGCGTCCACAGTTAATCCTGTTGAATGTGGTTCGTCCTTCTTGGTGCTATGCTGACATTACCCTGCATACCGTGGCTCTTGATACATCACAAAGACTTGCTGTCTTGGTCACAGATGCGGCAGCAAGACGTCCACCAACAATTTGTCCTCTTTTGAACTCTGGTATGTCACCCATAATGTTGTGTGCATTACAATATTTTGAGCCAAACTGTGCTCTTACCCTGCTAATTGAACCTTCACACTCTGCTCTTACTGGTGCAATGTGCAATCAATGAAGACTGGCTACCAGGCTGGTCCAATTTAGCCATGAAACCTCCCACACTACAATAACAGGTGTTTCAGTTTCATTGTCCAACCCCTGTAGCTCCTTTATTCGTTTCATCTAGGAAGAAAAAACAGATCAACTCTGAGCCAGTTTTCAAGTTTAGAATATGAAAGAGAGCACATATGATTAGTCACAGTAAAAGCTCAGTCAGTAGCTATGTCTAGGAGAGAGAAAGGGTTAAACACTGAAAGACAGGGCCAAGTGTATCATCGGTAGAAGGTGAGCATTAAGTTGTTGCCAGCAGAAGCTTGGACGATGCCCCGCTCCAGGAAGGTGTCACAGGTAGATACAGAGTGAGGCCAGGTGTAGCTTCTAGGAAGAGAAAAGAGAGAGAACATGAAGTTAAAAGCTGAAATTACAGCAAATAATGCAAAATTGGAGAGTAGTATAAGAATGTAGCAAAGAGAGTGAACGTGGTCATTATGTCCTCCAGCAGCCTACGCCTATAGCAGCATAATGACAGAGATAGCTCAGGATAACCTAAGCTACTCTAACTATAAGCTTTATCAAAAAGGAAAGTTTTAAGCCTAGCCTTAAAAGTAGGCAGGGTCTCTGCCTCACGGACTAAAACTGTGAGCTGGTTCCACAGGAGAGGAGCCTGATAACTAAAGGATCTGCCTCCCATTGTACTTCTAGAAACTCTAGGAACCACCAGTAAACCTGCAGTCTGAGAACAAAGTGCTCTGTTAGGAATATATGGAAGAATCAGATCTCTGATGTATGATGGAGCTAAATCATTAAGGGCTTTATGAGGGCTTAAGCTAAGCTAGAGCTACAGAAATGGTGGATGGGAGATAAAATAGATTATTGATATACAGTTAGATATTTGCTGTGGTTAAACAGTCTTGTTCATATGGGTTTGGATAAAAGATGACTGCAGGTAAATATTGTATTACCTTGGAAACTTTACACTTTGTCTTAACTGACACCCACAGTCGCCATGATGGTCAGAGTGGTGACCCTGCTAAAACTATTTATCTATCTATCGTGATGTATTGTGTCTACCTTCTGTTAAAGACGAGAATCTGCTTAAGAATAAATTCATAATCCTCTTCAAAAAGTGTTTTGAGCACAAGTGTGGGGATCTCACATTCTATTAGACAGCCCTTTTACAGAACTAGGTCATGGCCCTCTTCTATTTTATATGATGCGTCATCCATCCATGATGATTTGTCTTAATAAATCCTGCCTCTAAACGATCTTGTATAACAAAGTGCACTATGAAATGATGACATTAAAAAAAAACATGAAAAGCATTTGTTTGTGCTGTCCAGATTGGATTATTCTGGCACCAAAATATAATGAAGAATTCCCTTTAAAACAACCATTGTTGCTGCCACAGACCATTGTGACTTTTTTCACATTACTTAGCCATTTTTTGCAATAGATTCCATTCCTGTCACCAACCAAAACAGTTATATTTAAACTGCTTTATCTTTCCTGCATAGCTTGATGCTCAGTGTGTGCTGTGGGAAGCCATTCCAGACTTACTTCTTATGTGTGGCAGAAAAAGTTAAGAGAAGTTAAGAGAATCTTCACCTAATACTTGATCGAAACTAATCTAATGAAAGTTGCCGTGCAGAAATATGTGAGATTTTCTTAAACTATAACTGGGCTAAGGGAGACTGTCGATGTTATTGTTGGGGTTCTAAAATAGCTGAACGCTAACAGATAAAAAGCCTGTTTGATCTTTTTATAGATTAAAATCTAGAGATGTTACAAGGCAGCATGAGGAAAAAAAACTGAATCCCTGAATGTTTAAAATGAAGTGAAAACTCATGGGGCACTCATAGGAAGTCAGGGTTTTTGGTTATTAGAAACGTATATTTATGCATATGCAGATAACTTGACGCATTTTCTGTTAAGTGACATTTGTTGGAATGTACTACTTCAGCAAACCCTGCGTTGCTTTACACAAAATTATGTGCAGAAAGCGGATATGGACCTTCTGTGATATAAAATCTAATTTAAGTTTGGCTTCCCAAAAGGCAAGAATATACCAATAATGCAAAAAGATTATCAGGAGCTTTAAAGAAAAATTTGCAAATTGTCATGATTTGTTTTCTTTTTCATGCCAGATGCAGGAGAAATACTTTAATTTGACAGAGGGAATTATGAATCTGAGATGAGACCATGGACAATCTAGACAGCTGGGCCCTTGAGCACAAACATTTGAGCACAAAAATTACTTTCCTTTGTTGAAGCTAATAAGTATCTTTTATATGTGTGATTTAGAGTCCGTTTGTCTTTTTGTCTCCTATTGTTTTGTTCTTTAGTTTTTTCTGTCATTTTTCATGTAATTGGGCTATTACTTGTTTATGTATTCATGATCTGTGGTTATTTTTTTTACCTTTTTATTGTATGTATGAATATGCTCATCTTTTTTTATCATTTTTATAAGTCAGGTTCCTCAATTGCAAACCAGCTATATAAAATGGTTTAAGGGTGTGGCTTTTAAGAAAAAAATTAACACAAAAAGAAACAAATTTCTGTTTGTTAAATTTTTTGTTTGTTAGAATGCATTGAAAGAATACAGTTTCCTCACCCTGACAGTGCTTAGGAATCATAGGCTTCTTCTATGAATTTGTTGTCAAGGAATTCAGGACATTATGGGTGATGGCTCTCTACCAAAATATGGAACAGACATGGGGCTGTCAGGAGAGTCTAATTTTTAATGCACTAGAGGCCTTTATTCAATTTTTCGACAGTAGGCAGACAGGAAAGAAGGGCAGAGAGAGAGGGGGGGACATTCGACAAAGGTTGCTGGGTCCAGGACTTGAACCCGGGACGGCCACATCGAGGACTATAGCCCTTATATATGGTCGCGCGCTTAAACCCAACACCACCAGCGACGCCCCCTAATTGCTGCCATTGTAGTTCATTCTTTGTAGATTATGGTCTTACATCGTTCTTGTGTTCATTCATTATTATTTTTCTCTGTTAGAGAGGAACACAGGGACGGAAATTGGTCTGCTCCTGCTCATAACTCTTTTCACCCTCAGCTTTCTCACTTCATTGGTCTCAGCTGTTCCTCATATCCTCCAGATTACTCAAACCTGCATTCTATGTCATTTCTCCATTCTTTCCTCAGTATTTAATCTCACCTGTTGCATTTGCTCCCCGCCGGAATTTCCCGTTACTCTCCCATATTTTATGGTATCCTCTCCTGTTTGTGACTCCGCCGTGTTCCTCATCCTGTGTCCTTGTGCTCTTTGTAAGTTTCCTCATTTTTATTTAAGAAATAATGCTCATTCAATGCTGCAGTCTGTGCTTGGGTCCTGCTTCTCCACCACACCTGTGACGCTACTAGCGTCCTACCTATTCGCAACCTCTCCTGAAACAATCTCAATATCAAGTCTGTCAAGTTTGGTTGTTGTATTTTATTTACTCAAATTAAATGGTTGCATTTATGGCGAAAACATCATCACTTCTAATCTTTGTATTGTTTATACATTTTTTATAATGGCAGGTGAAGTAAATAACACTGAATATCTCCTCATTATAGTATCTGTTTTTTAGGGTATATTAGGTATCGGGGTAATTTTCTTTCTCAAAGAGGCTGCAGACCCTTTTCCTTGTATGAAAGCAGGATTCCCTGGTGGCTGTGAATGCTTTCAGCAGGAAAATTCTCCCTGCCACCAAGCAAAGGCTTACACTATATTGCCAAAAGTATTTGGTCATCTGCCTTTACATGTCCATGAATTTGGATGACACCCTGTTTTTAATTTATTGGGTCTGTTGATGGACCCACCTCCCAGTAATAACAACTTAAAATATTTTGTAAATATCTTCGGCAAGGTTTAGGGGTGTATTTATTATTGGATGTGAATACCAGAATTGAAAAAGGTGTTCAAGAAGGTTGAGTTCATGACTCAGAAGTGAGGACACGTTGTGCAGGCCAGTGAAGTTTCTTCACACCAAACTTTATACACCTGCAGCCATGGAAGTGATTGTAACACTGGAATTATTTGATTTGGTTGTGTGACCCAGTGCCTTTGGCAATATAGTGTATTTAAGGAATGGTCTGAGAAGCACAGGTTTAAGGTGTTGACTTAGCTTTCAAATACTCTGGAGCATCTGTGGGATGTCCTGGACAAATTAGTCTGATCCATGCAGATCCCATTTTTCAGCTTCCAGGACTTAAAGGATCTGCTGCATGTGTGTTGGTGCCAGATACCACAACATACCTTCGGGGGTCTAGTGGAGTCATTGCTTCCATGGGTCAGGGCTGTTTTGCTACCAAGTGTGGACCAGAAAGCTATTGGACAATTCCTCCTACTGATATGATTGATCAGTCTATTAAACATTAAAAATAAAATCTGTGTAAAATATGGAGGAGTCAAGAAGATATTGAAACTGTATATAAAGACAAACCTCCGAACACAGACGTCCTTCACCAATTTAAACACTTTTGCAGGTTCTCCGTTTTATCTGTTTTTTTTTAATCCTCTGTGTCCTCTTCTGTCACGTACCTTTCTGTTTCTCATTCTGCTTGTCCCACTCCGCATACTGATTGAATTCAGTGTTCTTTCTGAAGTTTAGCACCTTGGGGAGAATGGATTGGAATAATGGAAGTTGCCTTTTATGTCAGTATTCAGTTATGTATATCTGCATGTCTGCATTGTTTTAGGATGTTAGATACAGAAAGCTTGCAACAGCAGTTATGTAAAATACTGTAAAATGGAAGACTGACTATTCAATCACAGGGTGATATTTGGATTCTGGTTTTGTCAGAAGTTGGTGTTGTGAGCAAAGCAATGACTTTACAGTATGAAAAAAACTTTCCAGGGAACACTTTTAAAAGATGCTTCAAGGGAAGATTGAAACTATTTATAGCACCAACGATTCACTGCTGGCAAGAGTGTTAGCCATGGGACTGCTTCAGTCTCTGGGAACCGTTGTACATTCAGCAGAGAAGAAGGGAAGAAGCAAAGAAAAAATTAGATCTGCATATCATTTTAACTATAGATCTTTTTCTCAACAAGCTGCATTGTGCGTATTTACTATCTGGACAGCTGGAGTGTTCGCACATCCAAAAACCTTCTAAAGTTTCATTGCAGCTGACTATTGACTGCCAAACAATTAGAATGTTTTCAGGCAACAATTTTCAAGGCTTTATAATAAAATTCTGAAAACTGAGAAATGTGAAACTGAAAATAAGAAAAAAGGCTGAAGAACAGACCATTGTCACAAAAAAAAAAACTTTGCATGTGGGTACCAAAATAAATCACATTTCTTCTTTTGAACTGTCCATCGTTTCACAAAATTACAACACAAATGTCTGAGTTTATTAGATACTAACAGAAATATTCAAAAAGACAGATTATGATTATTCCTATAAATGTGATGATATTTTTCATCATGCTCAAAACTCCTGGAACTGGAGGTGTCAGTTAGAGCTCTGATGGGAAGAGTTACAGAACTATAAAAGGCATTACTCTCTTACATATTTGTAATGTTTATTTTTAAATGAGACCAAGATAACTTGAGTTAATACCAAAGCACTCTTGAAATGATGATATCATTCATTAAGGGAAAAAGTTATCCTAACCAACCTAGTCTGTGGGAAAAATAATTACCCCCTAAACCTAGACATAAACCCACAATTATTCATACCCCTGGCAGATTTTGATTTATTTTTTATTTACCAAGAAGTTTGTTTCTGGTAGGAAATGAGATAGTCGCCTCTCAAAAAAAAAAAAACAATATAAAAGGATTATTGATTTTAGAAAACATTTATCATTTTGTAAATTAGTTTTACGATCCTCAATAATCAATAGAAAAATCTTTATTGGCATTACAGCAATCCTACCCTTCTTATAATTACTGACCAGCTTTTTACATGTTTACTGATATTTGTTTGAGGTTGGAAGGACTCCTTGCCATCACCCTAATCTTTCGTTCCCTTCACAGATTCTCTATCAGATTTAAGTTGGGACTCTGGCTGGACCACTCAAAAACGTTAATCTCATCTCCAGTCAGAAGAAACATGCTGGTAAGATTAAAAGATTGCTTTGGACCTAAATGTGCCAGGGGTGTAAATTATTTTGTGTATAACTGTAATGACTGGTTGTGGCACCTTTCGCAAAAATTGCCATCAAGGGTTTGCAATAGTTGGCTACAAGTTGCTGTGGATGACGTATGAGCTACTTATCTTTGCAGAATTCAATTCAATTCGGTTTTATTTATATAGCGACAATTCACAACAGATGTTGTCTCAAGGTACTTCACAAAAGTCAGGTACATACAGAACTGTTTAAATTAAGCCAAAGGAGGGTTTTTAAGCATGAATGGCCCAGGGTAATGTCATGCTACAGTATCGCAATTAGACTTTTGTCCAGACTTTGACTAGTCTACTCCATAACTACTTTTGTGACTGTGTGTGTGTGATTGTTTTTTATTTTTACCCATTTAGAGGTGTACTTGCTGGTATGCTTCAGAGCATTGTCACGTTGCATAACCCGAGAGCACTGGAGCTTCACAAACTGTTGACCGAACGTTCACCTTCAGGATTTTCTGGCAGTGAGCAGACTTCATGGTTTCATCAATTATAGCAAGTCAAGAGTCTAAAGCAGCAAATCAGCCCCAGACCATCACAATTGTACCACCATATTTCACTGTTAGTATGATGTTCTTTTTGTAAAACATTGTTTGAGTTTCACACCGACTGTAATGAGATGCTTGCCTTCTTGCCTTCTAAAAAGTTCTTCAAAAACTCAATGACGACGATGCTGTTAAGGGGTGATAAAAAGAAGGACTGATGCAGTAAAGGACAAAGAACAAAAAAGCTAAAACAGCAACTATGGAGCAAGCAAGCTGCAGCAATGAGGTTAGGCAGAAATACAGAGTTCAGCGGGAGCAATCGCACTTGAGACATTTGATTAAACACAAGCGGGTGCGCAATTCAGGTCCATGCGGACCAGGAGGAATTTGTGAGAGTGTGTTCAGACCAGAGCAGGTGATCTATTCATATTTTAATTGCATTCGTTCAAATTTATTATTAATATATACTTACTGGGACCACCATCAGTGTTTTTTGTCACTGTGGAGAAAAAGTTAAATGTATTCATCTGGTTGATGTGAATTCTCTGTTCAGCTTGTTCAGACTGAGTATTAATAAAAAATAGATTATGACAGGATTTTTTTTATCCTGTCAGTCAAAATGACTGACAATGAAAAAGTCTAGCGCAACCCCTGGTCTCCCCCTTTTGTTGAATCATGAATCATGACCCCTGCTTTGGATTTTGTTCGAGGTTCTTTTGTGACCTTGTTGCTAAGTCTTTGATGCACTTTTGGAGTAATTTTGGTTGACCAACCACACCTGGGAAGGTTCAATGACTATGTCTCTTAATATTTTCGTGAATTTCTTTAGATCAGGACATGATGTGTTGCTTTTTGCGATTTTATTTTTTTGGCCGACTTTATGTTGCTGATGTTCGGTTTAAGGGATTTCTTGATTCCATCTGGCAGTAGTAATTTCATTGCTAACTCAAATCTTTGGTATCTTTGGTGATTTTAAAAATAACCACTACTTGCATGATGTTTTTGGAGACCATTAATTTTACTGATTCAGCATTTCGTACATTTGCAGTTTTGGTCTATTTTTTATACAGTACTTTACATACATTTGTGCTCTCCTTAAAAAACAATTATTTAGGTGATCAATTATAATCATACCATCATATGTATAAATATATAAGCTACTGTCTACTTTAGGGAAATGTGGCTATGGGACTCAACAAAATATCTACAAGCAAGAGGTTAATTATTGCTAGTTTGGTTTGATCTCAGGGCATAATGGGGTCAGGGGTCATAATGTCTCTTATTTTACATTGAGTTATCTGGCCCAAACTGAAACCAGAACTTTTATCTTTGGAAAAGTGGTGTGGAATATGATGTCATAAAAATATTGTACAATTAACTTGTGTCAGAAGCACACCATAAACATTTTGTTATTATTATTATTATTAGCACAATTTAACAAAAAGCTACTTGAACTGATGTGCAGTGTTTAAGTACATGTGTGAAATGGTTGGTTCACTTGAATGAATTGGCAGTAGGTCTGGGTGAAATGAGGAAAGGAAGGTACAAATTAATTCAATCACAAGTGGTGATTTAAAATGTGTGTAGAAACTTTTGCAGTTGGTGGGAACCAACACACTTGGACCTATGAAATAAAGTATACATTTTCTGTATGTTTTGTTTTGCAAAGGTGTTACCTACTGTAGTTCCAACATTTAAACTTTTAACCTTGATTTGAAATGGAAAGGTTTTGACCACATAATGATTAGCATGTCATTTTTCTTTTTACACCCAGCTTTTGATTTTTGACTCTATCAAACTCGCTGTGGCAGGTAAACAACTTCAATCAGTCATCATCATCATCCGGCAGAAAAAATCAACAGGAGATCAGGAGATGGGTTTTCAGATGTGATATTTCTGGGCTCAATATTTTCCATTTAGCCTCTGCTGTCTCTGATTGGAGCACAGTCACAACTAGAAAAAGTAATCACAACTGAGTGGCCGGGCATGGGAGACACTGATGAGTGCTGACAAGTCCTGTGGGCTACTCGTGTGATGAGCTTGCCCCTGGGTAGATGATCTCATATTGTCACTTAAAAATCTCTTTGGTTATTATTTTTGGAACATATTTATTTAAAATGTCTTGAGGTTCCAGAAAAGATAAATCATGTTAAGCCCTGTGACAAGGCCCAATTGTTCTGAGCCAGGAGGCTGGTCTGCTGTGTACTAAATAAATGTCTGTGTTGTAAACTGTTTGACATGGAGTGTGGGCCCTTTTAAATATTTTTGATTTGAATCATCTGTCACAGAGCATCTCTTGAAATCATCGAGTTCACATTCAAACTGTCACATTCCCATATTTCTTCAAATGTATTGCCTCTGCACAAGTCGGGCTGCAAGGGTTTTAACATTTGTATCAAATTGTCAATTTTCTAGAACATTATTTGAATGTTGAGGCAGCTGCTGACTTTCTTTGCTTGTTGGTTGCCATATAGTGTGCTTTCAGTGCACCAAACAAGACCACCATATAAAGATATTCAGATCCGATTAACTTTGTCCCAGTTTGTCACATTATAACCACACACTCAGTTTTGTTGGGGCTTTATGTGATACACAATACAAAGTATTGCATAAATAGGAAGTGGTAGAAAAATGATAAACGATTTAAAAATTTTTTTACAAATCAAAATTTATAGTGTGCTTACAGCTGCAATTCCTGAGTTGAGGTATCTCTCCACCAGTGTTGTTCATTAGAAACTCTCTTTAAAATAACCAAAATTCAGTCAGATTGGATTGAGATAATCTGTGGACATAAGTTTTGAACTCTTGGTACAGATTAGATGTAGGTCTGGACTTTCACTGGTCCATAGTCTCAAGTGTTTTGCAGTCTCTAACAACTTTACCTATTTAGTTCCATCTATTTCCCATATTTTCAGAGTGATGTGAATGACAAGGTTGCTTTTGAGCTTTAGTAAAGTGTAATAAACCTATCTTTACTAAAATCCCCTTCTCTTGACCTGTTAAATTGTGTACCACCCTGTCTATTACCACCCTGTCCATCTTCTCTGCTTCTCCTGATCTTATCTTCTGGCTCATGCCATAAAGAAACTATTACAGGTGTAATATTTATCATTACTCTAATCTTACAATGAACAAGACTAGAAGGATAAGGTTTTTTTTCCCTTCACTAACTTAGACTGTGCATCTCCGTGTGACACGGCTTGAGAGAAGTCTACTCCACCTCCTCTATTTTCACCATTCATGCTTTAAATGAAACATTTTCCAAACTCTGCAGAGAGCTCACACCAAGTGTGAGCTCTTTGTTTTAATTGCAGTGCACACATGCCACTATTTTCAAATATGCAGTCAAAACTTTTTTACGTACAGGGGAGTATGTTTTAAAAATATTGCCCTGCGACCATTTTAGGGCCAATGTGGGTACCCTGAGTAAATCACTGTTTGTGATCTGTTTGATCTCTATTTTAATTTCTTATCCAATTTTGAGATCTGTGGGAAAAAAAGTCTAAAGGACTCCAGTTTGGGTGAGCTGTTCAGTTAAATTTATTTATTTGGCAACTTTTTAAGTTGGTCTTATTAGACTTTTTGCATTGCATCACACTAAGAAAAAAATGTATAATGTAACGTGAGAATGCTGATGGGTCTACAACCTGTACTTGATTCTCAACGAGTGGAATAAAGACAAAACTAACTTGTCAGCTGACATTAACATATATTGAAGAGGAGAGTAAAAGTGAATTCATTTCTTTTGCTCTGCTGTCTTTACTATTTTGGCTTTCAGTCAGGGCCTTTTCAAACTCACTGGGTGGTTATTAAATACATGTTGAGCTTGGGGGCAATTTGTGTGAAGTAACAGACTGTTAACCTTATTTCTGAGTATTTCTGAGTATTTCTGTTAGTATGATCTAATAGAAGTCTGTGTTTAACTCAAAATCCCATGGCTCACCTGGACTCACCTCACAGCACAATCAGTTTTCTAATACAGTGGCACTTAACTCTCATCTTAAACTGATACTTTGCTGAAGCAGCTTTTGATTTAGTATCATGAGTTCACTTACGTCAATAATATATTGGAAATCTGATGGACCTAAAATAAACTTCAGCTGTCCTTTAGCTAAAGCTATAGTTTACATGGATACAGTGTTACAGAAGTTACATAAAATCATAAGTATCTCATTTTACAAAAGTATGTATGTAATACATAATATCATATACCATGGCACTGTAAAGGTAGTCCCCAATACTTGGGGAATACATGGGGAAAAATGTGTAATTACAAACCCTGGAAGTTTCTCCAAAACAAATAAAAAGACAAGATAGAAATGTATCACAAGAAGCCAACAGCAACATGGAAGGAGCTGCAGGAATTTCTGCCTAGGGGTCTAGGTATGACAACCTTGTATATACTGCAGGCCTGGATTAAAGATTAGGGCTTCAAGACAGATGCCTTGTTGTTTAAATAAAACATCCAAGCCTAGCTTAAATCCCCTAAAAACCTGTTGCGTAATGTGTTTATGGTCTGACGAAACCACACCAAAACATATCCACAGTGAAACATGGTGGTGGCAACATTGTGATTTGGGGTTATTTTCTTCAGCAGGAGTTGGCTTTTTTTGCCAAACTAAATGAAAATATAAACAGTTCTAACAACCTGTCAGCTTTGACCAAAAACCTTCAGGTTTCCTCAAGAGGCTTAGGAAGCTTAGGACAAATTTTCTTTCTCAGGATAACTGTGAGCCAAGCCTTCATCCAAATAATGAAAGAATGTCATCATAAGATATGATAACATTTTGTAATGGGTTAGCCGGAGTACAGATGTAAATCTGCAGTAAAATATGGGATCACTTTGAGCTGTGGACAAGATATCTCGTCAAGATTTGATCATTCCGGACATAAAGTTTTAAAGGGATTTATCATTACCTCATTTTTTTAGATCACAAAACCTGGCATGTTAGCAGGAATATGTAGACTATTTAGAGTCTGATTGGATGGATGGCAGCTGCATAACAAATTGTATATCTTGCCACAGATTCTTAATTCAATTTAGGTCTGGACTTTGACTGGGCCATGCTTTATTCTATTAGCTACCATTAAATTTTAGCTACTGCTGTATGTTTAGGTTTGTCAAATCTTTTGCAGCCCCTCAGGTTTTTCTCAAGCGTCGCTTTGCATTTAGCTCCATGCAGCTTCCCTATCCCTACATGTATGCAACATTCCCGGGAGAATAATATTTGTTTGAATTTATTTGATGATACAGTTAGAGAAAAGGTCTGAAAACACACCGTTTTCATTGGTGTTTTTTTTTTAAGCAAACCTAATTGTAAGTTTTGTTTTATAATGAGATTTTGACAATGACTTCAGTCTTTTATTTTGGAATTCATTTGCTTTTAGTATTCATTTACAGTGCACCAGCAGCCTATGGCAGAATTTGCAGCTTTAATGTTGAATGGGTATCCAGTAAATCACAGAATGTATAAAACAGAATCACATTTACCACAGAAATCAGAAATATTCATAACTGCTTTATGTGTTTGACATTTACTTGCTTGGTTTATTTTGATTGTGGTTTTATTGACTGATTGCACTGCAGGAATTACAAATGAATATTTTCAGCGGTTTAAGAGAAACTCTCATTAGTACATTGGCTTTTTCACCACAATAGAAATACAACTATTCAATGTCTTCTGGGCAACTTATTTTTTCCCTGCTAGTGATATGAAAATCAAAAGCATTGTTTTTTAGTAGGACTGTTTTTTTATAGGTTCTTTTCCTTTTTTGTGCCATACAGGCACCTTTGGGCTTGCAAGCCTTTTCAGGTGGATGCTCGCAGCTTCAGTGAACTGTGAGAGCATCCATAAAACACAAAACCTCAGTTTAAATTCACTCGAAAGCTCTCCGCTCAGTTGAAGTGTCCTTGAGAGTGAGTTTCCTCCTGCTCTGCGACGACAGAGAGTTAATGCTTGCACTGATCTTCCTTCAAGCGAAGACAAGGATAAATCAGAAAACGGTATAGAGTGGAATGATCCGTATGGCCGAAGACTTCCGCTACAGGTAGTGTTTCATTGACACTCTGACAGAGATTTGTTTTGCTGAAGCTCCGGTGAAGTGCTGGGACGCGAACTGATTTCTGGTATCTAATGTCGACCTGAGCAGCCTGGGTAGAGTATTAAATGGGTCGGGGATAGCCACTTAGGGACTGATTGGACCTGTCAGCATCAGTGTTGGCTCTCTGGATGTAATGTCTGAAGGAGATTGAAGTGTTTGGTTTCAGATTGGAAATGGAGTTCGATGCAGTGAACCCGAGAGGTTTTCAGTAAACAGACTGATTGTTTTAGTCTGGAATAATATTACAAAACACCAGTAATAATAGAAACACGTGTTTTTCTACAGCAGTAAAACAATAGTTCTTAATACATCTTCATAATGTGTAGCTGGCTTTTTCTTGCAAACAGAGAAGTGACAATATTTTTCAGCTTCCACTTTTGGTTACATGAGAGCATCACAAACTACCAATCTATTTAAAAATAAATGATTGATCACTATAATTGTGTGCTGTTTAAACAGTACAGTAGATTATTTAATGTTACTGGTGTATGGAAGTAGCCTGTTTGAAAACGCTTACATTTTATTTTTTAGATGTTTTGTGTTTATGGGGCTCTGACTGGCTCTGACTTAAATACTATCTATCTTCAGTTTTATCATCATTGTGAAAAATGTCACAAATTATCTTGCTAAAATTTAAATTCTGTATTGCATTTCTGCAGCACTCCCTCCTACCAGTTTCCGAAGGAATGGCCATTTTCCTCAGGAGCTCATGGAGGTCAACAATCAGTCAAAATCTGTTAAGAGCTGAGTTTAAAACTCCTGTTTAGCTTTTGTTCAGCTTAATACTCAACCCCAAAAAATAAAAATATAGATCTGTAACCTAATTCTGACTTGTGCGGGAATACTATAACATTTTCCACAAAATCCCAGATTTTTAAGACTTTTGATCTTAAATGTTGCTGGGTCGTGTCGTAAATCTGCTCTTTTTATTCTGTTTAAGTTTCTTTGGCAGTGCTGTTAGTGCTGTTTATGGTGATGTAATGACCTGGCTCTGAGCTGGCTCTCTGGCTGTGGAAAACTAAATCCAATCTTTTATAGAACCAGTTAAGAACTGGTCTGGCGGTAAAATGCTCTGTGTGGTTTTAAGCATTGGACAACTTGCAGCAAGGTGGAGAACATTGGCTTTGGAAGATGTTGAAAACAAAAATGTTTTTCCTTTTTTTTTCTTTTTTTTGACATTACATTTTTGTTGCTATGTCTGATTTTGGTCAAGGTCTGGTCTGATTATAACTGCCCTTTAAGAATTATAATTAACAGTACACAAAGTATTGTTTTTCTAGTTTCTGGCTAAATAAAAAATTCAACTGTGTTTATGATTTAACATATTTCTGGTTAAAAAACAAAACTGAATGTCAATAAGTTATAGTATAAGGCTATATCTCACTGAAATTATACAAATTATACCCTACATGTTGTTGAATTGACGAATTTGTAAGAAAGTGTGCATTAAGAGAAATGGAGTTTTGACGAAAATTCAACGTGGAAGACTCAGCTTCACTTCCGGCTCCGTCTAATTACTCCACCACGTTCTCCGCTCCAGCCAATCAGTTCCTGATCCACATTCCTCTTCAGCCAATCATCCCTCCAGGCTTCATTTTAAAAGACATTCATATGCAGAATCTCCTGCTCTTCAGCTGAGCTTCAACCCTCCTCCACCCCATCTCCACCATCAGGCTTCAAACTTCTTCCGACTCCTTTATCTCCTCAGGCCTCCACTCCACCACCAGTATCAGGATCCCGGGAGGGGAAGACTTCTCTAATTCTAACCCTAAGATGTTTATTCAAGCTCTTGTCATTATCAGCATCCATGTCTTCCACCGGGGTCCGAGCGCCAAAAGAAAACAAACATCAACTAATAAACTCCTCTAATTGCCATCTCTGTGTTTATCTCATTTGTGAGTCTTTCCAGGTTGAATTCCATTACGTCTCCTTTATAATCCTGACTTTTTTGATTTTTACTTTTGTTTTGTGTATCTCCAAAAAGCAAGAGTACCGTAACAGATCGTTTATTCTCTTAAATATACTTATACACACAGAAAAGTACTTCTTGATAGTTATAACCGTACAACTAACAGGGAACTTCATATTTGCTTCTTGATTGCAAATTATAAGTCTCAGAAATTTAGCTACACTTAAATCAAAGCCACTTAAGTGGCTGCTTGGACTACAGTTTTAGCCTGTAGCCTCCACTGACAAATATTTTTCCTTTAAGTAACTTTTACAGATTTTATTATTAATTTGGCTTTGTTTTAAACATAAAGACACTTTAATTGGCTCAAAGTTGACCACTTTTCTCTTCTACCGCTCCTTTGTAAAGACATGTGATTCATGTCATTACAATGAAGACAGTGTGAACAATGGGGTTATATATTTTTACACCAATTGGTTCATTGGTTGTATTGGTGCTATAAAGTTTGTTTTCTTGAGCGGATAAGTTCTGCAGAGGCTGATGAAGTGCTAAATTCTGTGTTCACTGCATTCATTATTCAGGATTGTGCAGTGAAACCTCTGAAGCATAAATTAGGAACTTCATTCCCTAATGGACAATTAAAGTCAATTACAACTTCATAAAACATTCATGACCACCTAATTTCAGTTGATGGTCAGAGCTTTAAATCAAAGCTGTCTACAGCATAATCAGACATCTTTGGGTTTCTTAATATGCTTTTGAAAACCACCATTCCGCTTAAAACTAGCAGGGACTTCTTACTTGTACATCAGTTAACTGAAGCAATGTTACATGTCAGAGAGAAGCCATTTCTGCCTATTTTGCAAAATGATACAGTTACAAAATGATTTAGAAAGTCGTTTCTGTCAGTTTACAGGGAGAAATCAGGGTTAGTTTCAATAAATGTGAAAACAACTGTTGTCTTCGAGTTCAAATTGGTTTCCTTGTAATATTTTGATGTTCTCAATTAAGGACATAGTTTTTTCTGTATTTTTAAAATGTAGTTTTTGCATTTCAGTTAGCGTACAAAAATATGTTGGTTTTAATTGGCAAACAAACAGGAACCATTTGCTACAGCTGCTCTTCAAAATACATTTCAGCCTGTCTTCTGAATCTACATTGAGCACTGCAGCCTCCTACTATGCACGATTAACCTTGTGCCCATCTAACAACTATCCTTCTATTTGTTTCTTCTAAGAACCTCCCAATAAAGCAGCTCTAGAAATGTCTTCATCCCCACAAATGTTTTTTTTTTTTTTTGTGAAAATGTAAGAGTGACACTTTAAAACCTTTTTTCAGACGTGTGGGGCTGTTTCCAAAGGTATTGTTTCTGACCTCCTAAAACACACTTTGCTTTGGGAATCAAGGCCAAAATTATAAATAAAAACAATTTATGTATTCCCATAACACTGTAACCGTCTGGATAGCAGCCTACTTTCCAGAATTGCTTTTGTCCCCATTTAGATGGAAATTTAAACCTCCGTAAATCTACTGACACGACAAAAAGGAAACTTTATTGTATTTTTTTTCTATCTTTGGTTGCAGTGGAGATATCAAAGTCCAAATGAATACTATTAACTCCATGAAATCAAAAAATAAAAATGGTGATGGTATTGAGAAAGGCAATAGTCCGACTAATACTGATTGAGTGTCCAGTTTTGAATATACTTTGCTCTTAAAACTGTCCAATTTCATTCTTCTTTCTTTGGATGCTTTCTTCTTAACACATCCACACTCACATATGTAAACATTTTAATTCAGTAAATATATATAACATTGAGCTTTAAAGGAAACAAGATAGTTTGGCAGATTCCCTAATAGAGGTTGTAGTTTGGTAGAATGAAAGAATTATGAAAACATCACTGTTTAAGCATCAGATGATGCACCTGATCTTTACTAAACTCAAAGCAAAGTTCATTAAAACATATACTGTCTGTCGATGTGTTTACAGACCCCAAAAAGTGTACGGTTTTGGGTTTAATATATTTTACAGATTTTTACATTTTTCTATTTATTTTATCATTATCAGAGCCAATCAAGGAAAAACTGATGGATTTCAGCTGGTAGGTTCAATACTGATAATATTAGGTCATCTCTATTCTAAGTGCTGCATCGATATCACAGTTGTTTCAAATGTTGGTTCAACTAAAACAGAATGTGATGGGTAGAAAGTGTGTATGTGCGTGTGTGTGATATGATCAGATGACAGCTGACACTTGATGTTTTTGTCTTCACAGAGTGAGCTTCTTTGAATCTTAAGAGCACATAGACTCCTGGGTGGAGACAAGATGGCATCCAACAACACTTTACGCAGCTACTCCATCATCCCCTGTTTCATCTTTGTGGAGGTAAAAAAGCTGTGTGTGCATGCATGGTTCTGAGTGACGGGTCCCAAATATAAAATCCTTGCAAATGTGAACATACAGATGCTTCAAGAGGATTCATGATGTGCTGCCCAACAGATGTGCTGGTGTTAAGATGCAAGTGTGCTGGCTAACCTATTTATTTTGATCCTGTTGCTACTTTCCAGTTAATCAAAGGTAGTTGTTACGAAGGCTGTTTTAATTTACTCCTTCATGTAGTGTAAAATATTTTTTGTGAGAAGGAAGACCATTCACTGCTCACCAGGGCTTCAGTATTATTTTCAGAATATACAGCAGCTTAGTTTTGGAACTGTGTGTGTGGGTGCGTGTGTGTGATAGCTCTGCAGCTATTACACACATTATGGTGCCCGCTGAAAGTCCTTAATCAGAGAGATGTCTCAGGACACATGGCTTTCTTTTCGCCTTTCTTTTGTTATTAAACTCTCACTTGCACACATTTGCCCCCTCATAGATTTCTTCAGTTTTTGCTTTTTGTCACACTTACATGTTTCATAGCATCAAACAAATCTTAATATCTGACAGTCATATCTGTAAATACAAAATGCAGTTTTAAATCATGATTTAATTTATTAAAGGAAAAAGCCAAAACATATCCGGCCCATTGAGAAAAATAAATGTTCCCCTTTGATGAACCGCATTTACTGGTTCAGTTTCACTAGCCACACCCAGGCCTGATTACTGACTTGTGCAATAAATAAATCAGCTAAACAGTACCTTTCTGACAACATGAAGAAGGTTAAAAGATATCTGAAACCAACACAACATGCCCTGATTTAAAGAAATGCAGGAACAGATGAGAAGCAAAGTATCTAACAGCTATTTGTCTGGAAAAGGTTGAAAGGCCATTTCTAATGATAGCCATTATCCGCAATTGCAACTTGGAGCAGTGGTGAATTTTCCCAGGGGTGGCAGACCTACTAAAATTAGTTCAAGCGCACATATAGGGCTTTTCCATCAAAGTGGCTCCAATGCTTAGTCCAGGCTGGTGCTTGAGTTTGTTTATTAACCCTTGTGTAAAAACACAGTTTGCTTTTTCATATTCTGAGAGCCAGGTTGAAGCCACATCATGTTTTCCAGTTAACTACTGATCCTTCTTGTTTTTTTCTGTGATTATGTGGAGGATTGTAGTGAATGGAGACAGTTTATTTATACAAATAATAGTATTTATCCCAGTACCCCTGCAAACAAATGCTCTAATATCACCAGCTTAATTTATCAATGCCGTTTTAAGTTATAAGCTTAAAAAAGTGTTTGTGAATGCTTTACAACATAATTATTTGCTCTTGCTCTTAAAAAAAGGGATTATTTCCTGCTATCCAGCAGCAAACTGATGCTAGGTTAGCACCAGTGTTTTTGGAACCAGAGCTAGAACTTTGTTGGGAAAAGGCCCCATTGAAATCTTCACAGAAGAACCCAGAAAAACACTGAAAGCACCGCAGGCCTCACTTGCTTATGTTAACAGTTATAATTTAAAAACTATTAAGAGATTGGGCTAAGATGGTACTAATTGGACGTTTTCCAAATCAAAAAGAACACTCTTGAGAGATTATTGTCCTACCAAACAACTGTAACAGATTTAAGTTGCATTACATGGAGTGATTGAGATACCAAATAGAATACCACAAAATAAGTTAAAATGGTAAAAAAAAGTTCCTTTTAAATGACAAGACAATTGCATGTACTGCAGTTAATATGCATTCCTCAGTTTTATTGATTTTTGCATTATGACTCATTTCTTTTATTGCGCCGACCTCCTCTTAGATCATGCCTTGTTACTTTGCAATGTGCTAATTTTCTGGTGTCAGGGCTAGAACCCGACATTAAATGTTTAATTGGGCTTTGCTAATTATGGCTATGCAGTTTGTTTACTGATGTGTCACTAGGAAGTAGTTAAAAGAAATCACTAATTACATTGTTGATGTATAAACACTTGGGTAGTTAATGCTGCCAACTGAGAGTTCGTGATGATCAGACAGTTATGATGCTGACTTTCTCCAACAGATGGAGAAGTTGGTTGCCATGAAGATTGCTCTTGGGTTGTTTAGTGACTAAGGAGCTCATATCCTGCCTTTTAAAACTGTAATTTCTTTTACTGTTATTATTTAAATCTAGGTGTTGGTTTTTAGAAGTTTTGAATATTTAGAAATTTTTGCTCATGTTTGGTGTGAAAGATCTATGTTGTTCATAAGACTCTTTTTATGAGAAGACAGTCAGTGGTCTATTTGATAGAGAAAATTGCGGTTATTAAATTCTGTATACCACAGTGGTTGCTGTTTCATGGGAAATCTAAGCTCTTAACTCCATGTCATCAAATATGCAAAAAGCAATTCACTGGTTATTAATGAAGCTCCACCAAGATTAATCTGCAATAATAATAACTTTGTTGGAATAGGGACATCATAGGAGGGTTCAAACTTAGGTTATGAGAGATGAGGAATGTTTAACAGTAAAGAGAAATCCATATCCACGATTTTTCTGAGCAGGTTGTGTCAAGTTGCACTCACTTTCCACTTTATTAGGTACAGTTGCTTGTTAACACAAATGGCAATTACATGGCAGGCACTCAATACAGTTAGGCATCTAGATTTGATGAAGAGTTCAAAGGGAGCATCACAATGGGGGAAGCAAGAGGATTTAAGTGATTCTGAACATGATGTGGTTGTTGGTGCCAAATGGAATTGTCTGAGTATTCCAGAAAACTCAGATCGACTGGGATTTTCAAATCTGGAATGGTGTTGATTTCAGCTGTGACATTCAAATGACAGCGTCAAAACACTTAGTTAAATGTGTGCACAGAGAACCAAGGCAGTTCTGAAGCCAAAAGAGGACGCAATCCAATACTAATTAGGTGTAGCCAATAAAGTGAACGGTAAATGTATATGTAAGCGTACATTTTAAACTGTTTTTTTAAATAGTGATAGAAACATCAATTTGTCATTAAATATAGCGATTAAGATAATTGGTAGATAACTACCAGTGTTTCTAAAAACCTCTTTTGTGCAGGCAGGCAAAGAGGCCTTGGACATGAACATAGTTTGTCTTCACATAGTGTTTTATATACTGTGTCATCTGTACAGACTTTCGTGAGGCCTATGGCTGATCAGGCGGCACATCTGAATACAATAATGTAGTACCTTGTTCTTCGTTGATTGCACATTTTCCTAACAATCTGCACCCCTGTGTTACCAAGAGCTGATGTAGCAAGTTAATCTCTCCATTGTGAGATCAATAAAGTCTATCTTAACTGGAAAAACAGCCGAACTGGTGATAAAAGTACTTTGTTGCTCTGCAGAAAGGCCGGATCTCTCAAGTAATTATCATCCCTTACTGTTGTAATTATACTACCTATAATTAGTACTAATAAGATAACAACAATTATTACATATTGAATCCCATAAAAACCATATTCTTGTATAATGATTTGAACTGTTTTATGTTTGGACATTGCTTTAGTTGCACTTTCAGGCACCTTTTAGGAGTTTATGCATAATGTCATTTGATCTAAACTCATGAAGATCTGTTTTTAATGTTTTCATTCCATTATCATCAATCCGCGTTTATATTATCCAGCTTTTCTTTGTACATGCTGCTATCAAATCTTACATCTTGCCCTATTTTCACTACTAAAACTGTTTTCTTTTCCAATCTTAACTTCATTTTTAAAAAGTTATTTTAATGCAGCTGTCTGTTATCTCCCTTATTCTGTTCTTCCTTTTCTACTTAAGTAGTCCTTTTTCTTCTCCTTCTTTCCTTCTCACCCTGTCTGTCACAAACAGAAGAAGGCAGAAAGGCACCGCTGGCATGTGACCCAAAGAAAACACTGTGATTGGATCAGCCAATAGCATGTAGCTCAGTGCCAGGCGCTGGGCGACATAAAAAATGGTTATTCACAAACGTGCAGCTTGTGGTTAAAATCATCATTAGCATTTTCTTTCATTACATTTTAGTGTGAGAAAGAAACTTACACTGTCAGAAAGAAATCTATAATGTAAATAAAAAAAGGAGAGAGAGAGCGGTAGAACTGTTTGCTGGGAAGCTGGAATACAGGAGATAAGATGCAATAATGAGATGCAGACAAAGGAGGAAAGAATAAATAGGAAGGAAGTGGAACATTGCTTATTCGAAAAGAATAAAGGCAGATTTGAAAAGACAAACTGTAGAGACCAAGAAGAAAACAGATATACTCTGCAAGACGTTACGTAATGCGCAGAGCTGCAGGCATACATTTCGTTAGAAAAAGGTCAAAGTAAACTTCGATACAAAAACATTTGAAAACATTATCAAAGCATTATGCCATTGCTAATATGAGCTTCTGGAAAAAAATAATGTAAGAAAAAAAACTGAAAAAATGTCAATATTCTATTATGTTCAGCATTTCTTATTTCAGCATGTAAAATTACTGAGCCTGAAATCCCCAAAGCAAGGAAATATTTTTTTTTAGCTTTTATTTCATGGATGCACTGCTGAACAATGAGGTTAACTATGAGACCGCTGCATTCTAGATGGGTTCTGATTAGCAAACAGGCTAATTAAAGCTGCTAGTTTGGGCAGGAAGCACATCAGGGACTGCCAATGGAGATTTTGCATTATTTTAATTTCTGCTTCCTTTCCAAAGAAACACTGTTGTCACCACAATGTGCTAAATTTCAAATTAGATGTGAAACCAGCTAAAGCCTGTAATTGTCTGATGTTTCTTCTTTTAGAGGAATAGAATCCATAGCGTACAAGAATAAAGCAGCATTATACCATACCACTAACTGCTCATTGCCAACACTTTTCTTTATGTGAAAGGATTTTAAAAATATATAATAATCATGGTTCCTTTGAAAAATGCTGATCATAATACTGTACTCCATTGCTTTTGAATTAAACTTGCCACATTTGCAAAAGCTGACTTTAAAAACATGTCCATCCTTAAGAAAATACATTTCCAGGAAGAATAGTGAGCTCTCATGTTGCTTCAGATTACATCAAAAATGTAATGTCAGGGTCTATAGTTGGCAGATCAGACTTGGATGCCTATTTCTGTCAGTCTCTTCTCTAGTCTGCTAACATAACTTAACAGTGAACTGAAAATCTGTGGGCTTGTGTTGGATTTCTGTCACATCTTTCTGATTGGCTTTATGATGTGAAGAAGTGACTCCTCTAACAATGAAAAAAATCACAGAGAAAAGGGGAAAAGACACATTAAATGGTTTTTTGCTTTCCAAAAGATTTGTTTAATTCAAGTTATTAAAAGTAGCATAAAGCTTACTGTGGACAATTTAGGATAAAGGATTTGGAGATGGAAAGCAAGAAGGTAAAAATAGCAAGTGTTCAACGGTTAAATTTTACTGTCAGTTGGGCTCCTAAATAACTTGGTATCCACAAAAAAATATTTAAATGGGACCTTTATCTTTTACAATTTGGAGACATTTAGGGAAATTCCTCATTATACACAGCTGACTGTCAGCTCAAAGATGGTGTAAGGGATACGTGTGACAGAAGAATAAGTCTTAAATTTCTGGGCATGAGGTAACACACTAAACACATTTGGGAATCTGTATTTAAGAGTTTTCATTACAGCCATCAACTTAATACCATATTAAAAGGTATCTTCAAAAGCAATGTTTTTTTATTCAATATTAATAGAAAATCTCATTAAAAGTTGTACTTATGACACTTGTTTACTCAACACTTCAATAACCCATTATTAAGGGGACAAGTTTATTGGATCTTCTCTTCTTTTGACATCATACACAGCTGACTGACAGCTGACAGTAACAGGTGGGGAGGGGCTAGAGACACCCAAATTATTACCCAAACTTAATTAAACTGGAGTGAACGGTATAAAGCAGAATTATTTTGTACCTTTAAAACCATAACTTTTTACAACTGTGGCATACCCTGAAACTGGATACCACCCTACACCTTAATAAAATCATAGTGTGACTGATTAGTTTGATATATATCAGAGGGAATGATATATTGAAATATGATGTTGAAAAAGTCTCAAAATCCCAATAAATTGTACCAGAAACATTGAGGAAAACCCCACACAGTTTCTGGTATTCTATTAGCAAAGAATTAATTTGTATCAGGCTTGTTTCAGGGTATAAAACTATAACATTTTAATTCTGAGGGATATTTTAAAACCGGAATTTTACCTACGCTTAATTAGGCAGATTAGAGTATTACAGATTCATTTAATGTGGATTAAAATGATTAAAATTAGTGTCCAATTTGTTTTTGATGATTTGGTAGTTCAACACCCTTGTATCATAATACTTTATGATTTATTAACTATTTTTGAATTGAATGTTTTGTCCTGGCTATACATTATCCAGATATCCTGCCAGTATTCTATAAAAAGAGGTGAATGATGTACAGCTATTATATAAAGAATATTTGGAGAACCGTTTTATGACTGCCAGTCTTCCCAGCCTGCCGTATTGCCATACTGCTAATGCAGCATGACATGAGCTGAGGAGTGAATTTAATAGACCTACAAGTTGCACTTTAAGCTACGAAAAGGAAATTTTCAATTTTTTCACAAAGCCACCTCGTGAAGACTACAGAAAAGGGAGAGCAGTCTCCAGGGATTAGACTGCACCATTATTTTCATTTCATGGGAGTTGGCACACCTTGACATCTTTATCCAAAGGTAATTATTGGACTAACTCGACACCAAACATGTTCTGTCATGGACTTGTTGACACAAGAACTGAAGAGTCAGTTCTAGCTGGGGAAAGCATAATTAGCTTTTGACTTGTGGCCTATTTTGGCAATCTGAAACACCCTTATGACACTTGTCATGTATAAAGGCTAACTAGTTTTTAGCCATGTGTTATCTATAGTGCAGGAAAGTATAACTACACAGAATTTTAGCAATTCAGTGCAGACTACTAGGTTTATACACTCACCGGCCACTTTATTAGGTACACCTGTCCAACTGCTTGTTAACGCAAATTTCTAATCAGCCAATCACATGGCAGCAACTCATTGCATTTAGGCATGTAGACATGGTCAAGACGATCTGCTGCAGTTCAAACCGGGCATCAGAATGGGGAAGAAAGGTGATTTAAGTGACTTTGAAAGTGCTATGGTTGTTGTTGCCAGACGGGCTGGTCTGAGTGTTTCAGAAACTGCTGATCTACTGGGATTTTCATGCACTACCATCTCTAGGGTTTACAGAGAATGGTCTGAAAAAGTGAAAATATCCAGTGAGCAGCAGTTCTGTGGGCGCAAATGCCTTGTTAATGCCAGAGGTCATAGGAGAATGACCAGACTGGTTCGAGCTGATAGAAAGGCAACAGTAACTCAAATAACCACTCGTTACAACCAAGGCATGCGGAAGAGCATCTCTGAACGCACAACATTTTGAACCTTGAGGCAGCAGAAGACCACACCTTGTGCCACTCCTGTTAGCTAAGAACAGGAAACTGAGGCAACAATTCGCACAGGCTCACCAAAATTGGACAGTAGAAGATTGGAAAAACGTTGCCTGGTCTGATGAGTCTCGATTTCTGCTGCGACATTCGGCTGGTAGGGTCAGAATTTGGCGTCCACAACATGAAAGCATGGATCCCTCCTACCTTGTATTAACGGTTTAGGCTGGTAGGGGCCCAAAAGTGTGCCAAGAAAATATCCCCCATACCATTGTAATGGTGTGGGGGATATTCTGTAATGGTTTCAGGAATATTTTCTTGGCACACTTTGGGCCCCTTAGTACCAATTGAGCATCGTGTCAATGCCACAGCCTACCTGAGTGTTGTTGCTGACCATGTCCATCCCATTATGACCACAGTGTACCCATCTTCTTATGGTTACTTCCAGCAGGAAAACGCGCCATGTCATAAAGCACGAATCATCTCAGACTGGTTTCTTGAACATGACAATGAGTCACTGTACTCGAATGGCCTCCACAATCACCAGATCTCAATCCAATAGAGCACCTTTGGGATGTGGTGAAACGGGAGATTCGCATCATGGATGTGCAGCCGACAAATCTGCAGCATCTGTGTGATGCTATCATGTCAATATGGACCAAACTCTCTGAGGAATGTTTCCAGTACCTTGTTGAATCTATGCCACAAAGGATTTAGGCAGTTCTGAAGGCAAAAGGGGGTCCAACCCAGTACTAGCAAGGTGTACCTAATAAAGTGGCCGGTGAGTGTAGACATCAATAATATAATATTTTAAATAAGAAGAAAATGGAAACATGTTGCTGAATTTAAACAAGGGTGTCTTTTCCGAACCTACTGATTTTCGCTTATTATGATTTCTCTTTCGGAACTATGTTTATAAGAAGATAGAAAGACAACATTGAAAATACCTCTTGCCTTTCTGCCCCGAGGAGACATTAATTTTTTATATTGTTAGCAGGGGCAGCGTCATACCTCTATCTGAGAGGAGAGTCATTGTAAAATATCTATCCATCTATTGTCCATACCTGCTTATCCTTGCAGGGTCGCAGGGGGGCTGGTGCCCATTTCCAGTGGTTGGTTGATCGGTCACTCACTCACTCACTCACTCACTCACTCACTCACTCACTCATACCTAAGGGTAAGTAGAGTAACCAATTACCCTAACATACATGTTTTTGGACTGTGGCAAGAAGCCGGGATTCACATAGGGAATGCACAGTTAACACAGCATTACAATAGCCGTGTATTTTTGTGTATTACAGAGAATGTAAATCTGTTTCTAAGATTTTTTTTAATAAAAGGCTCCAAACATTGCCAAATCCAGCTGGATTAGGACCCTTTTATAAAAAAAAGCATGTTCCATGACAGAGTTCGAAAGCTCAGTTGGATAAAACAGAGCACCTTTGCTGTACTCCGTTCAGCCTTCCTGTTATCTGCTGAAAGTATTGCTCCCTCTCATTCTCACATAGCTTTGACATGTGCTAGAAAGAAAATTTCTTTTAAAAAATGCTTTTTGCAACTCTGATTTTCTTTCAAACACCCTACGGACACTAAAAATAGCTAACATTAACTTTTTTTCAGTCAGTAACAGCATTCACACTGAAGAATGTCGTTATTAGTGTGACCTGTTAGTACTCACTGTGCATTTACTAATTGGGAAAAAGACAAAGAGTTCTGGGTTTCCGACTAGCCAGTCATTGGTCAGGGTCAGTCCAGCTAAAAAATATCCAATTCTTGCCATAAGAGGATTTTGGGTGCATTTCTTGTACTCAGTGACTACCAAACTTCTTGAATTTTTCTGCCCACTATTTTATATTTC
This sequence comes from Crenichthys baileyi, assembly GCA_036173005.1. Classification (NCBI taxonomy): domain Eukaryota; kingdom Metazoa; phylum Chordata; class Actinopteri; order Cyprinodontiformes; family Goodeidae; genus Crenichthys; species Crenichthys baileyi. The sequence continues at coordinate 139,068 of JAHHUM010000611.1, forward strand.
TCTTTCAAGCAGCCACAGGTTTTTGCAAACTTGAGCAATAGATTTTAAGACTTCTGGCAGGTCTTTTGTAGTTTTTCTTTACACTCAGTTCTTTACAATCAGTTTCAGTTTGGTGCTAAATATATACATTTTTTCTTTTTGTTGAGACTTAAATTTATTTTATGAGTGTTTTTCATATATACTCAGGCTTTCTGTCCAAGCCTTTTTAATATGCATTTCTCTTTAAGCTTGACACACTTATGTGATCCTGCAGGGTATTCCATGACATTTTGGTAAGCAAAGTAATTTGAATATTTTTTAGAGGTAAACTATAAATAACAAGCATTTTGCACACCTGGAGTTAATTTGCCAAGGTATTTAAAATCATGAAGTGCATCTTGTCTGATCTGGATTGCATGTACAGCATCAGGGTGAAAAAGCAATAGGATTTAATATATTAATTTGACATCATTTAATTCCCTTGTTGCTGTTAGTTGTGGGCAACTTTGTAAAATGGATTATCAGTACAAAAACCACATGAATGCACTTTTTCTAAACCGATTTATGTGTGATGTGCAATTGAATCTTTTGGCTTTTCAGAGAAAAGCTACCAATGTGATCTAAAATATGTCTCCACTGCAGCTTGAGGAAGAACATATGTTGTTCCAGAGCAAAGGTTTGCATAGAAACAGACAAACATGCACTACACATACAAACTCACACCTGGACACCACAACATGGCCATCTGTCACAAGATTAGATGCACCAATATAACACTGTTAACCATCAGCACAGATTTTGTAGAACCCACAACATTCTTGACGATTTACCACAGATATTTTTGCTGCTTATTTTCTGCTATAACTTAAATACCTTTAAATCACAAAACGGATGACTTTATATGAAACTATATTTTCTTGTTAAGTGTTGACTCTAGAGCCGTTGACTCTATGGCAACTCTCAGACTAACTTCCAAATTTAAAGCACGTAATTATATCCAATTATATAGCATGCAGTTTGGTCCAAATTCAGAGTAGACCAGTTCTTTCCAATACAGTTCCTTCATATAGTCAGATTCAGAAACAGGCAAATTCATCAAATCATTTAATGTAAATTGCTAAACAGTTATCCATCTGAGGAAGCCTAGCTGATGGCACTGGGTCGTTGACTTTGCAACACTCAGGAGCACAAATGTGGCAACAGTTGGGTTGTACGGCTCCTATTACACAGGAAGAAACCCCCAGAAAAAGCAGGTAAATTTGAACTGCATCTTCCATGACAGGCAAATGGGTTGTGAGTACAAGAACAAGTCGTAGCAAAAAAAAACCCAAAACAAAACACAAGACTACTGAACCAGGAGGACTTTCTGTGGAATACAAAGCGATACAAGAAAAACTATCAGCAGTTGCTACCTCTGTGGCTCAGTGCAGGAAACTAACCCGGCTAAATACAGAAGCAGTCAGGGTCAGGGGTACTTTCCATTGTAAAGAAAACAACAACAAAAAAAATATAAAAATATATGTGTGTGTATATATATATATGTATATATATATGTATATATATATGTATATATATATATATATATATAATATATATATATATATATATATATATATAATATATACAAAATGATGTCTGTCTACTGTTGCAGCAATTGTCATTGGAGCACTTATTTTCTGTAGTGATATAGTGACACCTCATGTTGGACACAGATGCTGCACATTGCTTTCTTGAACCTGTTTCCAGAATCACATAAACCCCTAATATTACCTTCCTGTAAATATATAAATGTCTCTCTCTTTTTTTTTTGCAACAAGCATGAGGGATAAGAAGATAGTTGTATTTAATTGTTTGTAACAGATGGACAGTTTTTTTTTTTCTGTTTTTCTACAGTCCAGTGTGCCGATTGTACTAAACTGGGATTACATTTAACACTATCACCATATATCTTCCACTTCTTACTTAACTTATAGAGTGTTTTGGGCAGCTTTATTGCATGAAATTGTCTCATCCGTCCTGTTTGACGTAAAGCCAGCCGGCCCCTTTGATTGGCTACAGTGGCAACGCATCAGTGGGTGAAAGATACGACTGAAGCTGATTTTTAGAAACCTCACTGAAAGCCCTGCCGCACAATGTGGTGAATCTTGCCGGTCCATTATCCGTGACTAAGGATGCTATATATAAACAATTTATATTTATATAAATGAAGGATCCCTGCAGCTGAGTTTAGAAAAAAACACTTCAAAAGGAGGCCAGAGACAAAGGATGATGTTAGTGGGATAAAAGGATGAGGGGGTGAGGGAAGGATGTAGTGATGTTTTTCCTCTGTGTGTGTGTGGTGGGGGTGGGGGTGGGGGGGTATACATCACAAGAGTTAGCATGTGACTGAAGGGAAAAAGAGAGCGAGAGGAAGAAAGACAATTTTAGAGGATTTATGTTTTTTATGTATCAAAATCTCTTTTATTACCTCTGAGAGAAGAGAACAGCAACATTTACGAATCAGCTACAAATAACCCTGTTAAAGAAAATTGACTTTTAACCTAAAAACTGAATCAGACCAGCCTTCAGTTCCTGCGCATGTAAAAGCTAACAATTGTCTCCTTCACTTTTCTCCCGCTCTCTTGCTCCATCTGGTCCTGACATGTTTTTCGTCCAGCTCGTCATCATGTCTGGCACAGTGCTGTTGGCCTACTACATGGAGTGCACGGACCTGTTCAGTGTGCACGTGCAGGGCTTCTTCTGTAACGATGCCGAGCTGATGAAGCCGTACCCCGGCACGGAGGAGTCCAGTTTCGTCCCTCCCCTCATCCTGTACTGCGTGGTTGCTGCTGCTCCTACTGTTATAGTGAGTAAAACAAACTTTTTTTTAGTTTTAATGTAGGTTTGAAAGCAGCTTCTGAGGATTGTCACATTTATGATTTTGTTATATTTTAGTGAACGCATTATATGCATATGGTGCCTTGTTTATATTTTATTTTAATTTGTTTAAAAACAGTTATATTTTTTGTATTAAATCAGATAACATTTTGGCTCGTTTTTAACACTAGCTGTGCTTAAATTGGAAGCTTTATGTTGTTATTCAGGTTTTAAAATTTTTTATCAAGTTTTAAGGTGATTTTACCCTAAATATTTGTGGCATCTCCTTTTTAAACAGGCCGTGCTATTTTTCTACTTTAATCTTTTGTCCTCATTAATTTTTATACTGTGTCGCACTATTGCTTTTATGCCATGGGAAAGCCATAGCTAAAAATTAATGCAATTGTGACTCAAATAAGGCTGACTCAAACAAACCATTATTTGAGCATTCCACGCTATGCTTTGCTATACAGATGCTTTATTCACTTCGGTATGCAAGATGCTTGAATTCATAATTTAAAAATTCATTCCTGGATTGTCAGTCATACTTAAATATAAATAAAATAAATAAAATGAGATGGTGACGTCACAACCACACTAACATACCCCATCCTAGCGCAATTAAACACTGTGAATTCAACACACTTGTTCCCAATACCCATGCACTGTTCAGAATAGAAGCGTATAACAAGTGATACGCAAACTTCAAAGACATGACAGGACTTGATTTTCCTACAAGTCCTCTTCCTTTACCTATGTTATGACCCACATAAGCTGTGCTTAAAAGTCCAGCAAATATGGCAAGATAGAAAACAATGCGGTAGGAAGTACAACAAGAATTTTGTAGATTGGGGTCAGCAGAGCTATGTTTATGTACCATGTCTTAATGAATGCAATTTTAGATCATATCTTTCAAGCATAATTAGGTTACACATACCAATATTAATATTGGTATTGATGTCGAATATATTGTATCATTAAAATTGCACTTTAACCAATGTAATTCTGTCTGTGTCTTTCTAAAATTGTGAAGCCATCCATCATAAAATACGAAGAAATTAAATTTCTGGCCCATTAATATCCTCCGAGTTTGGGGCCTAGTCTTTATTTTGAACCCAGTACTTGCTGGTTTTTGCAGCAATGAAGTGTAAAGCATGACTCTAACAAACACTCCCACTGCTCCTCTTTGCTGAGTTGCTTTCAGTTGTTGCACCATTTCTCTCACTTTAGGTCATGTGGGAGTTCTAAATCTTAGCTTATACAGATCCCATGTGGCATTCCTCAAGGTTCCATTTTCAGGCCACTTTCATTCAATATCTATCTGGTTCCTCCAGCTCAGATTATGGAGTGCACTTATTACCAAATGCATGTTGATGAGACACAACTTTTAATTTCTGTTCCACCACTTGACCACAGTCCCTTACAGCCACTGAATCAATGTGTCTATATTGTAAATTCAGAACTTCCTCCAACTAAAACTAGAAGGAAAGAGTTTTTTGGTTCCACAAATAAAGACGGAGATCAGCACTCAACTTGACTCAGTGAGGCTAAAGACCACATGGCATACAACATACCAACGTGTCTTTATAGACTCAGAACTAACTTTTACCATTCAAATTAAGTCTAAAAATGTTATGTATTTATTTTGAAATAGCATTTTATAATATTTTAAAGAGATATCTTGTCTTTAATGTGGTTTATTTTACTGCTGTTCATCTGTTTTATGAAGCACTTCAAATTTATGAAGCATTTGTTTACAAATAAACTTGCCTTGCAACATTCAGCTGTAGAGACTCCAGTTCAATTTCCAGCAGAAACACAGCCATCTGTATCAGTATGCTTAACTCCTTTCTGTCATTAGCATCGATGCTGCTTCCTCAACCGATGGCTGCAAAGAAAATTATGTGATATCTTGCAGCAGATGCCTTTGAGGATTTTTAAAAAACCAAACAGAAAGGTGTATCCTGCTTGAAGATTTACCTCAGTCTTTCACTGAGTATTTTATGCTGGACAGCAGTGGAGAAACACTTGTCTACAATGGTCCCCATATTTTTTTTTACTAACCTTCTTGTTAATCTTGACAGGTTTAATTTGTTTATGTTGATGAGCCATGACAGAGAGTGAGTATACAGAGTCAGTAATGCAGCTAATTATGCTTATGCTACCTCAGAATATTAACGGTAAAATAAAATAAAAATGTAACAAAAATATACTGAATGTTAAGCATAAGACACAACAGGACAGCTGATTAAATGCCTCCTGTAAAGTTGCATCACTTAGCCACCAGGTGGCAGTATTGTTCTATTATACTTACGTTTTAAATCAAACATCATGACTGGATTTCAGCCCGTTATTAGAAAAAAAAACCCATAATATATGGTTTTCCTTGTTTGTATGACTTTTTTTATTAACAGTTTCTCCAATTTTAAAATGATACACACTTAAAGTTATGTTAATGAGTCAATGGAAAATAAAAAGACATCCCCTCACATACCTAGGGTTTTTAGTTTTATCTAAAATGAGTAATAATTTTAATAAAATTATAGGAAACATTTTCACTTTTTATTTTAGTTCATTACCTTTGGTTTTAGGATTATCAATAATTTCAAAATGCTGTTTTTTCTGTCTACATAGATGTTGATTCCATGTGTGTGTCACTATGGAGGCAGAATCAAAAGCACCCACATGTTAAAGATGATAAGAAGATAAGCATTGAGTGTGAAACAGACTGCACTGTTTATTCTTATTCCATTTGTTTCAGCTCTGATACAACCATGCACATAATAAAAATTGGTGCAGATCAAAAAAATAGTGAAGACTAAATGAGGTAACTCTTTGGGTCGGCTTTGCAATGTAACAGAAATGGGAGAATTATATTTGGCTGGCAATAGTTTGCTTTGGTGGTGGTATGTGAACCGTAGCCACTTTCTGTGGAGAAAATAATTGTTTGTGTGTCACTGATATGTGGAGCTTCTTCAGCACCCTTGGTCTTACTTCAGAGACTGTCAGTTTAGGATTTGGTTTATTTAAAAATACTTTTTGTGCTTAAAACCTTTATGTTAAAGTGTAAAGACTAACATACAAGTGATTATTTAAAAATTTTTTTCTTGATACATTGAAATATTTGCGAGTGACCTTTCATGTTAACTGTGCTTAAATTTCAGTATAAATATAAAATATGCAGGGTTCCTACAAAGTCTGGGAAAGTATAAGATTTTATTGAAGGATTTTCCAGGTCTGGTTAAGTATTGAAAATAAAATAAAGTGGGAAAAGCATTTGTATTTCCAGACTTTATTCCCTATCCCACTGTCTGATGATACATCCATGCATTCATCCATCCATCAGTTTGCCCATCCGTCATCGTTTTGTCCATCATCCGTCCGTCCAACGATCCGTTTGTTCATCCTCCCTTTTGTCAATTACCCTTTAATCTATCGTTTTTCCATCCGTCCGTCCGTCCATCAACCATTCATCCATCGATCCATCGGTTTAGCATTATCCGTACAGTATCCATACAGCAGTTTTTATTGCTTTCAAAGTAAATTCCTGACCACTGAAAAAGAAATATCTGCTATAAATTGAAATAGTAAAGTACATAGTTTTGACTTACAAAATGTAAATGTTATGTTTTTACAAACATGAATTTGGGACACCTTGTACCAGCTTTTTAAAAATTGTGTTTTGATTTTACATTTTCTGAAACCCAATATTCAATAGATCTTATGGTTTAAAGCCTGCTTAGGAAAGATGAACCCAATGGTGCTTTTAGCTCTACTTTGTTAATTTTCTTATCTCAGATTTCACCTCCTTTCCAGCAGACTTATTCCTGACCGATTAATATCGCAGTATTAAGGGCACTTAATAATGATTGTAATTGTTGAAGCAAACTGATTCCTAGACACACACCACCTGTTCATTTACAATAAGCCATTAGAGTCCTGCTGCTTCTTTGTGTGTCGAGCGTTTATGATTGTTTATTCTCATTATCTGTGTGATGCAATATGGCTGTTGTGAGTGTACTTAACTAATGCACCACTGGAATCCTTGTCCCATGATTAAAACACATCACGTTGTTTGTGTTTTCTGCCTAAAGTGTTGTTATGAGTCAGCACACCACAATGCATCATTCATTGATCTACCCAGATAGTTTTCATCAGTGTCACAGTTCATTTTTACTCTAAAAGTGAAACTTGTGTATAGATTTAAATAAAAAGCATTCATCTTTAAATCAGAATCCATTCTTCATATTACCACTCGCTGTGTCAGTTTTTTCTTTTTAAATGTTTGGCATCCTTCCCTGTCATTTGCATGAAAACAGTCCCTTAGTCATGTGTGCACACCGTAAACCTTTTAAAGTATGCCCTCTGTGTTATGATGGTGTATAGGTTAAACTTGAGGCTGTACATTTAAATCTATGTTCCCATTTGCCTCACAAAACACAAAAGCAGCCATATAAATGAACAACAACAGGGCTGAGATGTTGGCCAGTTAGCACAGAAACAGTAATTCCAGCAGAATGTTCCACATGGCTGGACTATCGAGGATCTGTGGAGGTTAGATGGGTCAAATTCAAGCGAGTCTATAAACTTGTTCACTCGTGAAGAAGTGTCGGAAAGTCAGTCTAGTTCCCCTCAGTGCCAGAACTATGATGGATAGAAGGATGTTATACGTCGAAAAAAATGCAGGTCCAGCAGAAACAGAGTTGGTGTTCTGGATAGAGCAGCAATCCCTGTGACAGCCTGTTGGAGTTTCCTCAGAAAAATATCTCAGCATAGGCGTTAGTCCTTTTAAGTCCTCGTATGTTTCTGGAAGGTAATCATGTGCACACCTTATATACATTGAGTCACGTGAATCAGTTGGCTTACCACATATTTTTGACATGTTTTTTTCTCCTTGGACAATGTACCAAGATGTAAACATATGTTTACATACCACCTTATTTCCAAATATTCTGCTACTCTAAAGTTAAATGTCTATTTTCAAGAAATTAATGTTTTTTTTCCAGCAAAATGTGGTTATATACGAAAGTTATCTAAACTGTTAATGTGATGAAATCTGGTGTTAAACTAGAATTAAAAAATGTTCCGCTTTAAAAAACATATAATCATCATGGTTTCAAAGGTTTTTGCAGTGCAGCGTGGGTAAAAAACAGGTGCTGCAACACTGAAGTAAAGTGGCATTCCCCCAACTCCTGAAATAATTTGGACATAAAATGTAGCTTAAATACCTTATTTTCTCTCTAAGCTAAATGTGTGCAAAAGGTTGGCACATATTTTTGATCCTCAAACTACATACAAAGCAAGTTCTGCTTCTGAAAAGGCTTATTCGAAGCATGGACACAATTTACACACTTTAAAATTATGCATCATAGGTACATTTCTGGGGAAAGTCTTCCTATGTTTTTATGTATTTAAGTAAAACACTGCCAGAACAAGTTGCTTTAGATTGTAAAACACCAGGCCTGTTTGTTTCTGCAGCTGCTGTGTTTGTGGTTAACAAATGACAACTGCTACAGTTGAGCCCTAAGTTATTATAATGCCTAGCAGGTTTGAAGTTAGCTTTTAATTTTACGAGCATGTTTCTTCTGACTGGATATAATATTTATGTTTTAGAGTGGCCCAGCCAGAGTCCTTGAATCTGAAAGATGATGGCAAGGATACCCTCCAACCTCAAAGACTTGGAGCTCATCAACTAAGAAAAATAATCAAAATGCCAGTGGAAACATGCAAAAAGCTGGTCAGCAGTTATAAGAAGGGTTTGGTTGCTGAAATGCTAATCTTATGATTATCTTATGACCAAAAATTACATTTTATGTGATTTTGGACGATTATTCATTAATCTTAGGAGTATCATCTTAAAAGAATGGACCCACTACATATCAGAATTTTTCCAATTTTGGGTCTGTTACTCAGAAAGACCCTCACTAAAAGGTTTAGAAGTTCTTTCTACTATCTCTTGTTTCACCTTTTCATTTTCTGCTCAAACATCATTGTGTCAGTTGAACTCCGAGTTGTTCCTCAGTGTCTGAAATGATTTGTGCCGACGGTCGTTTTCAGTCAGCTTCCATGACATTTCTATAAAGCAGAAGGGTGTTAACATTCGATGTAACAATGCAGTCATGCAGTAGTACCTAACCTTTACAGTAGGGAATCAGACTCCAATGATACACATACTTTTAGGCAAGATGTAGCTGTTTGAAAATGTTAACGTCACCAGCTGGAAATAACTTACCCGTGTGCCAAATTTCAAGAACTTAAATACCAAGGAGAGGGGATTCCGATAAAGCTTTTGTCAGTGGTTTTTCTCTGAACCAATGAAGAATCAATACATGATCTGATATTGCCTCCAAACATCCCACCGTGAATAGATTTTACCTGTCTGATTTGATTTCAGTAAAAATCCAGCTGTTTTTTGAAGCCCTCAGGGGTTCGAGAACATTAGACAACAAACAAAGAAGATATGAAGATCAAGGATCATAGCAGACAGGTCAGTAATAAGGTTGTGGAGACGTGTAAAGCAAGGCTAGGTTATACAACAATATGTTAAGCTTTCCAAGTTTCACAGAATAGTGTTCAGTCCATCATACAAAAACTGGAAGAGCATCGAACAACTGCAAACCCAGTGAACAAATACATATTCTCTGTGCCTGCCCTCACACTCCCTGCTCCATGTCAGCTGACATGCTTCTCTTCCTGATCCTTTTCAGCTGCACATCTTCCTATGTGTTGAGCACTCAGAAGGAAGCAGACGGATAACTCCATTATTTAAAAATAAAACAGTTATTATTGTCTGATTGTGTGAACATTAGAAATTACAAACCATGTTTATTTTTGTCTCTGCACCTATACTCAATGATCCACTGATTGGTACTGGTCCATGGCCCAGTCATTAGGGACCGTTGATGTTGGGCAAACCCCAAATATGTGGAAGAAGGTGCTGTAGTCAGATGAAACCATTTTTTTGTTTTTTGCCAGTGTACATCACACTGTCACGAACTTGAAATGTAGTGTTGGCAGCATCATGCTGTGGGGATGTTTTTCCTCAAAAAGGAAAGGCAAGGTCAAAGAGTTGAAAAATAGATGGAGCTAAACACAGGGTAGTCCTAAAAAAAAAAAAAACATTTGGAGCTGCAATAAACTTAAAACTAAGGTGATGGTCCACATTTTTCAAGGAGATTAGCAACAAACATACAGCCAGAGCTACAATAGAATGTTTATATCAAAGTGTTTTTATGCATTAGAATGGCCCTGTGAAAGTCAAGACCTAAATTTGATGGATAAAATGTGGTAAGACTTGAAACCTCCTGCTCATAGATGCTGTCTGTTTAGTGCAAATGAGCTTAAGCTTTTTTCCAAAAAAGCAATGGGCAAAATGTTCTTTTTCTCGGGATATAACCCAAAACAGTCGCAGCTGTAATTGCAGCTAAAGGTGGTTCTACAAAGTATTGACTCTGGGGAGGCTGAATACAAATGCAGCCCATATGTTTAGATTGTTATTTATAAAAAATATTTGTAAACTATATTTTCTTTCCACAACTTCCTATCCCTATCCACAGCTTTTTGCCGACCTGTTTAATAACATCCCAATAAAATCCATTGAAGTTTGTTGTTGCATTTCATCAAAATGCGAAAAGGTCATTGGCATGAATACTTTGTCAAGGCACTATAAATCTTCAGGTTTATTTTATCCAGCAACCACAAATCATTCCTTCCATGCAGATGGGAAACACTTTCACAAGAAATGCAACAGCTGTCCTGAGGCACCAAACAAACTCTTTTAGAAAACAAACACAAGCGCACATAAAATACCAAGGCCATAATTCTGTGCTAATATACAATAACTGCATCCACACCCTCCTTTTAAAACACACATATATTCTATTGCAGCGTGCACCACCCAAGGCATCAGGCAATGAGTTCCATTTTGTGTGTCCAGCAGCGGTTTTTCCATTAGACCTGATGTAATGTCCACTCCATAATGGACCTGAAGAAAGGCTGCATTAGAACACACTAGTTTATGAAAACAGGCCAAACTGGGACAAAATGTCCCCATGATATTTCATAGAATGCCACGTGTTGTGTTGTTTGTTTATCCTTGTTTGCATCCCTTTCTCTTTGCTCTTTCTTTTTGTATCTTGACCTCTGAATCTCTCTGTTTCGTTCCTTTTGGCTTTTTTCTGTGAACACATATAGATCTTCATTGGGGAGGTGTCCATGTATGTGATGAAATCAACAAGAGAAGCTCTCCTGGCCCAGGAGAAAACGATAGTGACAGGAGACTGTTGTTACCTCAATCCACTTATTCGGCGCGTCATACGCTTTATAGGTAAGAGCATCATCATGTCTTATTGTCTGAGGCCATTCATGTTAAGGGCAGTGGTCAGCATCTGCACATGTGCTTGTTCTGAAATGTTTACTTAAACAAATACATTTATTTTTTATTAAAAAATCTAACAATTCTAATTGTATAGTTCAGTTTGGAAGAGAAAGAGAGTAGTTGTCAGTTAAGAGAATTTTGTATAGTTTGTTGGAAAACCATTGATACCTGTGAACCTTTTCACATTTTGTTATGTTACAACCACAAACTTCAATTTTTTAATTAGGGTTCTTAAACAGGCTTCTTAATACAGAGATGCTGGCCTATTGAAAAGCATGTCCATGAACTGAACATGATGTAGTTACAATATCTGGTTTGCGTTCCATTTGCATGAATCAGGTGGATCAGTATGACGTAGAATAGAGGTGAACAGTCTGTGCCACTGATATGGTGTCTTTATGGCGGTCTTTAACCCGACTGCATTGTTGGGTTTGATTTCCACTCCTTGTTAATCTCCCCCAAGCTTTTTAATGGGCTTAAATAAAGCTTTGCTGTCCCCTCAAGGCTGAATTGAATTACTAAAATAAATTACATTTCCATTACAATTTTTATTAATTTAGATGCACCTATACATACCTGCAGATAGGTAGATGCTAGTTAAAGTGTTGTCAGTATTCAAAAGTAAATTATATGTAAGTACTTGCTATTTCAATCTAAATAGTTGCAGCTAAATATGTAGTCCGGTATTTAGCTTTGAACTGCTTTTTGCACCTATAGTGTATTTGGTAGTTTAGTTGTTCCAAAAATACACTTAGCTCCACTGTTGCTTTTTTTAAAATTTTACTTAATATTCATCTCAAAGATTTTGCAAAACTGGAGAACTGATAGACTGTTCCTAAAAAGAAGGTCTACTGGAGTTTACTGGTATTTTTCAAACTATATTTTTTGCCCTTTAAATAACACCCTCAATTGGTTAACCAGTTTTGAAATACTCTCTTGACAAGTCACTTAAATTATACTTCCATCTTTTATTGAGTAATTTCTCCTATTTTAAGGATCATTGAGGCTTTTCGCTTTCCATTCTCTTCCCATCTCATCTGCTCCCATCTTGCGCTAATCCCCCTTCTCTATTTCCCCCGATGCCCTTCACAAAGTCCCTGTTCCCCTCGCAGACACCCCTTCACACACTCACACTACACATGTGCTGAGCAACCACCCTGCACCCAAAGCCTGGATGACAATACAAAGGACAGTAATTTCATGGCTAAGCAGGCTAGATAATCAGCAGCCATATTTCACAGCAAAGGGAAGGCAGACACAGACACTGGTCAGGGTTGGTAGACTGAAAGTGTCAGTGCAATCATTCATATTAAATGCTGATTTTTTTTCCTTTTGTCTCTGTTTTCTTCTCTGCTCCATGCCCACGTTTCCTTCCTGCTAATGAAAGCTTTAATTCGTTGTTGCAAAAATATTTCTCCTCTCTTTTTTGTGAGCATTCGTAAAGGCTGAAAGTTAGATTAAAATAAATGTACCTTCTCTGTTTGATCAGCTCCATATTGCACCTGTTAACACATGACCAGGGCAATGAGTACAATTTGCATTTAGTGGTCTGTTTCAGTGTGTCTTCATTCAGAAAATACTGTATTCAGTGGAGCGATTACCCACATAACCCACATTCTTAGTGAAAAAACCTCTCTGCTGATATGTAGTCGCACCAATTTTAAGAGAAGTGAGCCTGTGCATACATTCTTAGTTTAGCTAATCTCTGTATATTCTGAGGCTCTCTTGCCAAATAGTGTAATTGAGCAGTGCGTGTCTCACTATTGTTACACAGGTTTCCCAAACAGTCTGGAAAAGCACAGAATTGAATTTAATATTTCCCAGATCTGAATACATGTAGAAAGGAAACTAAAACTGTTAAAACCATGTGGAAATCTTATTTTTTTCAGACTTTATTATGTATTCTATTGTCTAAAAGTTGTATCTTTCCATCCATCCATCCATCCTTACTTTAAAATGACTAGAAAAGTTTAAGAATTTAAATTTAAGCATGGAAAACTGCAGAATGTGAAAAATTTTAATGTTGACAACGCTATTTTCAAGAACATTTGCAGTTTGGAGCTCATCATTATTAACTCCACTAATGTTTGCATCGGTTTTGTAAAGTGTGTTGTTTGTATGACTGTTTTATTACTGTGAGTTTTCACATGCTGTTCCTATCTCCCAGGTGTGTTTGCATTTGGCCTGTTTGCCACAGACATCTTCGTCAATGCAGGCCAGGTAGTGACTGGAGGCCTCTCGCCTTACTTCCTGTCTGTCTGCAAGCCCAATTACACCGGAACAGAGTGCCGGTTCAATCACCAGTTTATCGTCAACGGAAACATTTGCACTGGAAATCCCATTGTTGTAGAGAATGCTCGCCGGTCGTTCCCATCAAAGGATGCTTCACTAAGTGTTTACTCTGCTGTGTACCTGACGGTGAGTAGAATGTGCTTGATCCCTAGGTTTACTCTGTGGGAAATTTTGAGTAATTCATGTGCATTAAATAGGTTCACAGAGTTAGAAGGAGTTTTCTAGTAGTTTACTCGTACTCGTACTCGTCGTCTTCCGCTTATCCGGAACCGGGTCGCGGGGGCAGCAGACTCAGCAGAGACACCCAGACGTCCCTCTCCCCCCCAGACACCTCCTCAACTCCTCCGGGGGGAGCCCCAAAGGCGTTCCCCAAGGGCCCCCGAGAGACATAGTCCCTCCAGCGTATCCTGGGCCGTCCCCTGGGCCCCCCCCCCGGTGGGACCGGTGCCTGGCACAACCTTTTTTTCCCCGAGGAAGGCGTCCAAGGGGGATCCGGTATAGATTTCCCGAGCCACCTCAACTGGCTCCTCTCGTTGTGGGGGAGCAGCGGCTCTACTCCGAGCCCCTCCCGAATGGGGCCGAGCTCCTCACCCCTATCTCTAAGGGAGGGGCCCGGTCACCCTACGGAGGAAGCTCAATTTCAGCCGCTTGTATCCGGGATCTCGTTCTTTCGGTCATGACCCAAAAGTTCATGGGCCCATAGGTGAGGGTAGGAACGTTTTGACCGACCGGTAAAAAATTGAGAGCTTCGCTTTTTTTGGTCAGCTCTCTCTTTCACCAAAAACGGGCGGCCCAAAACGCCCCCATTACCGGGGGGCAGCCGCACCCGATCCGTCTGTCGATCCCCCCACCCATTTTTTTCCCCCACCTCGTGAACAAAGACCCTGAAACTTGAAAATCCTCCACTTGAGGCGGAAACTCCCCTCCAAAAAAAAGAAAAAGGCAAGCCCCCCTTTTTCCCGGTTGGGAGTACCATGGCCCTCTGACTTGGAGGAGCTGATCTTCATCCCCAGCCGCTTCCACACTCGGCCTGCGAAAGCCCCAGGGCATGCTGTAGGTCTTGGCTAGAGGGGGCCAGCAGGAACCCCGTCATCTGCAAAAAAGAAAGAAACAAATTCCCCTGGTCCCCGAACCAGACTCGCTTCCGCCCTTGGCTGCGTTAAAAAATCCTGTCCAAAAAAAAGTTATGAACGGGGGGTGAGAAAGGGCAGCCCTGCCGGGGTCCAACATGCAACCCGGGAAAAAGTCCGACTTGCCGGCAATGCGGACCAAACTCCTGCTCCGCTTGTAAAGGGGCCCCGAATGGCCCCTAATAAAGGGCCCCCGGATTCCATACTCCTGGAGGCACCCCCCCACAAGGCCATCACGAGGGACACAGTCGAAATGCCTTCTCCAGGTCCCAAAAACACAATGTGAACCGGGTTTGGGGAACTCCCCATGACCCTCGAGTACCCTTGGTAGAGGGGTATAGAGCTGGTCCAAGTGTTCCACGGCCCGGGGGCAAAACCCCCCCCTGCTCCCCTTGAAAACCCGAGGTTTGGACTATCGGGCCGGGGGACTCTCCTCTCCAATACCCTAGCGTAGGCCTTACCAGGGAGGCTGGGGAGTGTTGATCCCCCTGTAGTTGGAAACACACCCCCCGGTCCCCCCTTCTTATGAAGGGGGACCACCCCCCCCGGGTCTGCCCCCCCTCCAGAGGCACTGTCCGCCCCCGCCATGCGCAATGTTGAAGAGGCGTGTCAACCATGACAGCCCCCCCACAACATCCAGAGATTTTGAGGTACTCGGGGCGGATCTCATCCCCCCCCCAAAGCCTTGCCACCGCGGAGCTTTTTTAAACCACCTCGTGGACTTTTCAGCCTGGGTGATGAAAGAGTCCAACCCCGAGTCCCCAGCCTCTGTTTCCCAGGGAATGCGTGATGGCAGGATTTGGGGGAAACCTCGAAGTTTTCCCCTTTCCCACCGCCTGATAATGTCCCCAGTCGAGGGCAGCAGCCTCCCCCCCCCCACTATAAACAGTTTTAGCGAACACTGCTTCCCCCTCCTGAGGCGCCCGGCGGGTTTTTGCCAGAATCGCTTCCCAGGGGCCGACCGGTAGTCCCCCTTCTCCAGGGGCCTCACCGAACTCCTCCCAGGCCCGAGTTTTTGCCTCTCCCACAGCTCGGGCCCGCAGCACGCTTGGCCTCACAGTACCCATCAGCCCCCTCAGGGTCCCAAGCCAACCACAGCCGATAGGGTCCCTTCTTCAGCTTGGGAAACATCCCTTACTGCCCGGTTTTTCCCCCACCCCGGGGTTTTGGGATTCCGCCGCGAAAAAGGCACCGCAGACCTTACGGCCGCAGCTAACCCGGGCAGCAGCATCGACAATAGATGGGGGAAAAACCATGGGGCCCCTCGGACTCTCTGCTCCAACATCCCCCTGAATCTGGTCAAAGCTCTCCCGGGGGGGGAGTTGAATACATCCCCGGCCGAGGGCTCCACCAGGCGTTCCCAGCAGACCCTCACTATGCGCTTGGGGGCCTGCCAAGTCTGTCCCGGCTTTCTCCTCCTCCACCGGATCCAACTAAACCACCAGGTTTGGGATCAGTGGATAGCTCAGCCGCTCTCTTAACCCGAGTGTCCAAAAATCCGGGCCCCCGAAGGTCTGATGATACGACATCAAAGTCGATCATTGACCTCCTGCCTAGGGTGTCCTGGTGCCAAGTGCACTGAGGGACACCCTTATGCTTGAACATGGTGTTCATTATGGGCCCAAATCCGTGACTAAACACAGAAGTCCCAAAAACAAAAACACCACTCGGATTCAGATCGGGGGGCCATTCCTCCCCGGATTCCACCCCCTCTCCAGGTGTCACTGCCTTTTCCCCACGTGGGGGCGTTGAAGTCCCCCAGCAATAAATGGAGTCCCCCCGGGGGGGCACTATCCAGAAAAACCCCCCGACAGGGGAAAACCAAAAAGGCCGGGGATTGCACTACCGGGCCGGGCCCGTAGGCCGAAACGAACAGTCAGAGACCTATTCCCCCGACCGAAGGCCGCAGGGATGCGACCTCCCCATCCCCCGGGGTAAAACCCCCAAAAACAAAGACGGCTGAGCTGGGGGGCCCAAACAAGCAAAACCCCCCCCAAGCCCGCCGCCCTTCTCCCCCTGGGCCACTCCAGAGTAGAAGAGAGTCCCGCCCCTCTCAAGGAGATGGGTTTCAGAGCCCACGCTGTGCGGTGGAGGCGAGCCCCCAGACTATTTTTAGTCGATATCTCTCGACCCTCCCCCCCACAAGCTCAGGCCCTTTCCCCCCCAGCGAGGTAAAATTCCCCCGTCCCTAGACCAGCCCTAAGCATCCGGGGATCGGGCCGCTGGGTTTTCCACCTTTTTTCCCCAACCCCCAAATCCTCTTTGCCCCCCGGGCCCTCACGGTTCCCCCTGAAAAGGGGGTGGGCCCCCCTGGGGGATGGCCTCCCCGTCTCTCGTTCGGGCTTTGGCCCGGGGCCCGGTCCCCCCCGGGAGCAACCCCCGGCCACCAGGTGTTCTCCGACGAGTCCCGACCCCAGGCCTGGCTCCAGGGTGGGACCCCGGCTCCGCCGTACCGGGCGACCTCCGGGCCACCGTCCGGGCCACCGTCCGGGCCACTGTCCATATAATACCCCCACTACTTCTCCCACAAGTCACTCTCTTCCACGACGGTGACGACCGGGACAGGAGAGACGGCGCGCTAATGTCTCTTTGCTGGCAAACAGACATAACTCTTCAACTGGATCCGAGAGTGTCATACGATCATCGATCATATGCACTAAGCTAAGTAGGAATTAATTGCTGTTTGTGTATCCCGTATTCATTCATGAACTGGATAATTAAGGTACGAGCCGCCCCCCCACAGCTACGGAGGTTAGCTGGAAGCTAACACTTTTGTTCACTGAGGTTTCTTCAAACTTCGTCGTCGCCCGGACAACTCCTCCTCAGCACGGTTCACATATGAGGTTAGGGTTTGGGCAGAGAGATAGAAGTAATTTAGAATGAAATAATCTAAAGGTTTTTCATTTTATGAAGTTTGGTTTTGTTTGTGTTGAACTCAGCTATCTTAGTGCTAGCAGGCTATCTGCAGCACACGTGCTCAGTTTTGTGTTCTGTGTTTGTGTGTTTTTAAAGTCAAGACAAACTTTCTATCAGCTTCTGTTGTTAGCTTTAACTGCTAACTGGTAAGAACATGTGCTTGCTGCTAAAGAATATTTACCAAGAAAGGTTGTTAGTTTTCAGTCCAGTAAATAATATTTCCTTAAACATTATTTTACTAAACTTGATAACTAAGTAAACACCATTAAGCCCAATTTCTCCAGAAAGATTTGGCTCTTTTCCAAAATATTTCCTTAAATATTTTACCATTTCCTTAATAATATTTCTTTAAATATTATTTTAATAAATAAAGGCAGCTAATGAGACACCGTTGAGAATTGTTCATCCAGAAGGTTGGTTTTATTCAACAGATTATTCTTTAAAACATTATTTTAATAAAATAATTTTTATCTGATCTTGCATTGTGAATGGTTGTCTAAAGGTATGCTGATTATTGCCCAAGTTAGTTCCAAGACTAACTTAACTTAATTTCCAGATTCTTCAAGATAATCCTTGATTCTCAAACATAAACATTGTATGGTAATGTTGCATCACTCTTTTGGTCATGATTTTCAATCATCTTTAATCAACTTGTTTATATTGTACATAGCCCATTAGTCTTCCCTATTCTTTAATTCTGCTTAGTAGTTTAGTTGGATTGTTTTAGCATAGTAAAGAGTTTGTTGATTGAAATATGTTTGACTTTGAGTTGACTTATTTCTGTTAATAAATTCTTGTATTTTAATAAAATGTGTGAATTCATTCCATGTGTGTGCAGAGTTTTGCTGTTCAATAATGTCAGAGCTTAGCTCACTCTTTCGATATTGTCCTGATACCACTGCCTTACTGGGCTGGTATTCACAGGACAACCCTTAACAGACCGAAATATTATTTGATAAAATATTAAAGTATTAATGTTAAATATTAAATAATATATTCAGATTCATAGTCACAACAAGTATTTTCCCATAACAAACAGTACACAGGCACTGGCACAACTCATTAAAAACCACTAAGCTTATAGAATTAGTTTACATCTTATTGAATGTGATTAAAGACATTTGTGCTTCATTAGGTTTATACACATTATAGCATGAATTAATTTAAAGCAATTCTCAATTAAGAGCTAAATTTGTAAGTCACAATTGCATGATGTACATGGCTCTTTTACAGAGAAATTAACAAAAACACTCAGCAGTTGGTTTCATCTTCAGAAATAGTAAATCAGGTCTCTGGTTACAAAATCAGATTAAAACTCAATGTGTTCATTCATGGCGTGTAATAGTTCACATATTCTTACTGAGAGATGTTTTATGATTAGAAAAAGAAAACATCACACAAGCACTCTAAGTTTTTTGCCACAATAGGAAATAAGCAACGTAAGCTGGAATCTCAGGCACTCCACACCAAAGTAATGCAAGCATGGATTGTAATAAGGATAGGCATGAGGGGGAACACACATCGGCTTGTTTTTAATCAACAATTTGCAGGGTTTGGATTCTCATAATATGGTGGCAGTGCAATAGCAGGGGCAGATGGCAAAAGCCCTGTGGATATATAATAGCATGTTTATGACTAAATGTTTCTGTCTGTATTCTGTGTTCTTGGTACAAGGTGTTCTGCTCACTTGTATAATTTTGTTCGCAGCTTCCCACGCATACTTTGCTCTATCTGATTTTAACAATCGGCATTAAAAATGCCCCCTGGCAGTGCCAGATAAAATTAATGCTACTGCTACTCAACAAATGCCTTCTAGTTTTTCTCTTCGTTTGACAAATGGCCTATTGGGTACTGTTTTGGTCAACTGGCTCAAAACATTTGAAATATTTTTGAAAATAAATGTACTACTGCAAATATTTTTCTTGTTTTATTTAGCAAAGATTGGTTGACTTCTGTGTACCATTATACTCTTAGTTCATTCACTGTAGAGAAGGAGAGATTGTGTTTGGATATATAATACACTTAACTGAGGTGTACTGGTTCCTTCTTTTTTAGGCTCATCTTGTAATTTTATTCTTAAAAGCTCTATGTTTTGAAACAGTTTACGTTATATGATGCAAGGTTTTCACATCTTAAAGAGCTTTGTTTTGCCATGGGGTTTTGTCTGTCCTGAATTGGTAAAAGATTTGTCTGCCTTGCAGTGGGAACGTCTTCCTTACTTCTGTCTCAGCAGAGGGGAAATGGGCTGCAAAAAAGGTTCACAATCTTTAAATCAAAAAAATTATTTTTTCTGAATTATTTTTTCCTCCTTTGTTTTTAGATGTACATCACCAGCACTATCAAGACCAAGTCCAGCCGTCTTGCCAAACCTGTGCTCTGTCTGGGCACGCTCTGTTCAGCCTTCCTCACCGGCCTCAATCGAGTGTCTGAGTATCGAAACCACTGCTCGGATGTTGTGGCTGGATTTATGCTGGGTTCAGCCATTGCATCGTTTCTGGTAAGGACAATAGAATTAGCTGCAGGGCCTTTCAAACTCTTTTATACCCATTGAACATTTTCTAATAGCAGCCACACTTTCAATGTATTTCACTTTGTTTTTTTTGATAGACCAACTCAAAAAGCACGTTTGTGAAGTAGGGGGAAAATGATGCATGTTTGTCAAAATGTTTTATAAATAAATGTCAGAAGGGTGTGACTGCACACTTCCTGTCATTGCAGTTACAGCTTCAAGTCTTTTGGGGTATGTCTTTGTTAGCTTACACATCTAGAGAGAGAGGTGTTGCCCATTCTTCATCTTAAGCGCAGTCAGATTGAATCATTACCGTCTGGGAACAGCAAGCTGAAAATTTCCCCCAGGGTCAAATCTTTTGGATTCTCTAAAATGTTTCCTGCCAGTATTGCTCTAAATTCAGCTTCATCCAACTTTCCATTAACTCTGACCAGCTTTGCTGTCCCTGCTGAAGAAAATCGCCTTCACAGCATGATGTTGCCACCACCATGTTTTCTTTGTGGGGATGGTAGGTTCAGGGTGATGTGGACTGTTTTTCTAGAACAAGGTTAATTTTGATTTCATCTGACCTGAGCACATTATTCCACATGCTTACTGCGTCCCCTACTAGGCTTCTGGCATACTTTAAAACATTGTAGCATTGTTTATCTTTTGCTGTCTTCTCATCACTCTTCCATGAAGCCCAGATTTTTGAAATGCACAACAAATATTTGCGCTGTTGTTATATTTTGGTTGATTCTCCTAACCCTTTCCTTGTATAGGTGAATGAGCATGTCTTGGTAGGATTGCATTTTTGCCATACCATTTTTATTTTCAAGTGATGGATTAAAGAGTGCTTCATTAGATGTTTAAAGCTTGGTACATTGATTTTTAACCTAACCCTGCTTTAAACAGCTCCAAAACATTGGCTCTGACTTGGTTTTTTTTGGTCTTTGTCTGGATAATGCTGTCTGTTCACTCTTTAACCAGCTGTAAGCCTTTACAGAACAGCTGTAATAATACTGAGATCAAATCACACTCCGGTGACCTTTAAAGGAAATTGGTCACACTGGATTTTATTTAGGGGTGTTGGAGGAAAGGAGGGTAAATACAAATGCGACACCTTTCATATTTTTATTTAAAAATTTGGAAAACTGCATCTTTTTCGTTCCACTACATAATGATGTACTATTCTATTTCAGCAAATCACATAAAGGCAGTGTAATAGCTTGGGTAATTGTAGTTTGATTAGTTAAAGGAAAATATAGAAAAAAAGCTGATTTTTCAAAGGTTAGAGGTGGATTCTGGTCACAAGTTATTTAAAATGTAAATCTTGCAATCTGAGTTTGGAATAGAGTCTGACTGCAGTGGATGTGATAAATTCAGGCTTTAATCTCACTTGATAACTAGTCATATGTTGTTTCTGTTACTATTACAAAGTCATTGTTTCTGGAAATTTGCGGTTACCTTCTTTTCACGGGCAGATTTTTAGCCATTTTCTATTGCTTTCAGTGACAAGTGAAGTAAAGATCATTTATTGAGATAATAAACTTTAACAGGAGCTTCAAAAGGGTTCGGATACACCTAAGGTTGAACAGAAAGTTCTTGCTAAGGATCCATTAGTTGATTAGACTGACTTGAGAAGTAGAAGAAAGAAGAGAATGTAATGATGTGGCACCTGCATTTCCATTGAGATCAGCAGTTGTTCTCATTTCTAAAGAGCATACTGAGGAAGAAATGCAGGATGAGGAAAAAGAGAAAAGGTGAGGTAAATATCAAGTTGAATTAGCAGCCATGTTTAAATTGAAGAGGAATAAAGTGGGAACCAATGATCTGATTAAATCAGATTTCATACTTTTGAGGTAAGGGATCTTGTTTTCTACTTTAAATGCTGTCTTACAAGATCACAAATTCCCTGCTCGTTTGTCCAAAATGTAAAATGAAAACCAATCGCCTTTGCTGTGTTTCCCAACAGCCCAGCTTCCACCTGTAATCAAGTTGGCTTCATCAGCTGCAGGTTTTGTGGGTGAAGTTGAAATTGCTCAGGAGTTATTACTGCTGTAACCCTTACGATTTTTTGGGGAGGGCTGGTTGGTGGGTGGAGTTTGAGGTAGACAACTCCCTAAAGAAGAAGCAAGGTAAATGGATTCAGCAGCAGCCTCAGAAGCCTCATTACTTGTACATTCTGCTCAGCCCTGAGGGGGGTCACAACAGAAGGAAGTGTGTGTTGCAAGCAGGGCAACGGGAGGAATACTCTGAAGAGGAAATGTGGGATTAATGTAGGGGCTCTGCTTGGCCAGATTTCTAATTTAGCTTCTGAATTTATAGCCAGTGTGCCATGAGTTCAGAGAGAAACTGTAGATGGTGTAATTGTGCTGCTGTTCAGCACTTTTCAGTCTATTTTAGTCCAGGGAAGGTGCTAATGTGGTCTGAACAACTCCTGTTTGCAGGGACATTTTTAAGACAAGAAAATCCCAATGATGTACCTAATGCAACCTCATTCACACTGCATTACATACTGTAGCTTTGGTAATAAATCTGTTGCAAATATCTATGTATATCTAAATATAATGATTGTTTTTATAATTGTGGATCCATTATTAGTTTCTCATGAATAACCACATAATGCTTGCTTTCCAACTGTGTGTGAATGAGTGCAGACAAAAAAAAATCCTAATAAGGCTTGGGAAATTCAATGGCTTCAAGAGCTGAAGGTTACCTAAAGAAATAAATTGAACCTTCTTTCTGGCCAGCTGCTTTAAATTTTTTATTTTTTTATTTTTATTTTTTTAATAAGTTGTAGTATTTACAATTTGATTCAAGTCAGATGAATGACTGAGCTATGCCAGCAGCTTTATCTTGTTTCTCTGAAACCAAAAGAGTTAAAGTTTGGTCTTGTCTGACCAGTTTATATTCTACTAGCATTTCATTGCCTTTTCCACGTGATTTGCAGCAAATGTTTAAGAAGCTTAGAAATGCTTCTCTTCAGCCCTTGAGGTTTTTCTTTCATGGTGAATGGTCATAAACAGTGCTGTTTAGTGGAATTAATTTTGGTTTTCATGGAAGAACTACCTGGTAATTCCAGGTTTTTCTGTACTCTGTCGCCCTTGGAGACCGGTTCTGATAATTTTTGGATTCTTCCGTCAAAGACCAACTAGTCCTGATAGGTGTGTGGTGAAATTATGTTCTTTCCATTTCTGGAATATTGCCCCAGTGGTGCTCACTGGAACATTCAGAAGTTTAAAAATACATCTGTAACCAATTCCATCTGTATGTTTTGCAACAATAAGGTGGCGAAGCACTTGAGAGGGCTCTTTGCTTTTCCGTCATCGTGAGATGCTTCCTTGCTATCGGCTAATGCCTTTTCTTGAACAACTCAGATCGCTATTGAGAACAAAATTCCTGATTAGGCCATTCCCATTTTCTCTTAACTTATAAACTGTTCCTAATGTTTGGTATTTTTTATGATATCAGTGAGGTGCAGCGTGTTCAACATAGATCCTCTTGTCCTTAGGACAAAAGGAGCAGGAGCCGTTGCGGCACGTGTACATTTCGGGGGCTGAGCTATAAAAATTGACGTGCATTGATTCAGGGATCTCCAGGGAAAGGTTAACAGAAGAAAGTCAGTCTTTGCCTCAGCAGTTTTTAGATGGCTCATTTCCATTGTATTAACAGCACACCATGCAATGGTGAGGGCTGTGCCTTTGCTACACAAGGGCCTAATAGCCTGAATGACGCTTATGAAGATCCTGCCATGTGAAAACTATGGCAGGTTGATTGATTTGCAATTCTCATGTGATTTCATCTATCAAGACAGAATAGAAGCTGGATATGTATTTAATCACTGGGCTGTCATTTTTCAAATGGTAGACGTCTGAATGGACTCAACAGCTAGAAAATGTCTTTAGTCCTATCTGTATAAGAGGCAAATTCGACACATACGCTTTTGTCTTTCTCTTACATCATGCTGATCGGATGGCTTGTAATTACACCTTTAAACAAACAGATTTTCTGGTACTTAATTAAATTGTTAGTCAAGCCTTAAAGTTCAAATTTCATCTTGCACTTACCTGAAACAAAAAGTGACAGCTTGGCTGGGGCGCCTTGCATCAATGGCAGGACACAAAATGGAAAGAAGCAGTCTCCAGTGGTCTGTTCGGGAGTTTGCATCAATTGGATGAAAATTAGAATGCTGGAGTCATGCAGAAATATATTTAAAGCAGCTGCATCAGCTTACAGTTTAGACTTACTCTGACAGGTATTGACATAGGGAATTCATTGTGATGCTGGGGAGTTATTTGCAGATTCTGGCCCATCTGCTTTCTTCTCTTGGTCTTGGGAGAACTAGTGACCCACTGCCCATGAACCACAGCAAACACAAAATCCTTGAGAAACTTCCACCAGTGAGTCGGCCTGCTTCATTTTCTTCTTTGCCGCTGCCTTAGGGCATGGTTGGTGTCTGGTGCGGCAGAATCTCCCTCAGGCTGTTGTGTTTGATTAACTAAGGGATGGAGGAGTTCAGAAGTATGGCTACCTTGCTGCTGTATGTGGTGTCAAACTGACCTGACTGATGATATGCCCCTTGGTATATACAGTTAATATTTTGGAAGAAGAAAATTAATGAACATCTTTAAGAATTTAACATTAGGTTTTTAACATTTTAAATAAAGAAAAAAAAAAACAGGCTCTCTCTGTTTGGATTGTTGCCAGCTTGCCAGTAAGAGTATTGTAATTATCGTTGGTAATAAATGTGAGTGCAGCGGGGAACACCATGAGCACCTTATAGCTGCAGCTGAAGCATTTATTTGTATAAAAGTGTCAGTATTAACCAAGACTGATTAAGGTTTAAAAAAATAATGATGACGCACCAAGCTTAAAGACTCTCTTAATGTTTGATTGATTTTTATATCCTTATAAAGTTTATACCATAGCAGTAACTCTACTGAAGCAGAAAATATGTTCACATCTTTCCTCAGAATCTCTTAAATACTCTTATTCATTTTCAATGGAGCATAATACTTAAAATATAATGGTGGATTTTTATGTTAGGAATAAAATGTCACAATTTTTCTTTATTGACAGACACGTGAACAGTAATTCACATCTCCAACCAAGCAGACTCTGTGGGCAGTGTTATGTTAGTTGAATTAAATCACATTGTTTGGCTCATAATGTGAAGTGTTTTTAAACCCTCTGCCGACCTGTGTTTTTACTTAGACTTTAGTAAAGGCAGTTCTAAGATAAAGACTTTCTTATATGTTTGGTATTTAGAAAGATTTAACATTTAGCTGAGGAAGGAAAGCTTCTGTCAGTTAAATGCAGACGGAAATACCTCAACCACTAAATTGATTCCCATGAAATCTTGTGCAGACATTAACAATCCTCAAAAGGGTAAATCATATTGCTTTGGAGAGCACTTGACCTTTTCTTAAGTGTTGTTTTGAGTTTGACATTTATATTTTTAAGCACAGTTATTTAGCAGCTGGATTCATGTGAAACTTAATACAGAATAATAAATACAAAAATATCCATATTTATAAAGTACCTGATTAATAATGTACCTAATTAACAACATAGACATGGTAAAAACCAAATGAGGCTAGAACATGATATTGGGTTCACAAGAATGAAATTTAGCAATATTTCTGGAAAAACTGGAAATTCTCATTTTTAGTTTGGGAAATAGACAAACTGTTTTTTTTTTTAATAAGCTGCAATCAATGTAGAATAATTCAGTCCAGGTTCGTCCATATATTATGTTTTTATGTTTATCTAACTCTAATGTGGACCTAATACCAAAAAAGCTTCACAAATGCCATTCCATGAATTCCAGAATTTGTTTTCAGTATACAATTATCTAAGTCAGACTTTAACCAGAGATGAAGTCCTGACTATAAAACAAACTGTGACATAGCCCTTTATTAGTATCAGTAAGAAGCTCTGAAGAAGATATCAACTCCAGTATCATTAGTGGGTATCAGTCAGCCAATCTCAGAAAATGAGTTTCGTGTTTGTTTGTATCTTGTCTGCAAGAGTAGCAACCATCTTTCAGTCAGATTTATTGATTAATCCCAAGAAAATTATTAGGATCAATTATTTTGAATATAGTTTTTCTCATCCAAATGCCAAAGCACTAAACCACTTCTGTTTGTTGTTTTATGTTGTCCACCAGGCCATTACTTGCAACTTTTAGATCAGTTCCAAGATTCCTTATCTGATTTCGTGTTAAATACTGATAAGGTCATTATAGTGGAGGAATTTAACATTCATGTTGATGCTGTAAATACTATCCTAACTTTAGGCTTTAATGCTGTCTTAGATCCTTTGGCTTTGCTCACATGAACAAAAATTTCATTAAAGTAGATCTTTATCAGATAATGCGGTTACCAAATGTTAAATAGTAAGTGACCTGCACTTGTATGCACTTGAAACCCCAAAGTGCTTTACACCACAATCAGTCATCCCCCCACTCATACAATGGTGAGCTGCATTGTAGCCACAGCTGCCCTCGGGCAGACTGACAGAAGCAAGGCTGCCATACAATCGGCGCCACCGGGCCCTCTGACCACCATCAGCAGTTAAAGAATCTTTTCCATTTTTAATTTCCCCAGTATCACAGAAAAACACAGCAGAGGGCAGCAATTTAATTTCTACCCCCTCACAAAATGATGTTCTTGTTCATAGTGTTATTTCCTCATTAGGTGTGGCATTAGATAATGAAGCACCCTTGAAAAGAAGGTAATTATTCATTGAAGGCTGGCTTCCCGTTAATTCAGAGCTACATACTTTAAAGCAGAACACTAGGAAATTGGAGAGAAAATGGCACTCTACACATCAAAAGGAGTCTAGAATAATAAGCCTATAGTCTCATTTGTTCAAGGTACAAATACAAATCTTAAATTTATTCATGTTTATTTACTTACATTTACAAATGTAGTAAGACACCTACGCATACGTTTTTTTTTGGTTATCTTACCCCATACCACTGCTGCTTCATGTGTGAAACCACTGCTCAGATGTTGTGGCTGGATTTATACTAGTTTCATGTTCTCCTTCCATAGATGATTGACTTGGCCTTGTCTTTCAGTGTTTAACCCTGTCTCTCCTAGACTTAGGCATTGGCAAAACCTTTCCTGTGACTAACTGCATGTGTTCTCTTTCATTCTATAGACTTAAAAATTGGCTCAGGGCTTATCTGCTTAGCTGTGTATCCTTTAGATTAAGGCACTAAAGGAGTTACTACTGCCATTAACTTTTTTTCTTTTACTTTTTTTTGAGAAGTGAATAAACTGAATTGAATTGAGTTGTTTAAATATAAAATGTGGCCTTATATGGCCTTGAGATGTGACATTACTTGAAATATTGAAATGTTAATAACTAAGCTTAGATGTGTAGCTACAATAAACCCTTTAACCTTGAATTCAGTGCAAGGCTGGATTTAGTTTCGGTTTTGTAGGAGCATATCGCAAATTTAGATTTGTCTTACTGATGAGGTTTTCTTGTCCTTGTATTTTCCAGGGCATCTGTGTTGTGAACAACTTTAAAGGTGTTCATAATGCAGCAACTAAACAGAAAACCGAGGAATACCGTGGTCTGCCATTGATGACTTTTCCCCGTGTAGAGAGCCCACTGGAGACCCTCAGTGCGCAGGTAGCTCAAAACCCTTAACCTGCAATCCCAACAACCTTAATCTTAAGAGTTTTTTTTTTTTTCATTTTTCGTTAACTGGCACAGCTCCCAAAGGATTTGATATTTAAACCCAGATATCTACTTTAAAATCTCATCATTTGGAGCTTAAAACTTGTTGTAATATACTGCAGCTTCATTATGTACTTTTTTGTGTGACTTTTTTGCCTACGACTCTAATCTTAAGTTATTAATGTATTCTTTTTTGCTTGCTTATTTTCTTTTCTTTCTTTTGACGCAAAGCAATAACATGTCAGGCATGAAGTTTGCACCCCACTCCTTTCCATCTGCCAAGTTGCACAGCAATTTCTTAAGTGCACTCCATTCACGAGCTGAAAATGAATGTCCTCTGTCTGTTTCATTTTTACACCTTTCCTTTCTTCTGTTTTCCTCCCTCATATTTCCTTTCTTTTTTCCCCTTTTCTATTCCTCCACAAATGTGCATTTTTCTAGAATCACTCGGCATCGATGACAGAGGTCACATGACTAAGGGGGCAGCACCGGGTCACGTTTGCGTCTCCACAGCACCTCCAGGCACAATGACGAGGACGCATGCCACGTGGCGCCGATTGCATACAACAACAACAAAAAAGAAATCACTCCAGATTTATCTGTTTAAATCACCTGGAGGACAGAATACTCCATGTTTGTAGTGGTTTTTGTTTAGCTTGGCTACTCTCTATTCGACCAGCCAAGACCCACAAATCTAACCAGTGCGAAAGCGTCACAAAGCCAACTTAATGTAAGCACAGATTGTTTTTTTTCCAGGTATTTTAAATCCTTTGAAACATGGTACATTTTTTTGTCCTCCAGGGTGTGCTGTTCGTAGTTAGCGGATGGTGTTTTGTACGTTTTTGTATGAGCGAGTGCCGTAGCCTGACAATGTCAAACCTGCACACTTCCTGTCAACTGACTCACTGTGTTACATCACATCCTGTCAGGTAAAATGCCTCATCAATCACCGCATCTTTTCCACTCAGTCTGAAAATTCTGCTATGGAAAAAAGAACTATTGATATTGTTATGTGGTGTTTGTCATTTGTACAGAAAAAAAGAGACAAAAACATTCTTTTTATTATCTCTCTGTGCATTATTGACCATTATAGGGTCATATTTTTAAGGATTTCTGTTAGTCTGTATGACTATTAAGATCCATTTGGACCTGTTTGCCTGCTGTAAACCTGAATATGTTTTAGTATCAGTTTAGGTGTTTGGGGGAACAAGTCTTGTCATTTTTGGAGGAAATGTAAGGAAGAGTCGCTGGCATCCTCTGAGGCTGAATATGGTTTGGCATCAGTTGAGTTTAGATGGAATATTTGAAAATGTCATTACTCATAAAGCTTACTAGGAGTGTCTTTCACCCCAATCTCCTGATTCACTCTGATGTTGATAACAATGTCTCTAAAGCAGACCAGTGAGTCTTTCATGTGTCAGATCTACATAAAGATTCCCCTTGCGTGATTGTTAGAATTGCTTCTGAACTGAAATTTTAATGAAAGACATTTCAAACAGATGGAAAGGGTAACAAAACTACACAGCAATGTTGTTCTGAGTAAAATGAGGTGATTGGTGTTTTTCATGTAAACTCGGCCATTGACTCCGGCTTCACTTTTCCTCCCTGAGGCACCCCTTCCTTTCCCTGACCCATTAGTGGATTGTGATGCAATGTTGTGAATCCATTTCCTATTGGAAGATATGCCCAGCATGAAGAGAGAACTCGATATGTTTTATAGATATTACTCATTATCATTGTGATTATATCTGTCTTTTTCTTTAGGAACAAAAAAACATTTCATCTGAAATGCTATATATATTTTTTTTCTTTGTATGTCCAAACATTAAATAGTCAGTAGCAAATATGTACTCTCTTGTGATTATTTTTATTTTGTGCTAAGTGTACATGATAACTTCTTGTTTATTATTCAAAGTATGGGGCTAAAGAGGATTTTTGTCCCACTTGACTGTGTTTGCAACTTTACATGATGGTATTCAATGTAAATTTCTATCCTTAAGTTTATTTAAATACTAGGGGATTTTGGTTTACTTTTGTGGCTCAGAAACCCTTCCTACGTCAGTTGAACAAACCAAAAAATCCTCAGTGTCCTACCATGAAGTCAAATGTAAAGTCCAGCTTGAAATTATGTTATGAAACATTTTTGATCTGTATGATCAAGTTTCTTTTAGAGATAATATATTAACTATGCAGTTAGTTTACAAGAGTATAAAATACTAAATGTGGATTCCATTATACTGATTTCTCTTTTTTTAATTTAGCAACATTGTTTCCGTTATGTCATTTAGAGTATCTTGCAAAAATCTTTATACCCCTTGACCTTTTCCACATTTTGTCAGGTTGCAGCTAAAAACCTGAATGAATGTTAATGGGATTTTATGTTATAGATTAAGAGAAAAATGTGCATCTTTAGTGATACATGGAGAAAGGAATAATAAATATTTTGTTACATATTTTTCTAAATTAAAAATTATAAAAAATGGGTGGTTTGCATTTGTATTCAGAAACTTTAACCCCTGTACTCTGATACTGCTAAAGGAAATCCACTACAGTGAGTTGCCTTAAAGTCACCAAATAGTCGACCCGTGTGTAGTTTTCTGTCAGTAATAATACAGCAGGCCTCAGAGATTTCTTCGAGAACATAAGTGAGCAAGCAAGGTTGCAAAGTTGCAAGGAAGTCTGAAGCTGAGAAAAGTTATAAAACAATTTTTCAAGGTTTGAAAATCTCAAAAAGCATTGTTTATTCTCTCATTCAAAAATTTTACAAATATGGCATTCTCAAACAAACTCGATCCTGGAAAAAAAGACTTGAGACTGGGATAGAGGTTCTCCTTCTAGCAGACCATAACCCTAAACATCCAACCAGAGCTACAATTGAATGATTTTTATTAAAGTATGTACATGTGTTCAAATTGCTTGTCAAAGTCCAGACCTAAATCCAATTAAAAATCTGTGGCATGACTTGAAATTGTTGTCCATCCAGTCTGAGCTTGAGCTTTATTATTTAATAGTTATAACTTCAGTGAAGGGTGGTTCTAAAAACCTGACCCAAAAGAGCTGAATAAACACATTTTTAATTTTATTTTCAGAACAAAAATCATTTTCTTTTACTTCAGTTATGTGCCACTTTATTTTTTTGGATGTAACAAAAATTCCCAATAAAATACAATAATGTTGGTGGTTGTAAAGTTCAAGGGGAATAAATATTCTTAAGTTAAATAGTGGGTTTACTTGAAGTGAATTAGACATTGATGTAAATTTAAAAAAATGTGAATTCAGTGTGATCAAACCTAATACAAGAAAAGTTTTTACCAACCAAAAAAGAAAATTGGAACAATCACAGTTTTACTTGAAATTGTGAATACCTGCTATGTGAAATAAGGACTGAAATTTTCTGTTGTTGCCATCTGAAAATTAGAAAAATAAACATATTTTACATAACATGCAAATTACTTTATTCTAGTCACCTGCTCATATACTAATATCCTGTCCAGCAGTTGTTGGTCCACACCCCTGCAAAACTGCACGTGTTGCCCAGACAAGTGACTAGAATGCACATGATATGCTCAAACTAGGTTTCTTATTTAGTTCTTCAGTGTATTCATCCTGTTATTACCGCATCAACTTGAGGGATGTTTATGTCACCGCATAGCAAGGTATACACACACACAAATACAAAGAAAGCTGACGGCTCAGCGAGTGCACTTTCTCTTTTGCTCTGTCAGGTATTCATTTCAGCTGTGACAGCCTGCGCTTACCCTGCAGGCACATTGGCTAAATAGATAGGAGCTGTGGTTGTGTGCTTGTGTGCATATACACACAGCAGTTTTGTACCATACCATGATCTGAAAAAATGTCATAGTTGGTGCTTATTAATATGCCTCCTTGTCTAAGTATGAGTGAAGAAGAGTCTTCTGGCCAAACATTGTTTCAGGGAAGGGAGCAAAGTTTGGAGTAGTTTTTTAATATATCTGCACGAGATTTCATTGCAAAATCTATTAAGGTGTTTCGAAAAACATTACTCTGGGTGAATGTTAATGGCCATCAAAGAGAAATGTGGCCTACCTTAAATAAATCTTAAACACAGGTTTGTGATCTCCCCAAATGTTAAAATCCCGGACACATGCTGGATCTCAGTATTAGTGGTTATGAAGATTGAACTGAAGTTACGGTATGTTCATGGTTCAGATTTCGTTCTTTTTTCAAATGGAAATGCCAATTCTTGTTTTTTCAGACTAAAAGATGGTCTGGACTTTTTTGATTGACAGGAAGAAAAAAATCCACCCATCCTTTGTCCTAAGCTTATTTAAGAAAGATTTACAGGAGTAACAGGCCAAGGAGGGAAACCCAGACATTTTTTAACTAAAGATTCTCTTCAGCAAATTATGGGAGTCTCCGAGGCATTCCCAGGCCAGAAGGGAAATACTTTTATAGTCTCTTGCAAGCTGCGAGAATGATCCAGGAGGGTACAGTCCGGCCTTTACCGGTTGAGAACCACGGCGTTAGAGGAGGTGACTCTCATCCCAGCCACTTCAAACTCAAACAAAACATAACCCAATAAAAACACCTATGCAAAGAAGAGAGTTACTTTTTAATAAAGAATTGTGTCCAACCCAAAACAAAAGAGTTGCAAGAAAATAATCACAAGGGAACTGTTCTGCTGTGTTCAGTTGTAAATGTTCTTTGCATTAAGTAATGTGTCAGAGCCAGAGCAGTGGTTAACATTTTACCCCTTTTTTTTTAAGTAATGGGTTGGCACCAAGGACTGTGTAGTACTCAGCATTTGGCACCAGTAGTACAAGAGCACCAGAATGCTCCAAGGCAAAATAGTTTCAACATCTATTTTGACCCCACAATAAGATAACAATAGACCACAATTTCGGCTGTGACATGTTAAATAATGACTTCAGTAAACCAGGAGTGCATCTGTGAAGTACAGGACCAACTTTATACAGTGATTCATAATTACTGATGTGAATTGTTATAGAATCCACTGCTAGGTGCCAACCAGTGTCTTGGAAATGCTTCATACAGTATCTTTCCACTCTATCGACGTTCAAAAGAATTATTCAAGAAAACTACTTTGCCACAATAATCGCACTGCCAAAGATCTGAGACGTATGCCGGATGTATGCCGGAAAGATATAAGGTTGGTGCAAGTCACAAGATCATAAAGACTAATCTGGCTGGGTTCATCTTCAGGTCATAATTTCCTTAAATACCCTCAACAAACTCTGAAATAGTTCATTAAGCTCAAACCGCAGAGTCGTCATACCAGTGATCAAGCTTATCGTCAATGCAAGCAAATTATACCTTTGAAGAGATTGGGTTTATCTCAGGTAAGATTTTCAGGGACAAAAGGATGTATTCAGCATAAAAGGCAAGTGGAAGAAAAGAAGCGGAGAAGAATGAAATGGAGGCTGAGAGTAGAGAGAAAGCACAGCTCCTGACTTACACAACACACTAGTGGGGTTCAGCATCCCTCTTTCACCCCTGACCACTGCTTCTCTAATCAATTCTCACCTTCCAGAGGTCAGAAAATGTCCCAGCTGAAGTCCCAGAGCAGAAATTGATCCACAGTGAAGATTTCAGGTCAACATTTAGAGGAACTCCTGTGCCTAAATGAGGACCTTGGTACCAGAACTTGTGTTTCATTTCCAGAACCTAGGTCAGGTCCCTTATCCAAAAGGTGTTGGGAGTCCTGTTCCCAGGTTTATTAATGTTTCTCTAGACAAAACAAGGAAAGGCAGGCTTCACAAGTCTGGGAGTGTATTTGTGTGTTGATTAGTCTGCTGGTGGGACTGGGTATACTGACAAAACTGGTTTGATTGGTGTGTTGAGGGCAGACTCTGTGAAGTCTGGTTTGTTTGCTGGTTTTCTGACTGGTACCGTTCAAGCTCTCTCTTCCTTCTCATTGCTGACTGTAGCTGCTGCTTGATTTCAGTGATTTGGCCCTCAAGTTCTGACAATTCCTGCAACAGTGGGCTTCGACCAACCTGGCCAAGACCACAGTCACCCACTCCTACACTGCAACATTGCGTTGTGGCCTGTCCAGATCCTTCTTGTCCTTGGCCCAACACACGCACTAACAGGTCAGAGCGACCATTAGAGGTGATCACTATGGGCATGTGTTTTTCCAGCAAGGGAAGAGTATGGGGATGAGGGAGGGGAGAAGGGGGTGGTGGAGGTGGAAGATCCTGCGAGGATTGTTGTTCCAGGTCATTCTGAATATCTTGTGGAAGAAACCTTCGCCTGTTGCAGTGGGAGGATTCTGCAGGATTCCAAGATGCTGACTGGTTGTTTCCTTCGTTGCACCTGATATAAGCCAGAGAAAAGTGAAATGTCAAGAAGAAATTCTAAATGCCAAGGTGGGTGAACTGTGTATCATCTTAATGCAACATGCTGGTAAGAATATCGTGTAAGAGAAAAATAGCTGACTCTGGTACAGACACAAATAACTCTTAAGAGTTGTTGCAGCACATACAATAACTTCCATGTAGTTTAACAAATAAGAAATTGAACAAGATACTGAAGTGACGCATGTGAACTTCAGGAAAACGTCTGGGCATGAACCCTGAGGTACTCACTTTGGCATTCTTCCATACCGGCCTGAATAGTTTCTGAAACAGTTTGTACCAAACTGTTAAGGAAAAGAAACATAACTTTTTGTGAAATTCCAGAGTGCTGTTCTATTATGTATGTAACCTTACTGTGGGCCTCCTGACTGATATCTATGTCACAAATCGAT
This sequence comes from Crenichthys baileyi, assembly GCA_036173005.1. Classification (NCBI taxonomy): domain Eukaryota; kingdom Metazoa; phylum Chordata; class Actinopteri; order Cyprinodontiformes; family Goodeidae; genus Crenichthys; species Crenichthys baileyi. The sequence goes on from JAHHUM010000611.1 coordinate 173,552, forward strand.
GCCACACTGGTATAGCAACATAAATTTGACCAATCTTATTTTGGAAATTCTGTAATTACAATATGAACAATTCATTTATACTTAAAACTGACTACTACTTTCTTTTATTGTTTAAGTTTCTTAATGTGTTTTTCAATGAAGAGATATTGACTGTTGTAATGCTTTTTTTTAGATGTGTAGATCCAATTCAAGGTATTCGCTTGCGATCCCAATCAAGGCTTCTTTAAGAGTATTCTAATGAGCTTCTAATGAAACTTCAGGAGAATTAGTTGTGTCACGGCTTTTATCTAACAAATTTACAAGTGCGTGAACATAGATAGTTTCAGGTAAAAACATACACTTAAGTCTTGTAGGTGATTCTTACTCCGCATGTAACTAAAATACATTAAACTAAGACCCTTTGTCTTGTTTCTTCATGGTTTGCTTAAATCAGGTACTATTTAGATTTTTTATTGCTAGAACGTGGCTTTATTGCTAAGTTTGTAGATCCAAGACTTTTTCATAACAAATTAGTGTTAACCCTTTTAATTTTCTAAAAATATCAATATTAATATTTTTCTTTAAAAAGGGCTTTTATTAACATCTAGTTAAAAACCTGTGCCAGCAGCGATCCAACCCTCTGCCAGCCAACCTGGAGCGCCAGTTTAATCTTTGAGTTAAAACCACAATGCATGGGAAAGCTTGACAATGCTGCCAACTATTAGCAGAAGCATGCATTACTTAGCCAGTCCTCTCTCTTTGCTTACCTCTTGTTCTTGCTCTCAAGAGTGATGGGACCTTCCTAATTCTTAAATCAGTATCGACTTTACAGTATGTTCATTTCATTCTTTTCATCTTGTTTATTCCTCATAATCATGATTTATGAACTGTAAAATGAAACCACCACAAACCATGAGACAAAAATGAAGTATTTTTCCCTGCCGTTTGAGGCCAAATGACCTTTCAATTGCCTAGCTGAAATATTTCCTTTTTATTAAAAAAACTCCTTGGACTTGCACAAAAAATTTTCTTCACAATGCACCTGAGAAGGAAAGAAGATTGACACTAGATCTTATATAGAGTGCCTAGCAAGCCTTCATACGCCTTGAATTTTCCCATATTTAGTCTTGCTATAGGCATAAACTTTGATATACTACCTTGTATGTGGTATACCAACACAAAGTATATTAGAATTGTAAAAGTAAATAAGAGATTTTCAGACCGGATTTTCAGACCCCCCCCATGGCCGGGACCAAAACCTCTCTGCTCCTCCTGAAGCCGAGCTTCGTCTATCTGCCAGACCCTCCTATCCAATACCCTGGCATAGGCCTTACCAGGGAGGCTGAGGAGTGTGATTCCCTGGTCTGCCAGTCCAGAGGCACTGTCCCCGACAGTGGAGGTGGGAGTTGAATACATCCCTGGCCAAGGGCTCCGCCAGACGTCCCCAGCAGGCCCTATATGCTTGGGGCTGCCAAGTCTGTCCAGCTTCCTCCTCTTCCAGCGGATCCAACTCACTACCAGAGTTGATCAGTGGACAGCTCAGCCCCTCTCTTCACCCGAGTGTCCAAGACATGCAGCCGAAGGTCCGAAGACATGACTACAAAGTCAATCATTGACCTCCTGCCTGGGGTGTCCTGGTGCCGAAGACACGACTACAAAGTCGATCATCAACCTCCTGCCTCTGATGAACACCCTAATGCCTGAACATGGTGTTCATTATCGACAATCTGTGAATGGCACAGAGGTTCAATAATGAAACACCACTCGAGTTCAGATTGGGGAGGCCATTCCTCCCAATTACACCCCTCCAGGTGTCACTGTCGTTTTCCACGTGGGCATCCCCAACAGAATGATGGAGACCACGAAATGGGCACTATCCAACACCCCTAACAGGGACGCCAACACTAAGCATAACTGTTTATTTACATTTGATGAGGTTTGTTAAGTTAGATGGGGAAATGTCAAATAAGTTAATATTTAAAGTTGTGATCCATAAACAATTATTAGAGTAAGTTATCATTACAAAATATATTCATATTGTAGGAAATGCAAATACATTTTTGACAGTTATTGGATATTTAAAAATCATAGACCTCAACAAAATCGAGTGTAATCCCCAGTCACTAGACAATAAAACTGGAAGTATAAAGAATACCAGTACATTGTAATGACTTATTTACTAGTTGTAATTGAAAGTGTGTGTCTTATTTCTTTGGAGATTTATAAAAAGATCTTTTGTGTTTATCATTTAACAAAGTGGTTAAACTGAGATGGCCAAATCTGCCTGAGCTGGAGCTTAACTGAAGAGCTCTCAAAATCAAAAGCTATTTTTACCAGTGGAAAAAGTGACAAGAACAGTCTAATGAGATACTTCTAGCTTCAAAGCTTATGGATGACATATCTGAATATAACAACATAAAAAGAGATTCATTTTAAGATGATATATCCACCTACCGACCTGTGCTCACGGCATGGAAACGGTGAAAGGAAGAATATTGAGATGAGGAAAATTTTATCAGATCTCTTAAGCCTCGAGTCATACGATAACCACACTGGTTTTAGGAGCTTTAGAAGTGTTGCTTTAGAGTACTGCAACTTACTTTCATCAGTGTTTTGTAACTGAATAAATTAAATAATTTGAGTTATTTGTTATTTGTTCTCTTGTATGTAAACAAGCTCAACATTCATCTTTTGGTTAAAAACAATCTTAAATACTTGAATTTTTGATTTATGTCCTATGTCTGAACATTTCATTTTTCATTTTTTTCCTTTGCAGATGTATATAGCATGTGCAATCTTTATTCTACTGAAAACTCTTAAAGGCTGTCTGTAATGAAAGACAATTCTTGCCTCTTTCTTTTCATTAATCCTTTCACTTTCAATGTGTAGCATGCAGTCAGAGACAGTTATTTCACAAGACAATATAAAGTACCAGTCGCAAAACATTTGTGGCCTGATCTTCAAAGATCCCAAATAGGGGGCGCTAAATTGCTTGTACAAAAAAAAAAAATATTGCACGTGCAATAAGTGGGCATGTTGCGTGCTATTTTTAAAGATGCGCCTGGTACAGGTGCAAAAGAGGTGCAGACCGCCCTATTTAAATTGTGCGTGCTACTGGCTGGCTGCTACTGCCCCCAGTGGAACTAGAGGAAAAGTGAACAAAAGCTGTTTTGTTTGAAACATGCAGGGCTGATTTTTTCCTTCTGTTCCATTCTACTCCTGCTTTTCTGGACTGTTACATTTAATTAATTGTGTTGTGCTACTCACAGCAGCAGGTTTGTCATCTCAGCCTCTGCCCTGACAAGATTATTTCTCCTATTGGTTCATTTGCGCTGGGTGCTTCTGAGTGTGTAATTGCACATGCAGAAAGCTGAGTTTGAAGATGTTCTGTGAGCAGATGCTTTATGTTTGGGGTTCGGAAGAACCCACTGAGGCAAAGACTAGATCCTGCTTAGCCTTTAATCAGAACGATGTATTACAGGCTATTATGAAGGAGGGCAGAGCTGTGTCCCAAGTGGCGTGACCCTCCACCATCGGTGCGCACACAGGGCAGCTGGTCTAGGCTGACAACACCACAAATTGGCCAATAAATATTAACAACATAAAAGACAAACATGTCTGTTAATTAATTTATTAGATGTATGCCTACCTTTATATTTTAGTTATTTTCGGAGATTCACTGTGATCTTTTTATTTTTTAGAGTATTTGTTAGAAGATTTTGGAATTTATCATAAACAGACACAATATTCAAGCCTGAATGTAATATTAGCAACAAAACATTGTTTGTTGTAGCAGTTGCAATGTGTATGTTATAGCTTTGCTAATTTCAAAACATAACGTCACATCACTGTCCTGCAAATAATTTAAATCAAACATTTATATACATAAAAATTAATTATTTTCCAATGATTTTACTGAATTCGTTTTGTTTGTTTTGCCGATATTTTAACAATACACAATGTATTAGATTTTTTTAAATTGTTTTTTGATGACACAAAATCATTTTTCACTGTATAAACCAACCCCTGGAATATGTTCACATTTAAACAATGTAATCATCTCTAATTGCTCTGCAATGACAATGTTACTGTCACTAATACAATGTGTTTTATTTAGTGACATGGTTAAAGCATGGAGCAACATGGAAAAGCTGCCTTAAAATGGTGATTTTTCACCTGCTAAGACGGGATTTCAGCATTGAATTTGCAAATGAAGTCTGCTTTATAATGGCTTTATTTCTTTCCTATTATTTAGATAATCAACATTGCAGAACAATGGGTTCTTTACATGATGTGCAATACCGGTAACAGGCTGTGCGCGCTTGATCAGTTATGTGCACACTTCGCCATGATCAGGTTTGTGCGCGTTTAGCAGCAGATCTCACAGAGATGGTGCGCTGGAATGATCCAGATCCATCATAGGAGATGAAGGAGAAAAAGCTTATAGTTAGAGTGGCTTATGTTATCCTGAACTATCTCTGTAGTTATGCTGCTATAGGTTTAGGCAGCTGGAGGACATAATGACCACTTTCACCCTCTTCGCTACATTCTCACACTACTCTCCAATTTTGCATTATTTGCTGTTATTTCAGCTTTTAACTTTGTTCTCTCTCTTTTCTCTTCCTAGAAGCTACACCTGGCCTGACTCTGTGTCTACCTGTGACACCTTTCTGGAGAGGGGAATCGTCCGAGCTTCTGCTGGCAACAACTTAATGCTCACCCTCTACCGATGATCCACATGGCCCTGTCTTTCAGTGTTTAACCCTTTCTCTCTCCTAGACATGGCGATTGACTGAGCTTTTACTGTAACTAATTATATGTGCTCTCTTTCAGACTCTAACCTTGAAAACTGGCTTAGAGTTTATCTGTTCTTTCTTTCTAGGTGAAACGACTAAAGGAGCTACATCCATTAACATTTACTTTTCCTTCCCATAGAAAGGACTCCTGGATCAGTGCTTCTGTGTTCTTTTTGCGTCTCTGCTCTGTTCTCTCAAACCCCCAGTCGGTCGTGGCAGATGGCCGCTCACACTGAGCCTGGTTCTGCTGGAGGTTTCTTCCTGTTAAAAGGGAGTTTTTCCTCTCCACTGTCGCTACATGCATGCTCAGTATGAGGGATTGCAGCAAAGTCAACGCCAGTGACTGTCCACTGTCTCTACATGCTCATCCGGGAGGAGGGAATGCTGCAAGTCACTGACTGGATGCAATCTGCTGGGTTTCCTTAGACAGAAAAACGTTTTATCCAATTTGAATAAATAACTGAATCATACTGCACTGTTCAATGGTTAGGACTAATTGGAATGTTTGTACCTGACTTTTGTAAAGTGCCTTGAGACGACATGTGTTGTGAATTGGCGCTATATAAATAAAGCTGAATTGAATTGAATTGAATTGAGATATGTTATGGCTTGTGTTTGTGATTGGCTCCCAATCTGACCTGAGACAATCCTACATAAAATCCTCTATTCTCATCTATTTTAATTTTTTTTATTTTTAACAACCCAAATCTGTTGACACATGTACAGAAGATTCTCTCCTCCCATCATCTGTCATTCTATCTATGCGTCCTTTTGACCAAAGTTACGGCAGACATTTTTGTGTCCCATTTAGTACCTTCATTTCAAATGTGCTAAATCTAGAACAAAAACAGCACCCACAATCTGTTTCTGGTTTGATAAATCGCATTGAAGGTGGTAAACGATTACATTTGCATATCCCCCTCACATAAATTTGCCCGTTTGGGTCCCTATCATATGTTTGCGCCAGTTGTTCCGCTGATATTACACACACAATCCTATTAGCACCTCGTCTGTAGATCAGCTTTGCGGACGCAAACATGTTTGCGTGTGGTTTTGTACACGCAAACCTTTTGAAGATCAGGGCCGCAGTTTTCAACTGTCCAATTATCATCGTAGGCTTTTTTGACTGAAAACTGATCCATTCCAGTAACCAGCTGATTTCCTAGGTTACTGGAATGGATCAGTAACCAGGATTTCCTGCACCAAATTAAGCATATTTCTTAAAAACTAAATGTTTTGCACTTGGTACTTAAGAAAAAGAATGAATGCAGATTGATATTGAGACGATGTCTTAAAAGTTGCATGGGGCTTTCTATGTCACGAAAACGCTATGTTGCCATTGTTTATTAGTTTATTTACTCATCCCACAATTCAACACAAACCTGGCTACAGGAAGGGGTTTGGCTCTAATTTGCAGCGTATACCTGGTATTTGTGTTGGATCAAGGTCGGATTGTATTCACACCATAAAAAAACCCTTCTAGAGTTCCTTTGGATCCGTACTGTAAACCTGCTTCTTGGTAAGATTGTTTTGGCTTGCACCCTAGTGCAATAGCTGTGGTTACATCTTCACAAATGGACTGCACTAAGGGTGGAATTTGATCAGAATTCATCTTAGTTAGTTCGTTTCTCTGTGTTCATTATTGATAGAAATATGTTGCCATACAGGTAAATTCCTTTAGGTTTAGTTTCTTACTGCAGCCTCCTGACAAAGCTCTTCGTGGGTTTTCGATGCCTCCTGGTTGAACTTCTGACACAACTCTCCAAGGGTTCTCCATGCCTTCTGGTCAGTCTTTTGACAAGATCTCCCGGTGGGAACAAAATACCTCGGTCTCTTGGCCAGCCTCCAGATCAGCGCCACCACTGGCCACCAGGGCTCCTTCACAGCCAGTGTGCTGATCAGCCTTCAAGACTCCCTCATTGAAAGCCCAGGCTGTTTTAGTATGGGACTCTGGGGTTCCTTTGATGGATCCAATGGCCTCCAGAACTGTGTGCCACCTCCAGACAACCTCCGGGTTGTCCGCCTGAACTCTTTTTTTTTTTTGTTTGTTTGTTTTTTGCTTTATCCTCCTTCTGGGCCCCCCTCTAGCCACCCGGTTTAGGTTGTTTTTTTGGTTCCTCCTTCTGAATGTTTGAGGGTGTCTGGAAGCTGCCCTTAGGAAGGGAGTTCTGTTACGATCCTTGGGTGTTTGGATTATGGTTTTCATTTGTTGATTTATTTATGTTCAGAAGGTCCTGCCATATTCAGTTCTTTTCTCTGTGTTCATTATTGTTTGAAATGTCTTGCCATATAGGTTCATTCCTTTAGGTTTAGTTTCTTACTTATTTCTTGTGTTCTGTTCTCTATAATTTATTCCCTAGATAAGTTTAAGTATATTTCCCCCTTTGATTTATGGTTCCTTCTGTGTTAATTATTCACCTTTACCTTAATTTTCCTATTTTGCTCTCCTCCACAGCTGTTCCAAATTCCTCTGATTATCTCACCTGCATCCGTTGTCAGTCTCCACCCTTTCCTCTCTATATAAGCTCTCTTGTTGTCATTATTGATTACTGGTTCCTCTGCTAAAACTCAGCTTTTTTGCCACAGTCAATTATCTTTGTTTGGGTCCTTTATTAATCCACAAACCTGACATGTTCATTCTCAAAGGAATACACACATAGTCTAATATTTATGGCTAACTGTGCTGACTGTGCTAATTACTGATGCAAAATTTTAGAGAGAGTTTAAAATTACACCGCTGAAATCATGTTGTCTTTGTTTTAAAATAATAGAAAACCCCTGTGTTCCTGCAGATCAGCCTTATAGAGAGTTTTTTTTTCTTTCACACACAGCTCTCCTGCTATTATAAATTATTAATGACTGATCATGACAAAAAGGCTCTTGCATTGTTGCAAGAAATTACTGAATGAGTAATAAAAGTAAAATTTTAGTTTCAATACATAGAACAAATTAATATCCCATGACATGGTACTCGTCTGCTCTGTGGCATGCACAAAAAGTTAATTTGAATTCTTGAAGGGAGTTAGAAATGGGCTACGATGGTTTTGGAAAGCAGAGCTTTACGAGATCGGAGATCAGAAGTCGGCCACAAAATCTCTGATCGATACACCTCAATTAGCATCTACTTCAGCATCTACACCAGCCCTTTCTTCGATGGTGATTTTCTGTTTTAAAATATTTGATTTTTACACTTAAGCTCTGACTGTTTTGTGTAGTGGATAAGATGTCAAGAAAGGGGACCTGGAATCTTCTGCTTTGCTCTCCCTGACATCAACAGGTTTATCTATTTTTACCTTAATATCATATAAAGAACTCTGTTTTGCTTTCTGTGTTGGATATTCTAGGGGTCTCCACACAAAGATAAGTGTCCCGGTATTAAATTCCTTATTTTTAAAAAGAAATATTGCTTACAGAAGAGTCAGATTTTTCGTCAGTTACATTTGTTTGACGTTTCATCATAATATCTAAAGATTTCTGGTGCATCCAGTTCATTGAGTCATGTATTCAATCTTGTTACTATCGATTTCCTATTTTTTCCTTTCTCCTACACATGCCTGTTAACCTTTCTGTAAAACATAATCCAAAACTCATCATCTAACACTATAACAACTTTTCTAATGCAATTATAGAATTTTCTATGTCACCATTATATTCCTTTTCCATTAAAGGGGATGACTTCCCATTTATTCACATTTATCTGCATGCAGTACGTTTCCATTTACAAAATGCCAATAATTCACCAGTGAAAATTATTACCCAGCCGATCTGTCAGTTCAGATCCTACTTAAGCAGACACTTGATGCAGCATTATGAACCCACTGGTGCCTAAGGTGCTTAAAGCAAGATACTGAGCAACTTGTTTACCATATAGTAAAGTCTAAAAATTATTTTAAGACTGCATTCGGTTTATGTTTCTTCATTCTGTGATGAGTGATGAAATACAGTGACTGCACTAGTCAAATCAAGTCAAGTTTATTTACATAGCGCTTTCAGCAACAAGGCACTCAAAGCGCTCTACATGAGGAAAAACTTTACAATGAAACAGAAAATCAAACACAGAAAAACAAATCAAATGACACTAATAATCCTTGGGAGTTTACTGATAAGAGCTGGTTCTAATCCAATCTTTCTAATAGAGGTAATTAGCTCATTAAGTCCTCTGTGGTAAGGAATTCATCCTGTTCTAGAAGAAAAATGATAATATTAATCCTTGAGGTCGCTGGTATGAGGCAGAATGATGGTCCCATCATTCAAATAAGCTGGGTCACTGGTATAAAACATTTTTAGTCCAAACTTTTTAAATACTAATAATGTTTGGCTTTCACCCGGTATGAAATTGTTGCAATACATCCTTCTAAGAAATCTAAAAATCTCCTGGTCATTGGTCATTGTTTTCATATACTAATAATATTTGGCTTTTGCTGGTAATCCTTCTGAGAAATCTGAAAATCTATGAAAAATAATGAAATCACACATTTAGGTAAAGTAAGATAGAAAACCTCAGCAGGGTTAAGCAACACACACATAAGTAAAGATTTAAAGCAACATATATACAAAACAACATCATGCAGGGGATCCGGTGAAGGCGGTGTGAGGGGTTGCATATGTTTATCTTGGGCATGTGTGTGTGTGTGTGTGTGTGTGCAAGTAAATCCATGAAGCACTGTCACAAAGGACATTGTCCTTGATGGTACGTTAGAATGTTCATCAACCGGCCACACAGTTCTGAGCAGGTCCACAGATGTCGTCAGGGAAGGGAGGGGGCAGAGGGAGCAGAGCATAACATCCAGGAGAAGTTGAAGATAGCCGGCCATCCAAGGCCTTACAAGGGAGCCAGATTCAGATAACTATTGTTTTGGGTCAGGCAGACTCAAAGAGTCTCGCTGGTGCGTCTAAATTGCGAATCCAAACAGACAAATTTCAGGTCCTCTCCGCCAGATCCGAGCGAACAACTTTCTCCAAGATTTATCCCATTTCACCCCTGAGTCCAGGAACCGCAACCTGCCTGCGATCCTGTGTAAGGATCACATCCAGTCTGCGATTCAGCTCACGTAACATCTCAGTCTAAGTGTTGATCGCTCTGCAGATCCCATCATACATGCCAGGCAGCCTTACAATGGCCAGAACAGCTGCTGACGTTTTCCGAATTTCTTGATATGCCAGGTAACCGCCAACTCCAAAAAGCAGAAATCCTGTTATTAAACATCCAATTGTGTACTGTTGGACCATTTGTTTGCTGAATGTTGGACCATTTGTTTGCTACTACATACCCCAGTATGGTCTGCCACCACAACTCCCAGCAGACATTGCAACTTCTACCACAACTCCCAGCAGGCATTGTAGCTGATAGGAAGGGGCATCGCAGCTCTGATGTCACAGTGGACTATATAACAAATATGAGGCCTCTCCCCTTTGCTTTTCACGCTGGAAACCAGGACCGGTTACTGTGCAACTGGAGCGCATCATTCTGGAGAAGAAACTCACATGTGGGCTTTCATTCATTCTCCCCGATGGCCAAATTCATGAAAGAGGTTCCAGGGATAAGAAGACCAGGAAACTTTACCGATCGAAGACGTGGATTTAACACGTGACCAAAAAACCCACAGAGGTTTTCAAGGAGACGAAATTTCCATCCTTGTTTGTTCCAGTCGACTGCTGACTTTCCGTCATATTTTTCCCTTTGCCAAAGGAGGCCCAGGACAAAGGCCGACCGTTTTTCTTGGAGTTAGTTACGGACGCATAACTACTCCCCCCCCCTTTCTCTTCCCCCACTCCAGACGAGGCGACCCAACCCCAAGTAATCACGTTTTGTTTTATTTCTATTAGAAATAGCTTGGGCAGGATAGAGTACGATTTTAGGGCGATTTAGAATCGCCACTTATAGTCCAATGTGTTCTAAGTTGTATGTGCATGCCATGTTTTATTGAAACTTTGATTGCTGTTGGACTTTGAAAGCCGATGCGCTTTGAAGCTGTGTGTGTGTCTCACTGTATTTTGAAACCTGCGTGCAGACCCAGGTAACTTAAAAGTTGGACTGTTAGAACCTCATGGTGGAAAACTCACCATTCCTTTGTCTTCACCCTTCGTGTTTTTCCACTGGTTGCCGCCGAAAAGTTTTATGACCCTTTGTGTGTTCCACTGAGCTACAACTTTGGGGGGTTTTATGACCCATTGTGTGTTCCACTGAGCTACACTTTTGGGGGGCCGCTCCCAAAGCTTCGTTCAGCACCATATTTCCTCTTATTTTTGCCATAACTGCTGGTTTGATTTCATACACACTCAATGCTGTTTTATCTTGTTTAGTTAGTTATTTTACCCCTTTTGTGTAGAACTTTGCAGGCTTGATTAGGTGAAGATTATTGAATCAGAATAGTGAGGTGTATCAGGGCTGTTGATTTAATAAATGTTCACGTAGATAAAGAGAAAGCGTTGGTGTTTATGTTGAGCAAGAGTGATTTGTCAGTCAAAATAAGGTCAAAGTTCCCCACGTTTGGTGAAAAGGTTGATTAAACAGTGACATCTAATAATAGTTATCAATTATTACTGAAAATTTACTAATTGTAATTATCAAGGGCTTTGAGCCACAATTACAACACCAGAGGACATCTCTGATTTGGATTCGTAAGTAAAGATTTTTGGTTAAGAAATAGATTTTTCTCAAATTATGATTTTAAATTATAATTCTTGATAAATATTAATTAATCAATAATCATAATTCTTACAGTACACATCTTCAACATCCTCGACTGACATTATCGACAAACACACAATCCTCCACTTCTGCCAGGAGTCCATCGTGTATCCGGAGAAAAATGTCCCGTCTGGACAAGAGGGTTCCCCTTCACCCTGTCTTCTTGTTGAGAAAATTTGATCAATTGCATTGAGAGACCAGGTGACCAAATCCATAACTCAGAATTTGGAAGATATGCAAAGAGAGGCTCCAAAAAAGAAAGACAAGACACAGAGCTGAAGCAGGGCAGATATGGGAGGATGCAGGAGACAGAGAAAAAGCGTCCTCCTCCACCGAGAGCAGAAAGAAAATATGCAACATTTTAAATGAAAATCTATTTTACAGTTTCGAATTACACAGCCTGCCAAAGCCTGTAGACATCCCGTGTGTGAATTTAGACTCTGCAGAAACCTAAAAACAAGGTTTCTGCAGACCCGTTAGCTAAAATCTAAAAATGAGATATAGAGTTTAAGTTTCAGTAATTTATTATCATAGTATGGGCTGACTTTTACAAAAAAAAAAATATTTTGGCCTCAGTTTAATAAATTCTTGTTTTCTATCAAGAGAAAACGTCCATCAGTTGTCTTTAGTATTGTGTTTTCCTTTGTGTGATTGATTAGGTCATACCATCTGTTCCTCATTAGTTTCGCTCCCCAGAGAGAATTGTCTGCTTAGAAAAATCTAGTATCACTCCCCAAATGTCTTTTTGTGTCTTGCCTTTTATTTATTTTGCATTCCCAGGTTAATTTCTGGACTGAACTGGGCATAGCTATTACGTTGCTTTTCTTGTTTTATGCTATTTCATCTGCCCCTTTTGTTATCATTTGATCAGTGATGTTTATTTGCTATTCATTTAAACTGTCTGTGGGCTGAGTTTTCTACTCATTCTTCCTGACAAACCTAAACCACGGATTGTAAAGATTAATTAGAAACACTCACAAAATCATTTCATTATTTCTGTTCGTAGTGGAGTTGTGTGTTTCCAGCTTCATGTGGAAAACTGTTTTAATTGTCCATCTGAAAATATTTTAACCTTCTGCAGACTTTGCGCCAAACTCTGACCGACGGGTCTCTGATTATTTTTTGTCATATTCCTGTTAAAATACTATGGAAATTAAATACCTTATAGTTTAATCAACAGCACTGATCACAGCCAGTTAAAATGTAAGCTCTCTGCTCTTTGCTGATCATTTTTTTCATGCAGACTAACAGCTTTGCACTTGAAAAACAAGATTGATAACTGATACTTTCAGACTTGTAATGTTGTAATGAAAAAACTGGATTATTTGACAGTAAGCATTCCAGTACAATAAATGTGAGAATCATCAAACTGTAGTGCAGTACTTGCAAGTCAGATATTTGACACAGCTGCAGGTTTCTGAGATGCTGCTAATAAGACAGTAATATTTTCTGACTCTTAGACAGCATGCAGGGATGATGCAGTGGAGCTTGATTGAATGAGGTAAGTATGCAAGGGTAGGTGGTCTATTCTCATTACCATAGGCATCCTTCACATGGACGTGTCTCTACAATTATTGTGTATTTAATCCCCACTTTGTGCACTCCACCTGAGTGTCCCCTGCTGTTCTAAACAGATATAGATGGAGAATATACGGGGGAGCTGAACTTTTAGTGCAGAGTGGAATCATTTGAAAAAGAATCTGTTTGCTAAACAAGCACCTTGTTTAGGATTTTCTGTTATTTGCCAATACAGAGTCCAGGTCTGGTTCAACTGTCAGGTTAATAAAAGCCCAATTATATTCCTCAAAACTCAGAAGAAATGTAGAAAAATACATTCTGCGTTTGTCATATATTGCATGGTCTACTTTAGTATTGTACTTTAGTATTTTAATACAGACACAGCTGAGTTTTTCTCAACTGTGACAGATTTTTGGCCCTGCTGGAGTTTCTGAACGACAGTCAACTAGGCTAAAGAACTAGGCTACAAAAATGTTCAAAAAATGTGTCACCTAAAATGGACACAGCTTCATCATGTGTTTCTATAAATGCATGTGTGTCATGACACACTCTGCTTTGATATGACTTATTGATAATTTGGCGCTTAACATTTCTTCAGTGCTGTTTCAGTTGATTACATGCAGACAAAACTTGTTCTCCTGCTTCCTCAACTGAGCTTTGCTTTCAACATCTTAATATTAAATGACTAGTTTTTCATGCTGCACTCTGAACAGGTCAGATAACCTGACACAATCACATCACATTCAAGCTGCAGCAGCCTATACAGTCTCTCTTTCACTGTGAACACCATAAGGTATAAAAACATTGCTAGGTGTTGTCAGGGAGAAACACTTTATTTTTAAGATCAACACAATTATGTGTGTAACCTATAACAGCCTTTTTGGAAGTAATGCACATGAAAATAGTGATTTTTAAACAAATGGTCTTGTAAAACATAGCTGGGTTAACAATGTGGGTATTGCTTATATGAAAACCCAGACAGTACATCAATGTCAGGGATTGGGAGTTGACTTTAAACAGGGAAAGCACTAACAATAGTAAAGTGCATGGAACTCTAAAGAAGGACAAATGTTAGTAAAAAGGAGAGTCTTTCCACTTACCTCATGCCTTTCTTACTATTTCAATAGTACAACAATACTCTGACGTCAGCATCAGATTATTTTCTCAACTGCCTCAGATAATTGCCTTCCAAGAGACCATTCTATTTAGTTCCTGATTAAAAATGGGTCCCCTAACTGCCACTTGGATGTTAATTGATGTCACTCACTCTCTGCCTGATAATTTGTCCAATGGGGCATTTAAGTTTGGAAAATTGGCTCTCGGCTGGAACTGTATTTTTATCGTGAATAAATGTAAGATTATATGGTCCATATTTTATTCATAATGACACACACTGAGTTCAGCATGTTTTCTAACAAATCATCAATGGGTTGGGTAACATTTCCAGTACAGTTATGGTATGGTGATTTAAGCCTTCAAAGAGTGAAGGTAGTGGGGACAGAAATATGTGCTCAGGAAAAAGCTGTTTTGTCATTTTTACTAAATGACAAAACATG
>JAHHUM010000611.1:189410-341054 GCA_036173005.1 Crenichthys baileyi
ACAACCACAAACTACAATGTATTTATGGGAATTTTATGTGACAGACGCAAAACAAAGCAATGGATAATTGTGATATGCAAGAAAAGTTAGGAATTATTACTTTTTTATGTCATCAAATTAAAACGGATTAGTGTGGCATGCAAATGAATCCGGTCCTCCTAAAAAGTTAAGAAGTCACTGTGGAAGTCGCATAATTAGTGAATATGGTTCTGTTCTGAGTAATTTAGTTTCAGTTCTAACAACTGTTCTATAATTACCTCCGAGGTTTATTAGAGAACATTAGTAAACCAACAGCATGATGAAGATCAAACAAAGGTATCATATTTGTATTCTATAAATCTGGCATTAGTGGAAGAGAAAGAAAGCAATTTTTGAAAGAAGCATTAAAAAAATCCCAATTAACGTTTGGGGAGTCAGAAAACAAGTTGCTATTTTCAAAAAGACCAAAATTTAACTGTTTTCTCCACACATGCAAAGATAGTTGACATAGTGGTGGCAGGATAATCCTGTGGGGAGGCTTTTTTTCCACAGGTACAATAAACTGGGCAATACTGGAAGCAAACCTGTTAGAGGCTACAAAAGACTTGAAAATGAGGAGAAGATTCACCATTGAGTTTGATAACAACCCTAAACATATAGCCAGAGTAACAGGGGAAATGATCAGTTCATTGGTTCTCAATCCTGGTCCTTAGGGTCCACTATGCTTCAAATTATTCTATTACCTCCTTAGCATGCCATCAAGTGCTCCAGACGCCTGTTAATCACCCGTTCATTTAAATCAAGTGTGTGGCAGCAGGAAACCTTACTAATCATGCTGGACAGTGGGTCCTGAAGACCAGGACACAGAACCACTGGTTAAGATCAAGGCATATTCATGTGTTACAATGGCCCAGTCAATGTCCAAACCTAAATCTGGTTGAGAATCTGTGGCAAGACTTAAAAATTGCTCTTCATCCAATATGACTGAACACTAGCTATTTTGCAAAGACAAAATCCTTAAAACCAAGCCTTATTTTCCTTTGAATATGTTATGTTCGATTATGTTATGTTTTTCTATCATATGAAATTCCAAAAACTCTGTTGTAGTGTTTGGTTATAATGAGACAGAATGTGAAAAGGTTCAACTGCTATGAATTATTGCAAGGCACTGTACTCCCTTAACCCCTTAAAAACATGAACTGCACACTGTATGTCACAACTAGGTGTTTTGCAATATCTGTTCTTTTTAACAGGGAGTCAGGAAAAACAGGACTGGTCCATCCAGTGGCCCACTTCTGAATCTGGAAAGGAAAACACTCCAGTGTGCCAGCCAGAGGCCAGTCAGTGGATTCGTTTCCAGCTCTCCCAAAGCCCCAAAGTTCAGTCCAAGTACAACCAGCACATATGCCACAGTCCACAAGCCCTGGCGCCCCCTTTCTACGCTGATCGACTTACTGTTGACAACCCAGCCGCAGGACTCTTCGCTTCCTTGGACTCTGGTCACCGTTCCCTGCCACCGTCACCTCGCCAAAGGCATTTTGCCCACACACCACCTCGGACTCCTTTGGTGGTCAACACCATGACTCCGCCAGGCACTCCCCCTATGAGACGAAGGAACAAAGTAAAGGCTCCTGGAACACCACCACCGCCAAGCCGCAAACTCATCTATCTGCTGCCTGGCTTCACTGCGCTGCATCGCAGCAAATCCCATGAGTTCCAGCTGGGGAACCGCTTGGAGGATTCACAGACACCAAAGTAAGTGTTGTTCTGCTTTGTAATTTCAATAAGTTAGAGGTTTTAGTATTGAAGTAAAATTTTCCCAACAAAAGCTTAATTGGCTTAAAACCTTTGTCACTGTGGTAATGAAGCTTTGTGGCTAATTTATCGCCTTCTTTTTTCCTTTATCTGGTGTCTGAAACACAATGTTTCAAGGTATCGGTGGTCAATTTATTTAGAAAACAATCAGGGATTATGGCCCACTCTGGTCCAAGTTTCTCAGAAGAGAAACAGGACATAAACTTTCCTTTTAGCAGTGTTGCTGGAACATAATCTTTTAACTGACCTCAATCAGATTAATTCCTCAGAGGATATCATTGGCCATAAAGGAGGTCTGGCCTGTCGGTAGAGATAAGGGGCTTAGTTCCTGACTTGCCACCTCTTTGTCTGGTGCTATGTTGATCAGATTTGGCCATGAACACGGTCCAGTACAACTAGGTAATCAGGAACCAGAGTCTGCCTCAGGAGAGCTGCACTCATTTTGATAATGCCATTACAGTAGATGGCATTGCCCTGTCGCTGCTACACTTGGTTTTTCATGTTTGAGAGCTGTCCAGTGTTTTTTGATTGCCATCTGGGTTATATTTGTTTTATGCCTGGTTGCTCATAGTATTTCATCGACATTTGTCGGTAGCTCCCGGTGTGTATGTGCATCTGCAACCAGTGGATCATAGCTGCTGTGAATAGGCTCAAACGGCATTAGAGAATTGATTACCGGTCTCTGAGCACTGATAGACTGCAGGCGGCATGTTGAGCTTCTCTAATCAATGGCCTGTGTGTGCCTGGAAATGTTGCATCTTATTGCAAAAGGGCAGATCTTCTGGCTTCTCTGATAGCCAAGTATCTCTGGTAATACATCATAATTGGTCGGAGATCGTTGCTGGCAAGCATCACGTTGGATTTTCACTTCTGGCATGAGACACCTGTTTGATTTGTATCCGAATGTGTAAAAGAACTGGCTTCGTTGCAAAGTTGGCATCTGTTATTCTCTTCTTAATTCAAATACATCATCAAGATGGAAATATTCCTACTCTATGCAAATACTTTCCTAAAGAACTATCTCAAATATGAGGAAAATATTAATGAAATGTCTGCAGTGTAAATTTTTAATACTCCTTCCTTACCTCCGATATTGCTGCCTTATGAAATATGGATTATAATAAGCTCAGGCTGCTCCTTCTGTCCTCGTTTTCTTGCACTTAATTGCTTGGCACTGTGGCCAGGATACCATAACGTGGATTACCCCCATGACCCCAAGAGGCATGTTTCTCCCCTTATCTTAACGAGATATGGTCTAATATCTCATTATCACTGCATAATATACCACTCCTGAATGTGCGAAGCTGGTCAGCATATGTTTTAGAGGGAAAAAAGAAATTAAGGTGGGTTTTTTCAACTGACAGATAAATGTCACTGCAAAATTAATATCAACCTGTTGTGTTCCTTTTGCCTTAAAAACACTCAAGTACGCCCATAAACTTAGAAGGGAAAGGTGAAAAGAGAAGTAATTAGGAATTCACGCACTAATTAATGTCAATTATTAACAAGTTGAAGAAGTAACTAGCATTAAGTCCGGACAATGTATCGTAAGCTTCTAATAGGTCAATTCACAGTTAAATGGAGGCCACCTGTGGATATGATGTCAAGCAGAACCTCAAACACACTGTGTCCTTGTGTGACAGAATGAAAACAATGTCTCTCACACAGGAGGGACTGGTGCACTTCACAAAATAAATAACATCATTAAAGAGAGAGCGATATCTCCAGGTACTTAACAAAATCAGAACTTTCAAATGGACGATGAAACTAAGTATAACAACAAATAAGTTACATATGTTTTGGAGTGGCCATCATATTGCCTTGATCTCGGTCCCATGGAAAGATTTGGTGTAGACCTGAACAGATGTATGCAAGGAACTCAGCCTGTGCAAAAGTGACTCAATAAAACCAGCTCTGTTTAAATGAAATGGTTAAAATTCCAGCAAACTGTTGTGAAAAGCTTGTGGAAGGATTACTAAAATGTTTGACCATGGTCATACACTAAAAAGTTAATTCTACCAAATAATTCGAAAATGTATTGTAAACATCTTTATTCATGGGAAGTTTGTGAACATAAATAATTAGATAATTCTTAATCATTTTAGTCTGATTTAAAATCAGACTGTGACAAAGACATAGTTATGTTGGCTATCAGTGTACTTAAATATCTGCTTTCAGCTTCATAAGAGAAAAGATGTTTACCAGATTACTGGGTGGACATTTTGTTTTGCTAATAAAAAGCTTGTATTGTACAATAAAATCAATTTCTTCAGGAGAACATGCAGGAATACATGTACCAATTCTAAAAAAATTTTTTTATCAAGCTAAATGTATCTCAGACATCTAGCAGCAAGGCCTTTATACTGATACAATTATACATGAAAATATGAGTTAGTTATGTCTGTATTTTACTTAATGCGAATTGATTTAATGTGCAGGCATTTTAGAGGTGAAATGCTAATCAGTTTATACACTATTACAATCATTTATTAATGTTTTTGCACTTGACATTATCTGTATTATTTGGTTTTAGAGCCTCTGTAAGGATATTTCTAATGCTTCTCTTCAATTAACTGGCTTCTGATATTTAGCTGCACTCTATGGGCATCAGTTTCTGCATTCACTGTCCAAGGATTGTCTCTGATTTTTGTTTGGAATTGCAAAACCTAGCCAGATGTGGTGGTCCACTTGACAGAACCCTTCTCTTCTGTGTTATAGCTTTGTGATTTCTGGTTTAATGTGTTTGTCTCTGAGGTAATGTGCTTTCTTTTCAGAATCCAGTGAACCACAAAATGGTTTCAAACCTCCCACCCTGTCTTAGAAATAATGTATTCAGTATTATCGAACCCAAGAAAGTCTCATCCTGAGATAAAACAGCTCCCAAAGTCACAGTGCAGAAGACAGAAAAAGGGTATCTGTGATAGAATTAGAAAACTTGTTTTGTTTCTCCCCACCTGTCGAGCACACATTCAAATGTATTTAGTTTTGTTTTGAGTTAATTCACTCCTTTGTCTCCTGACAAACATATTTAGTTTTGTTTTTCTCTCTGAATGCTCCGCTCTCTCTCCACTCTCCACATTTCCCATCTCCTGCTGTGTTCATGGGCCAATTTTTGAGTGCTGTCAGCTTCATAAGTGATAGTGCAGAAAGCTTTACAGACAATTAAATGAGGTTGTAATTGAAAGATTAGCAGATATTGTCCCAAAGATGCTCAATTAAAATTAAAACATTACTTAGCGAGAACAATTAAAGAAGATGAATGCAGTTTTATAAATTGGATATTCGTGTTCGTGTTGATAATTTTTTTAACAGCAAACAATGGCAAATGTCTCCCATTTAGAGAATAAAGAGGAGTAGTTCCAGATTCATTAACATGCAGTATATTGGGCTATAGCTGTGTGTTTTGGAATATTGTCATGCTTGAAGACCTCTGATCTTTGTTGTTCTCACCAAGGAAAAAGATTCTATGTCACACTTCCTCATTCAATGGCCCTCAGTGCAATGAAGGACCATTAGGTCTGTACCATTAGCAAAAAAATAAAAAAGCCCAAAGAATAATATTTACACCTCCATTCTTGACTGTGATAATATTCTTCTTACTCCAAATATGATTTGGTCGAGTTGATACCAAAGAGCTCATGTATGTTGTTATCTGACCACAGCACCTTGTCCTCAATGTTTATTGGTAAACTTAAAACATGCCTATACATGTGCCTTCTAAAGCTGCAGGATTTCAGTCCGTTTTGTGTAACCAGTGGTTTTATTGTTGATGCCAACTGCCATCTGATCATTAATAACCACCTTCCATGTGGTTGTGGGTTAATTCTCATAATGGTACTTATCACACGAGGGAAGATCTTGCCGATCAACAGTTCTCACTTTGTTAACAAGAGTCATGTTGGTGCTCTTGTTCCATCCAAAATCTAATGTCTTGTCTCGGACACCATTTGGTAGCTCTTTGGTATTATCCATGGCAATGGAGAGGTTTGAATGGAAGAAATAAATTCTGTGGGTAGGTGTGCTTTATACACATAAGTTAAAATCTGGTAGAACCGTAAATGATTGATTGATTGTAAGCAGTTTGTCACATCGGAGCATGACCAGTCTGTGGACAACAAATACATTTTCTCTGTTAAGAAGGATTTAGCGTCTTGAATAGCCATGTTGTATGAACAGAGCTGACTTCGTTTCAAGGCTACTGACAACATCGTGTTACAAAAGCATTAAAGTTTAAAGCTCCCAAAACTTTTAAATTGTTTGTGTGGAAGCATTTTGGGAACTTATTGGAAAAAAAGACAGTGACAGACCAGATAAAATTGGTTTGTAAGCACTTTGAGAGTGCCAAAACGTGTTAAATGCTAAAAACTACAATGCTAATGTTGGCATCTGTTCCTAACCCTAACCCCTGATCTATCAGTAATTAAGGTATATTTCACAGTATTTTAATGTAAATATTGATCAAACATGAACTGAAACAGTTTAACTTGAACACAAAATTTTTAAAAACAGTTTGAGATTCATGAAAATGTTATTTTGTGAAAATAGAGAAAAAATGCGTTTTTAATGTGACTTTATTCGAAATTAAGAAATTAATCCCAAAGGACCAATAAAACCAAATTTAAAAAGTAGATTGGTATAATACTGCACAGGAAAAAAAACAACCCTAATTTCCAGCATTAATTGAAAAAATTTAAACTCTTTTCAACAGCAGACAGATTTTATATTTTAACACAATGCAGGGAAGGTTACTTATCACTTAGATATTTTTAAAAATATTTTCTGTTACTTAACACCACTTGAACCACAATCTCTAGGAGTGGAACGACAATTGCATTTTGATTATGTTGCACCCTCTTTGTCTATCTTTTTTCATATTTTTATTTTTCAGCATCTCTGTCTCTCTTCATGCCCTTTTCAAAGTGGAGAGGCTATTTGAGCTGAAGTGTCAATGAATAAACCTCATTGTCTATGGTAATGAGTAGTAACATGCGTTTGTGGAAAAGGCCAAGTGAGTTTTCAGTCTGTCGCACTAGGCATGTCACACCCAGATCGCTCTGGAAAGTGGGCGTTTTTGTTTTACTCCTTCCTCTTGTCTTGCCTTCCTTCAGTAGGAATGGTAATATCATATAGTTAATGCCACCTTATGAGACTTTCACAGCTTTTTGAATGTTAAGCACTTTCTTATTGAATTGGATGTTTGCTAATAAATCACATGGTGCCGGCGGTTGGCATGATTCACACTCTTCTTCTCTCTGGGTAATTCTACCACGCAACACTCAGGGGAGGCAAATTTGCATTCCTTCCATGACTAATTTAGCTGTTTGCTTTCACTGTGCTGGTGTACACATCATATATTTCTCTACCCCTTCCCTTTCCCCTTTTGCTCTCTTATTTCCTTCTCTTTTTAACTTCACCCCTCTCATTATGCATCTCTTTGAGAATCTATCAATGCGTTATTTCACAGTCATTCCTGATTTTTATGTTTTTTTCAAAAGATTTTGTAACATCAGTGTTGGAAACGAAACTGAAATAGTTTTAATGAGGAAGTTTTGAACGTCATAAATAGCAAATTTACATCTGGGCAGCAAACAAGCTCTATATATAAATGCAAGTAAGTTTCAGGTGGGTTTAAGATCAAATTTTAGGTAACTGTTGCTGGTTTATAGTGCTCATCACCTTCATCTCCTAATTGTCCAACACCAAGGGCAACCCAGTGTTGTTACTCACACCTTTGAAACCTTTGTCTGTCTCCTTTATCTGTCTCCTGTTTTGGTCCCAGTTGCTGGAGTCCCAGTTTTATTATAAAACTAACAGTGAAACGTCTCCTGTTTAGCCTGATCATTGACAGTTGTCTCTGGATTCTAAACTACCTCGCTGAGAGACCACAATCAATCTGTGCCCACAGGTTCGGGGTGCCCTCAAGGTTGTGTGCTCAGTTCATTGCTTTTTACACTGTAAACACAAGGCTATGCATCCACTCATGACAAAATAACCCACTTGTGGATGACACCAGAGTTGAAAGACTCATTGCAATAATGAATCAGTGTACAGAAGAAAGTCAAACTGCTATAGACCTGGTGCAGAGACAACAAACTGGTGCTCAGTGTGGACAAAATGAAGTCAACTATGGAAGTCACGACCTAAGAACATATCCCTCAGCATCAGCAAGTGTGTACAGAGATTAGATGGCATTAAGTTCCTCAAATTAAAGACCTCTGATGACCTCAGCTGGTTAAAGGGCACTACAGGGATCATGAAATGGGCCAAGAAGAGCCTGGACTTTCTGAGGAAACTGAAACAAGCATCACTACCAGCATTCTCACCACGTGGGTCAGAGATTTGGTTGAGAATATGATGACATATTCATCTTTGTATAGGGCACTAAACATGATCGAAGGCTCCTTACACCCTTTACCTGAAATGTTTAAACTGTTGTGATCAGGCAAGTGGTATGACAAATTCAAAACCAGAAAGACATAGAATGCTACATAGATTTTAACCACTGGCTGTTAAATTCAGAACTAGAGTTAGGATCAAGTACTTTGTTTTCTTTTTCACAATATTCTATTATAAATCCAAACAAAGTATATTTTAGTCAGTTTTGATTGCAACAGGACATGTGGCTCAGACTGAAGCAATACCTGTATATTTTCAAGAAAAAATAAACACAAACAGGTTATTTTCCTATACTATCTATAATTTTCAGGAGATATGCTATTATTATTTTGTTATTAGATGAGATATTAAGCTCTTATTTAAAAAGCCACTCTGAGTTCTGAGAGTTTATTGAAAAACTTTTGACTCTCTTTGCATGAAATACAACATAATTACAATAAATCAAACGTAAATAATCTCTATTTTCAGTTTCCAGCAATACTTGTTCGGGACTCTTGAAACTCTTAGAAAAACAGAGTTTTCTTAGAAAAAAAGTTATTCTTTGATATTCTTTTGATATTTTGACCATCAATCATTACTGTTCGGAATGGTCCATTTTTGACATAAAATCAGGCTATTAGAACAATACAATGCAGATGCAAACATTAAGCAATGTGATGACTTGCGTGAGGGATAATCCATCAGCCAAACTTATATGATGAATGCTCTTTTTTTGTTTTTGGGTTTGTTTTGTTTTCAGGATTAAAATCGTGCAACATTAGATTGACATTAGAATTTATTCCCTGTGACATTACCCCGATCCTTTAGGGAGAGAGGATGCTTAGTATGTTCATTCATTCGTTATTTTTAATTTTTCTACAGAGATTTTTTTTTTAAAAGCTCTATTAATTAATTAATTAATTACTGTCAAAAATAGACTCCATAAACTCTGAGCTTTACTGTGGGTCCATTACTCTGTTTTGTTGAAATCTTGGCTAGTGCAAAGTTCTGATGTTTAAATGGGGCTACTTTGCTAAACTTCTAAATTTCTCTCTATTATCAGGAGAAATAATATTGATACTTATAAGAAATATAATCAGTGCCTCATCTGTTTCCAAGTTGGAGTAAATATACACAGAATTGGCATAACATTATGACCTACTGGTGTGTTCGTCCCCTAAGTTGCCAAAACAGTCCTCATCATCTAGACCAGAGGTCACGGATTAGCGGACCAAGGTCCGGGTCCGGACCCACGTGCCGTCCAATCTGGACCCAACCTGATTTTAAACATTTATATATTACTGCATGTTGTCCAACGGTGTCTAACTTCACTTGCGCCGCATCTTGTGTCAATACGGTATAGCTCTGCGAAGCGTCTGGTCCCGGGCTGCACGTGATGCAAGTCAGGCAATAAGCTGCTTTAGTCAGGGCTGCTTCTACCCTAAACACAAAGCATTTTCTCATTTACTATGTAGATATAAATATTTTATTCCTGCAGGCTGCCGCGTCTGACTTCTGAACAGGTGCAACGGGCAGCTATGTGGGTCAGCGACATTCTGGTCCACACTCCAAGCCAGCTGGTGGCAGTAATGCTCCACATCGTTGTACGCCAACCACCAGAAAATGACGAAGAAGAATCTATGTGGTTACTAACAGTGTTACCAAGTCCGCTAATTATAAGCCACTTTGGGCTTTGTTTTTTTCTAAAGTTGCTTGCACATCTTGTGAGTCTCAGGTTGGGGTTTTTGGACTTGTTTTTGAATGTGAAGTTCCTTATTTATTATCCCCACAATAAACCAAAACATGAGTGGCAGATAGTTTGTCTATTCTCCGCCCCTGTTTTCTGGTAACCACACTGCCCGCCCGCGTTGACCACAGACCCCAATCACACACACACACACACACGCACACCACAGCTCAGGGTGACAACGGGAGAATGAGTTGCAGTAAGTTGGTAAAATAGCAATGATGTATTATAGTCCAGGTAAATGCCCTTTTTACATCTTTTTCATCTGTACCAGGCTTTATGCAAATTTTTACATATGTGATTTCTGACCATGAACGAAGATAGTTTTACACTGAACCTGTTTGAATTGGCTCATGTGTGTTTTTTTCTTTTAAACAGTTTAAAGAAAGTTTTTTATTGACTATATTTACTGTAATTTTGCTGTTAGTTATGCAAAATGGACTTTTCTTTAAATTAGAGTTTAAAAGCACAAGTTATTCAAAGAATTTAAGTCATTCAAAATTTTGGTGGTTAAAGTGTTTAGCATAATTTTGCTGTTGCTTATGTATAATGCTATAATAGTTGTATACATTTACACTGTTTATAATTGGCCTCTGCTTTACCTAGTGTGGTGGTTGCCCGTTGGGCTTGTTTTCATAGAGGTGGTTGCTTGTTTCTCTCGCAAGATCTGGCAACACTGGTTACTATCTTGGGAGCTGACGCTTGCTGATAGTACAATGACTTGGTGCACAGATGAGTGAGTAAAAGAAGATGGCTTCATCAAAAATACATAAAGGGCACTATGAAAATCACACATTTAAAGAATAGACAGAAGCATACGGTCTCTTACAGCGTAACAATGAGCATACGAGTGTTCACTGTGAGTACAGTGGATTTTGGGAAAACGCAAAAAGCCTTTCACTGACTGGGAAATGATCACGGAGTGCATGGAAGCTGTGGCAGAAACACTTTAAGATGACCAAGATGTACTGACATGTAATAGGAATCTGGCCGAATTTATTAGCTCTGACAACCCAGGGTTCAGACCAGGAAGCAGGGTCTCTGCAGCTTCTGTACTGCTACCCACCCATTACCCTATAAAGACAGTATCTCGCCCACGGCCAAAATTGAATAGATTATAAAATAATCTAAAAGGAGGAAATCAGGAAAATCTCATAAAAATAAACACAACTCAGACTAAAAAGAAAAAGTAAAACAATTAAATGTGGCCTACTGAACATAAGATCTCTCTCTTCAAAGACATTGAAGTTAGTGACCTGATTTCTGACAATCAGATTGATTTATTTTGCCTAACAGAAACCTGGCTGCAGCAAGAGGATTATGTTACTATGAATGAGTCAACTCCTACTAATTATTCAAATTTTCACATTCCTCGAAATACTGGGCGAGGAGGAGGAGTAGCAACCATCTTTCAGTCCGATTTATTGACTAGTCCCAGACCAATCAATAGCTACAACTCTTTTGAATATTTAATCCTTAGTGTTCCTCATCCAAATTGCAAAGCACTAAAACTACTTCTATTTGTTGTTTTGTACCGTCCACCAGGCCCTTACTCTCAATTTTTAGATCAGTTTTCAGACCTTTTATCTGATTTAGTCTGAAATACAGATGAAGTTATTTTAGTAGGGGATTTTAACATTCATGTTGACACTGACAGTGATAGCCTAAAGATAGCCTTTAATGCTATCTTAGATTCAATTGGCTTTGCTCAAAACATTATCAAACCTACCCACCTTTGTCTTCATTCTCTAGACCTTGTGCTGACATATGGCATTGAGTGTAAAGACATAACAAAATTTTCTCATAACCCTGTCCTGTCTGACCATTTCTTAATAACCTTTGAGTTTAATTTAACCGCGTACTCCACACCTGAAAGAAAATTTCATTATAGTAGATCATTATCTATTATATGCTGTAACAACCTTTAAAGAATCTGTTCCTCTTTTAATCTCCTCATTATCACTGAAAAGCACAATTTTTTGAAGGGGCAGAAACAGAATTATTGCCCTCCGCAATAATTCTGTTTCTGCCCCTTCAAAAATTGATTCTCTTGATCATAGTGTAACTTCATCATTGCATGGTGCATTAGACAATGCAGCCCCCTTGAAAAAGAAGGTAATTATTCATATGAGGCAGGCTCCTTGGTTTAATTTAGATCTGCGTACTTTAATTCAATTCAATTCAGTTCAGTTTATTTATATAGCGCCAATTCACAACACGTCGTCTCAAGGCACTTCACAAGAGTCAGGTACTTTAAAGCACAATGTTAGAAAATTGGAGAAAAAATGGCGCTCAACACAACTAGAGGATTCCTACTTAATCTGGAAAAATAGCCTTCTGTTGTATAAAAAGACACTTCGCCAAGCCAGAACAGCTTATTTCTCATCATTAATAGAAGAGAACAAGAATAATCCTAGGTTTCTCTTTAGTACAGTTGCTAAACTTAGACAGAGTCATAGCTCTGTTGAGCCATCCATTCCCTTAGTTCTTAGCAGTCATGACTTTCTGGGATTCTTCTTAAATAAAATTGATTCTATTAAAAATAAAATCTTTGACATACTCCCGAAGATGATTACTTCATCCTCAGCAAGTGAGACAACATTGGAAATAACTGTAGAACCTGATCTGTGTTTGGACTGTTTTGATCCTGTGGAGCTTCCTGAGTTATCAGAAATATTAGCTTCATCTAAACCTTCAACTTGTATATTAGACCCAATCCCAACCAAATTATTTAAGGAAGTGTTCCCTCTGATTACCAGCCCCATTTTAGATATGATTAATCTATCCTTAGTTAATGGGTATGTACCACAGGCTTTTAAGGTAGCTGTAATTAAACCTTTACTTAAGAAACCTTCGCTCTATCGAGATGACTTGAAAAATTACAGACCTATATCCAATCTTCCATTCTTATCTAAAATTCTTCAGAAAATAGTTGCTAATCAAATGTGTGAGCATTTACACAGCAATGACCGGTTTCAGTCAGACTTCAGAGATCATCATAGCACTGAAACAGCTCTGCTGAAAGTCACTAATGATATTCTTATGGCCTCAGATAATGGACTTGTGTCTGTACTGGTTCTGTTAGATCTCAGTGCTGCATTTGATACAGTCGACCATAATACTCTCTTAAAAAGGCTGGAATATGCTGTAGGGATCAGGGGAACAGCGCTAGGCTGGTTTAAATCTTATCTGTCTGACAGATTCCAGTCTGTTCATGTAAATGATAAATCATCTTTAAACTCCAGGGTTAATTGTGGAGTACCACATGGTTCAGTACTTGGGCCAATTCTCTTTACTATATATATATGCTTCCAATAGGTCAAATTATCAGGCAGCATAGGATAACTTTTCACTGTTACGCTGATGATACTCAGCTTTACTTTTCCATAAATCCTGATGAACCCAACCAGTTAGATAGACAGCAAGCATGTCTTGAAGATATAAAAACTTGGATGACTTTAAATTTTTTGCTTCTAAATTCAGACAAGACAGAAGTTGTCGTCTTTGGACCGAAGTCTTTAAAAAAGAAACTGCTTAGTCAATCACTTAACCTGGATGGCATTAAATTGACCTCCAGTAATAAAGTAAAAAACCTTGGTGTTTTTTTTGACCAGGACATGTCATTTATATCCCATATTTAACAGGTTTCTAGGATTTCCTTCTTTCACCTCCGGAACATTGCCAAACTTAGAAATATCCTATCCAGGAGTGACGCTGAAAAACTAGTCCATGCATTTGTTACTTCAAGGCTGGACTATTGTAATTCTTTACTATCAGGATGCCCACAAAATGCAGTTAAAAGCCTTCAGCTGATTCAAAATGCTGCAGCACGAGTTCTGATGAAAATTAAAAAGAGAGATCATATTTCTCCTATATTAGCTTCCCTTCATTGGCTCCCTGTTAAATCCAGAATAGAATTTAAAATTCTCCTCCTCGCATATAAAGCCCTTAATGATCTAGCTCCATCATACATCAGAGATCTGATTGTTCCATATGTTCCTAACAGGGCACTTCGTTCTCAGACTGCAGGTTTACTGGTGGACTGGTGAGGCGGACACCCTGTCTACTTTTAAGGCTAGGCTTAATCTTTCCTTTTTGATAAAGCTTATAGTTAGAGTGGCTTAGTTTATCAGGGAGGGAACCTTCCTCCCTCCCTGTTGGATGGAGTAAGGGGGAGTCAGGTTGAGCCTAAACCAGCTCAGTTATGGTTGAGGTGCAAACACACCCTCCATTTCTGCTACCTGTATGACCCCTTCTCTTTTCCAATGGTTATAATCAGTCTGACAGAGAGAGGTATCCCAATCCTTGTGGTTTTTAGTATAACAATGACCATCAGTGGGACTCTTTGTGGGGTGCCTTGAAATTACATTGTTGAAAATAAGCGCTGTTTAACTAAATAATCTGAACTGAAACTTTCTGTGTAGTTATGCTGCTATAGGCTTAGGCTGCTGGAGGACATAATGACCACTTTCATCCTCTTCGCTAAATTCTCACACTACTCTCCAATTTTGCATTATTTGCTGTTATTTCAGCTTTTAACTTTGTTCTCTCTCTTTTCTCTTCCTAGAAGCTACACCTGGCCTGACTCTGTGTCTACCTGCGACACCTTTCTGGAGAGGGGCATCGTCCGAGCTTCTGCTGGCAACAACTTAATGCTCACCCTCTACCGATGATCCACTTGGCCCTATCTTTCAGTGTTTAACCCTTTCTCTCTCCTAGACATGGCGATTGACTGAGCTTTTACTGTAACTAATTATATGTGCTCTCTTCAGACTCTAAACTTGAAAACTGGCTCAGAGTTTATATGTTCTTTCTTTCTAGGTGAAACGACTAAAGGAGCTACATCCATTAACATTTACTTTTCCTTCCCATAGAAAGGACTCCTGGATCAGTGCTTCTTTGTTCTCTTTGTGTCTCTGCTCTGTTCTCTCTAACTCCCAGTCGGTTGTGGCAGATGGCCGCTCACACTGAGCCTGGTTCTGCTGGAGGTTTCTTCCTGTTAAAAGGGAGTTTTTCCTCTCCACTGTCGCTACATGCATGCTCAGCATGAGGGATTGCTGCAAAGTCAACGCCAGTGACTGTCCACTGTCTCTACATGCTCATCCGGGAGGAGTGAATGCTGCAAGTCACTGACTGCATGAAATCTGCTTGGTTTCCTTAGACAGAAAAACTTTTTATCCAATTTGAATAAATAACCAACTCTGACTGCACTGTTCAATGGTTAGGACTAATTGGAATGTACTGTATGTACCTGACTTTTGTGACGACATGTGTTGTGAATTGGCGCCATATAAATAAAGCTGAATTGAATTAAATTGAATTGAACTGAATTGAATTGAATTACTGACCCAGCTAGACTGTGTCATTCAAAGCGTTTAATATTGGTACTTAAATTGGATTGCACTTTTCTATTCAGCAGATGATTTAATGGGCATATGAATATATGATCAGTAGTTAAACAAATTCTAGTATTGAATAAATGTTAAATAAAGTTGAAAGAAAATATTTTTGTCTCTTGATTTAAAATGTTCGGACCCCAAAGTGTTTGGATGAGGGGGGTAGTGGACCTCCTGCTATTTTAACTGGGGCCCCCCTGATCTAGACATAGACTTCACTAAATCCTTAAAGGTGTGCTGTAGCTCTCAATGAAGACATTCTAAATATAAATATATAAAAAGGGAAATAAAAATAAATAAAAATGAATTAGGAGTCCAAGTCAAAATCTTGTTGTGCTCCTCAAAAAATATGCAAAGCAT
Organism: Crenichthys baileyi; assembly: GCA_036173005.1. Classification (NCBI taxonomy): domain Eukaryota; kingdom Metazoa; phylum Chordata; class Actinopteri; order Cyprinodontiformes; family Goodeidae; genus Crenichthys; species Crenichthys baileyi. Next base: position 205,083 of record JAHHUM010000611.1, read on the forward strand.
TTTTGCTTTGTGGCAGGGTGCATTATCCTACGAAAGAAACCACAGCCATCTGCAACAAGGCTTGAGTTGACAGTACATGTTAAAGCAAAACCGACATGCATGGCAGGACTCAAGGTCTTGCAGCAGAGCAATCCCCAAAGCATCACACTGCCTCCACCAGTTTGTCATTTTCTTAAAGTGCATGCTGATGTCTTGTGTTTCCCACATATTAAATACACAAGGATTTGTGTGTAATTTGTGTGATGTAAAAGAAAACAGTATTAATCCGATTAGGACACCTTTGTCCATTGCTCCTTGGTACAGTTCTGTTTTTGACATGCCCTTGGATGTAAATTTCAGAGCTGGACAGGGGTCAGCCATGACTGCTCTGAAGATATGCAGCCCCATAAACAACAAACTTCAATGAACTGTGTAATTTATGAAGATTATCTGCAGTCACTTTCAATGAATCATTGCTAAGCATTAGCACAAAAAAGTTTGGTCTTGTCATATATGAGGTTAAAGTTTGAAGGAAAAAAGACTCGATGCTTGTGAAGCAACATGGCTAATTTTCTCCTTGTGAATCTGATCTGGTCTTTAAAAGAGGTGATTTCTTACAAAAGGGTGCCTAAAATATATAAGACTGTGTTTTTCAATTTTCTTTGTTGGATGTTGACTTTAAACACCAAAATGAAAGTTTTAAAGCCCAAAGTAAATTAAAACATTTAAGTTATCTTTAAGAGAAAGTTAATAAAGAACCAGGTTTTGAGCAAAACATAAAATTTTTATTGCTGCATTAAGTTTAGCAAAACTTTCTTGAGCTCTTCAGTTTTTAGTTTGTTTTACAAGGTAGGGTCTGTCCATAACGATTCTCTTTACAATCTTTTTCTGAAGTTTAAATTGGCGAACCATTTCCTGAACTAACTGAAATGGCCATCACTGCACAACATCAGAACTGTTGAGCAACCTGAGACGTGCTTAGTAATTCAGCGGTCTGGACTGGAGTTAATCTCGTAACATTGATTGCAGTAGTTTCTATGGTTACCAGTAGTTTTTTATACACCTTGTGCATTGGTTTAAAACAGGAATTATACTGTTGACTGGAGCTTTGCTTGAGCTGTCCCATGTGGGATTAGATAGAACTACCCAAAGGCAAGTTTTGCTACTTTAACACAAGAAGGTACCAGTAGCCATTTAAGCAAGGAGCCTAGATACTAAAGAAACATTTGCTTTACGACAGAACCGATAAGATGCATCTGTTGCTTCAACGATGTCTTGTTTTCGCTCTTTTGTTAAATGTTTTCAGATTATCAAAAAACTGTTATATCAGAAAAGGATTACTGGAGTTTTTATCATTTGAAAAAGCAGTTTTCAAACGATGATTTCATGTATTAAAATGTTAAATGGCCATACTTGTTTAGCACTTTATCAAATCTGAGGACTCCAAAGCGCTTCACACCACAGTCAGTCATCCACCCATTCACACACTGACAGTGGTAGGCTAGATTGTAGCCACAGCTGCCCTGGGGCAGACTGACAGAGGTGGGGCTACCATACAGTCGGCGCCACCAACCACCACTGCCACCTGAGCCACCGTCACCCAAACCACCCTGGCCCTATGTGAAAAATTAATTGTCCTCTAAATCTAATAACTGGTTGTGCCAATCCTGGTGGCAAGAACTGTGAAAAATGTTTCTGGTAACTTTCAGTAATTCTTTTAAATCTCTGTGGAATAATTGTGGTCCACTCTTTTTTTTTTTGCAGATTTTCCACTTACAGCTAATTAAAACGCTATATTTAAGATTAGAATATTACACTGACCTAATAAAAAATATTTTTACTACAGAAATTTTGGCTTAATGAAAAGTATGTTTAATACCAACTTAATGGTTGCTATTTTCAAAATTTACTTTTAATCTAACAAATGAGTCTCATCAGAGCCCATATTCTAATTTATTGAATATGCCTGTATGGATTTTGACTAGACTACTACTAGAGACTAGAGAGATCAAACTAACACCACTATTTTTGACCAACAACCTCCAAAATGTTCCAGTTTTGTCTTAGTATACAGAATGTTTTCCTATAGGTCTTAGGGATCATCAAGATGTTGTTTTAGCAAATGTGAGCTAGCCTGTTGTTTTCTTTTTTACAGCAGTGGGTTTGGCCTTGGAATTCTCCCATTGATGCATTTTCTTATTTTTGAATCATGAATACTAAGTTCAAGCGAAGGGAGTCTGCAGAGCTTTAGATGTTTTGTTTCAAATTTCATTTGTAACCCTCTAGATGAGTTGTCAGTGTGCTCATTGATAATTTTGTTAGACCTTGGAACGTTCACCCCTCTTCCATGTTAATTCATATGTGGATAATGGCTCTCAATGTTATTTAGGGGAGTCTCGAAACCTGAGAAGTGGGTTTATAACCCTTTACAGACTGATGGATGCCAGTGTCTTTGTTTGCATTTCTTAAGACTGCAACGATTAGTTGAGTTTTGAGATCGTGTAGCCTATTTCACATTGTCAGACAAGTTCTATTTAAAAGGTTTTCTGATTCTGCAGGTCTTTTAGTAATTATGCCTGGGTGTGACAAATGAAATTGTGGTTAATGTGAGTTAATTCATGATTTAATTAAAGGGTCATTATATTATCACGAAGGGCTGTGTTAGTTTGGATAACTTGTTTCACTTAATCAAGAAAGCCATTATTTTAACGCTGCTTATTGTATTTACTCATTTTATATTTGTCTGATATTACAATTTGGACTGATCTGTGATTGTTTTTTGTACATGTTTATAGGCTATCAAAAATTTAAAAGTACCCAAGATCATATTTTTATATCCACATTAAACCTGATCCTGAGAGATATTTGCTCCCTCATGCTCTTTTGTGTGGATCACTCTCTGTCTACTTAAGTGTACTTCCCAAACCTATGCATCTGCAAAGAGAAAAAGAGCAAAGGATGGGATGGGATGATTTGGCTCATCCATGTTTATCAGGGTTTTGTGCCCTTTGCCATTAATGATAATTCAGATTAGAGGGGATGTCTACCCAGGCCGTGATAAGGCAAACGCTACCGGCCCTCTTTTCCTTCCATTTACTCATATATTGGCAGTAAAGGGTGCTCACCCCTACGTCTCTCAACAGCCTAGAAATTGGAGTCATGATTATGAATTTATATGAGCGTTTAAGTGTAGGGGTAAGGCTTAAATGCCACAGTTACTGGTGGAAAATGGATTTATTAGGCAGATGGTTTTCCTGCAGTAATTTGTGAACAAGCCAGAAGCTTGTTAAATGTTGTGATGAGAGCTTTCTAGAAAGGTTCTATAACATTCTACTGAGAGTATTGGAAAAAAAAGAGGATATTTGAGAAATTGCCATTTTTATTCACAATGTGCCTAAATTATTTTATTAAATTTTCTTTATTGTTATCTTTATTTAGTCTAGATATAGTTAATATATAACTTCCAATCATGATCATTAGCCTTTTTATTTCGAATGTAAGTTGCAGGAAGATGGGAAATATCACCCTGACAGACACAACTCAAAGATGTTCAGGCTAAATTGACTGAAGTTATCTGATTTATTAAAAATTGAGAGTCTGACTGTTTTACTACTCAGCATCCATAAAGAGTGTTATCATAATCATTTGTCTTTCAAGCCGTCAAGTGGAGCCTTTCATCTCAGTGTTTCCTCTGATGTTCAAGTCACGACAGATAATATCAGCTTTAGATCCAATATTGTTCCTGCCCCCCTGCTTCTTTTTGGGTGTGCTGTCATTTCCTGCTCTGCTTGTGCTTTAAAACTACCACTTAACCCACAAAGCTGTGGGTCAGATAGCTGTTCTCGCACCAAGCGCCAACGCTTTAATGGCCGGATTAGAGCGTTAAAGGTTTGAGCAATGGTTTCATTTTGTCAGAATAGAGAAAACAGATTTGGAATCAATTGAATGCCGAGAAAAATATGGACAAGTACAAGCACAAGCATATAGAGAAAGAAAGAGAGAGAGAGAGACACAGGCGTGCATGCAAGAGATAAGAGAAGGAGGCTGACACGTTTAAAAAACCTCAAAATTTTGAAGTACATATTACTCAACCTACATTTTTTCCCTCTTTGTATAATGTTGTGCAGTTCAGCTCACAGAAAAGTACAAAAACTGTGGATTTACGTAGTTAACATTACCATAATCCTATATGGGCACAGTTAATACAAACAAGCAAATATAAAGTTTCTCAGCAGAACCAATAACAACCAGTCTCTTATTTAATTGCAGAGAAATTAAAGCCAGATAGTATTAGTACTTCAATCAGGTTGAAGTCTGGACTTTGTCATGGCCAAAGCTACACCATAATATTTTCTTTTTCAGCCATATGTTTATAGAATTACTGTTGTCTTTGGGTCTACTGTCCTGTCGATGGCCCAGTTTGGGCCAAGCTTCAGTCGTTAGACAGATGGCCTCACATTTGACTACCATATACTTTGCTATACAGAAGGGTTTATGTTTGAGTCAAAGACTGGCAGGTGCCCAGGTCCTGTGGCTGCAAAGCTGATATACTTTGTTTCTCTTTAAACACTGTGCTATGTATTATGGTGAAAGATCTCTTTGTTCTCGTCGTTCTGAAAGACATTGTTTCAGAAGTCCTGTGGTTCATTCAAATGCTGCCACATTTTTATATAGAAGTGGATTCATCCTGGCAGCCATAAATGCAAGCAACACTTGTTCTTCCTGTGCTGTCATGAACTAATATTTTACTTGCTGAGGTCTGTAGAGTCTGAGATAAAACACTTTGTTTTGCAAATTCTCGGAGCATTGTATAGTTATGACCCTGAATGATGGTGGTGGGATGTTCATTATTGCACAGCCCTGTTAACGTTTTAAATATAGTCTTTTTCACTGCAGATTAAAAGATTTCAAATTGTTCAAATGGTCTTATTACCCCGATGAAAAATCCTTGATTATTGCTGATGTATTTTGTTCTTGGTGTTGAGTTAAGTCACCCTTACAGTACACTACAGACTAAAAAAACGATTGATGATCAGTGCATCAAGCTCTTTTGAATAGCAGCACAACTGGTGAGAGGATATCTTTAGCTTCACATCATCCTCCACTGTCACTCTGCCTCTATACTTGATAAAAACAGTTAGATCTCAGACCATACTTGATCTTAGTTGTTCCTAAAACCCTTAATTTAGCTCCAGTTTGTACTTTATTTCTATGCTTTAATTATGCATATGTCCATCATTCATTCAAACGATTAGCAAAACAAACAACACGTTAAGAATACTTTGCAGTCTTCTGAAGCAAAACTATTGCAAAGCTGTAAAGCCATTGATTTAAGGGTTCAATGGTTCTGAAACACAATAAAAAGGTTTTGATATTTGTCAACGTCATAGTGTTATTTCTTTCAGTATGGTCTTATTTATGACAAAACATGTTGAAGCCTGTTTGTATTTTAATGCTATGAAGACAGTTTTTCTAATCATAACAAACGCTATGGTAACAAGTGACGCAACTTACTGAGTGGAAATTATCCAAAAGATGGATTCAAAGAAAATGTCATCATTGTATTGTGCTGCCCGAGCTTTGGTTTTTTCAGTTCTGAAGGATCATTAATCACTGCTTTGTCACTCTTATCATTTTTACACAGACTCTTTTGTTACAATATACAATGTCTCTTGAAATAACACATTTCCACAGATAGCAGTTTTTTCTGAGAAACTCCAACATGCTTCTCCTTAAAAAAAACAAAGCAAAAAAAAATTTAAGAGTAAGCACTTGTTTTGATTCGAATTACTCACTGCCTTTTAGGCTTAAAACATTGTCTTGTTTTTCAAAACAAAAAAGTCATGCTGACACACACAAAAAAGTTTGAATGATCCCCAGCTAGATTGTTCAAAATTGACAGTGTCATACATAGTTACTTTAAGTTTTTCTACCTCTGATTCAATTAAATTAAATTGAATTCAGTTTTTATTTATATAGCGCTAATTCACAACACGTCTTCTCAAGGCACCTCACAAAGTCATTTCAGTCGAATCATACAGATTTCAAGTCATACATTCCAATTAATCCTAACTATCAAACAGTGCAGTCAGATTCAGTTATTTATTCAAATTAATTAAAAAGTTTTTCTATCTAAGGAAACCCAGCAGATTGCATCGAGCGACTTCTAGCATTCACTCCTCCAGGATGATCATTTAGTGACACAGTTGCTGGCAATTGATTGCTGCTGTCCGTCTGATCTAATGGTACATTCAACACTTTTGCCCCAATTCCATGGGTTAAATTTTTGCCAGCGACACTTCCCTCAGCCTGTTTTGTGACCGTTTCCGTTACTGATTTTTCCAGCCCAGTGCTGGCTTTCTTGGTACCTGCTCATCAGTGTGACCCATCAGGACAGAGCAGGGCCAAAATGTGATGTGAACAGACTACTGTTCACTGATTGGCAATGAGTGTGGGCAGTCGTATGCCAGCGGCAAAGCGTCTGCTGAGGTAGTGGAGAGAATCACAAACCATGGATTTTACCACACACCGCAGTGCCAGGTAAAGCTAAAAAAACTCAAAGGCGACTACAAAAATATGAAGGACCACAATAACTGGAGTGGGTCAAACCGACAGTTGTGGCGGTGGTTCGAAGTCGCTGTTGGAGGACATGGTGTTCAACAGGGAGTGTTTATTTTACTTTGTATGTTTGTACTTAAAACTTATCTCATGCTTGGTAGGCTCACACCATAAGACGGGAACGGTTAATAGGGGCACAGTCCACAAAGCTGACAGCTGGAGGTGGGGCTCCAGCCACACCTCCAGCAAAGGAAAATGAATTGTTTTTAATTTTTTTAAGTAACGACTGGTGGATGTCTACTTTGAATACATGTTTTCTCTTCCACATTAGCTTGGTTGACCTCCTTCTTCGTTTTTGATTATTTGACAGCCTACTTTTTGGCCCAGCAGTGGTGTTGCATCTCCAAAGTGTAGTGCCATCAAAAAGTATTCTTGCCCCTTGAACTTCTTCACATTTTGTTACATTATAACTCCAAATCTTGATGTATTTTGTTCACACTTTATGTGAACCAAAAAAGAAAAAGTAGCATGTATCAGTGAAGGTGAACAAAATGGATTCTTACATAGTTGGTCCTTTTGGTCCTATGTAATATTCGAATTTTCTGAGAAACTGATTTTACGATTTTCATTAGCTGTATCCCATAATCATTAAAATCAACAGTATGTGTGTAATAAAGCTATAAATGAACCTATAAATTTTTCACTTTTTAAAATAAATTACTTAAGTCAGTCAGTCAGTCATTCATTTTCTACTGCTGCAATGCCCTGCGATGGACTGGCGACCTGTCCAGGGTGTACCCTGCCTCCCGCCCATAGACTGCTGGATATAGGCACCAGCTCCCCCGCGACCCACTATGGAATAAGCTGTAGAAATGACTTAAGTAAATTTACATTTTGATGATATTGACATTTTTTGAGATAACTTGAATTTGTGAAAAAGAGAAAAACATGCATTATTTTCCTTCCGCTTCACAACTATGTATAAAGGAAATCCGAACAAGACATTACATACATTGAAGTATGTGGCTGGAATGTTACAATACTTACCCATTATCATGCAAATTGCCTCTTTAATACAGCACATTGTATAATTTGAAAATATATACAAAATTATATAAATAACAATTGACTTGTTTGGTACATATCTAAATTAGTATCTTTGCAAAAAGCCTTGAAAGAAACTTCATGTCTGTAGTTTCACTTCTCATGCAGAAACTTCACGTTCCTTGTAAAATCAGGTTTGGCAGTGGCTCTACAACACTGCCTCAGGACATACGATAAAAAGGCAACCTCCCAGACTGCCAGCTTTTATTCAACCCAGGTTTGATGCTGCAAACCTCTGAAAGCAAGACACACCTGCTTTTGGATGAAACTGCTCAAAGGACTCCCAGTATTTCTCTGTTGTAATCATTATTCTATCCAGCTTTATTTCGTTTTGTCCCCCTCCAAGTTTATTAAAGCAGCACTGAGCAATGGCTGCCAAAGATATTGTTCCCTTATCCCATTTGCATAAAAAGCAACAGGGTGCCATATGGGTCTCTGCAGAGCTGTCTAGGGTTTTTCTAAAAAAGTGGATTTATGTTGCTGAAGATAGACTTCTGCATGTAATTTACTTGAGATGGCCACAAGTTTTAATTAGAAAGAGCTCAGACGAACTGTAGAAACACCGCATTAGTGCAGAGATGCGCCTTTTGTCTTACATATTTAGTTTTACAATATTCATCATGACTTCTTTTTTTCGATTCATCCCAATGTGTCAGATGGTAAAGTGAAAGAATCATTTGAAGGATCACCGTGCCTCTGCTCTCACCCCTGTCCTTGATCAAATGGAACTTTTACTTGAAGGTGTCAGTGTAATTAGAGTCTCTGCAAGTGTGGGGAAAGTGGATATGGAGCGAGTGGGTGGATAAATGCGTGTTCGCATGAATGTCAGGTTTCTTTTTTTTAATTGCATGCATATTGTGAAGTGAAAATCTCATCTTTCAGAAGTGTAAACAATCATGGAAATAAAAAAAAAGCTTTCAAACCTACCTTCTGGGTTTTGCAAAACCAGAACATTTAGTCAAATTTTGGTGATGGCACTTTTGTATATTTGTTGTTCTTCTCCCCATGCTAAAAAAAGAAAAATAACAACATCTACAGTATAATAATTCATGATCTCTAATACACTGGACAAGCTTAAAGCTGCATATTTGCAAAGTTAAAATTTTCACGAATGGGCCATATTAAAACAATGAAGATGGAAATGAAATTAAGTTTACCCCAACCTCTTTAAAAAGTGTATTTTACAGTCTGAATCTATGGATTTTCCCCACTACTTTTATCAGTGTGTTTCATCCTTCATAAGGCTATAGCTAGTGGGTTTAAAGCAAAACAGGATGTAGTCTATACCTCACTGGGTATGTCCGGACCACAAACATAAAGCATCTGCTCGTACAGAGCCACATCAAACTCAGACTTTAACATGCATAATTATGCGCTCAGAGGTGCCCTGTGCAACTGAACAATAGAAAAGAGAAATAATATCTGGTCAGGGCAGAGGGTGACCAGAGATTATTTCTCTGGTCAGCCTAGTGATGAGGAAGGTTACAAACTGTAGCAGTCTAACCATGAACAGAGCAGGTCAACAACTCCTCAATAGGAGCATGGAAACAGAAGGAAACAAATCATCAACAGAACCATGCGTAAGGACACAGTGTAACAACCCCTCTCAACATGCAGTTGAGTTATCAGGTATCCTCTGTAAGTCACAAACAGACGCTGGGAGCAGTGCGGTGCAGCTGTGCGTGCTATTTAACACTAGAGCGTGTGCAGAGGAGAGGAGAGACAACAGAGGAGATGAGATGTGGCTTCCTCCTAAGAGTTATGAAGAGGAGGATAGAAGCCACTCAGAGTTATCACTCTGACTCACTTTTTTTTGATCTGAATGAGCAACTGATGCTTTTAGGTGTAAAAGCATGGTTAGGACGCAGCACAGCTGAGCTGCCATAGCCCTGTATCCTAAGACATGAGCGACCGAGAAAGCAGATAAATCAGATAAATCACTCAGAGCTGTTAGCTCTGACAAGTCCAAGTGAGGGTTCCGAACTTTCACTGCAAATCCAGGTCAATTCAAGTCCAGTCTGGATTCTTGCCTTCTGATTTCAACTCAAGTCACAAGTGATTTAGGGGCAAAGTTAAGTTTTAAGACTTTTACCCCAAAGTCCATGTTAAGTCAGAAGTCTTTAAGGAAGGAAGTCCATTGCAAGCCTGTTAAGTGAAATTTTACTTTGGCTTTTTCCTTTACTGCAGATTCATCTGGAAAGAAAACTTCATTTGGATTAAAATAATCCCATAAAGTTTGATTAAATGCAAGCTATATTGAATAAATCACAAAAAAGTAGATTAACATAACATGTATGCATACAAATGACCTTTTTCGCTCCGCTGGAGTCAATGTCACAGGTGTATGAGCCAGCTCCACCAATGAAAAAGGTGCCTGATCTTAGTATTATACAGTCTTACAAGCAAATGTGTCTATCTGATGATTAATGTTTAGGAGCTGTCACACCCATCGTTGGTGTTTAGCATCTGGCCCTGCGCTCTGACACATAAAGAGGTCATTTATTCTTCATCAGATGTTTAGGTGATCAGATGTTCAGGCCCTCCTTCCATTTTCTCAGCAAGCGACTTCTATAGATAACCTGCTTATCTGCTGCACAGTCATGCTTTTCCGTTACTCTGACTGTAGAATAATTTCTACATCTACTCATCTCTGTTTATCTGCATACACTCTTAGAATATATGTTTATCAGTAAGCTTAAATTCAGTCACATAGAGCATGGAATACCTCTTGTCACTAAGAGCAAAGTTAACTTCCTCATCCTTGCAACCACTCACTAACAGCAGTATTGACGCGGAGACACAAAGTCACAGAAAGGCCACTATTAAATCTTTTCATGACTTAAAACAATTGATCAAAAGTAAATGCTGAAGCTTGCTAACTGTAAAAGCTGGCATAAACGTTGGTCAAAATAATAAAAACTCTAACAATCCCTTCTTTTACACCTTTTAAGGTGTAAATCAAAACAAAAGCTGATGAGTAAATAAGAAAATGAAAAAATAAACCCTCACATCAGGAGTCATATAACTGTGTGCTATCAACAGATTTCCATTTGTATTTAATCTGCTATACTCGCTGATGAAAACTCTTAAAAAACACTTGATAAAAAAATTTAAACACATTAACAAGAGAATATTTACATCACAGCTGGAGGTCTTTCTCTCTAAAACTCATTCAGGTGTGATACTGGAACCCGGGAAAGGTTCTTGCTCTTTTTAACCTGGACAAGTGTGATGCTGGACCATTTAGCCATACCTCCTCTCCTATTCATCATCTGTGTCACATGTTGAAATACAGGGTTGGTCTTGGATAACTACAGGCCGTTTGGTGTAATTTCGGGTCGTGTTATTCTCTGCAACATCTGCAAGTAAGTGATAATTGGCAAAACAAAAAACACCCGTTAATGATCACACCAGTGATTCTCCATAGGTTATTCAGGAAAATCATGACTGTTTTGGATTTCCTACTTTTGATCAGCCAATGTAATAAAATGTAGATCCTGAACTTGCAGATGCCAAATTGGTCCTAACCTCTTCAAAGTGCAAGAGGTCTAGGATGTGTCAGGTGGTATCAAGTTGCTCCAGCCTTACTATTTTGCTGGACGGCGTGGGACATAACTTCCGTCACTTCATACGGTCCTAACCACCTGGCTTCGGTCCACATTGTCTTGTGAACTTTAACTTGTACCAAGTCTCCTACCTATAGAGCTGGAGTCTGGGTCAGGATTGCCTCTGGTTCAGTTCTCTTCACCTGGGAAGACAAAACTTTGATCAAGTTTAGTAAGAGCCTTAATATAGTCATCTAGATCTATTGCGAAAGACGGCCAAAAAAGGCACGTGACCTCCCTCAAATGAAGGTCCATTCACTTTTCTTCCTATTAACAACTCATTAGTCATTAAATGGGTTCCAGTACCTGGTGAGTTTCTCAGGACATGAGATTGTTCCATTGTTCCAGGGAATATTTTTCTCCTCAGCTGTGACAATGGGTGATTTACAGAACCAAACCCGTGAGTTATGCCTAAAGCTTTTTCTACCTTTGCTAAGTATGTGTTGTTAACATGACTTCCGTTGTCTGACCCTTATTACCCTGGGAACCTTTTTAGCCACTTCATTACTGTTTCTGCTGTTTCATTTCTGCAGGGAAAAACTTCCACCCATTTTGTAAATCTGTCAACCATGACTAACATGTATCTGAAACCTCTCTCTCGGTTGTCTGCATCCATGTCCATAAAGTCAATGGTGAAAGGGGCACAGGAAATATCCTAAAGGGTACCTAAATAATTTCTGGGGGTTGTGTCCTGAACATATCTGACAAGCATCAATACACTTTGTCACCGTTTCTGTCATGAAAGAGTGCCACCAGTTCATCTCCATAATAGCTTGAGTTTTCTTTTTCCTTTATTTGCAGGCCCATGAGCCTGTTTGAGCAGCAAATACCAGAGTTTTGCTGGTGCTACTAGCCTGCCATCATGTAATCTCCAAAGTCAATTGTTCTGTGTGACTCTTTTCTGAGCCCACATATTTTGGTCATAGACATCTGCTGCTTTTTGGATGTCTGTGATGTTGTTGTAAAGGGCTTCTACGCATCTTGTGCAGCGTGTGTGTCCCTTTTCAATGTTATCAATTTTTTTCAAGTTCTCTCTTTTTCTTAGGATGATGCAGAATGGCACTTTACTGTGTGCCTTCCAGAGTATGTCCCAGACTTGAGATAATTCTGCCTATGAATGTGACAGACATTCTGCAGACCTACAACTTTCCTTTCTTCCTTTTGTAAACCCTTTTCAGCCCAGAGAGTGAGAAGTGAGTGCGAGCTTTGCTGGCAGACCACAGCCTTTGGTGATGCTAACAATAAGTCATCAACAAATTGCAGCAGTGTAACATTGTCAGGGAGATCCAGATACTTCACATGCTGTTTTACCAGATGATTGAAAATGGATGGACGGTCTCTGAACCCTTGTGGCAGCCTGGTATAAATGTACCAGGAGCCTTGATAGGTAAATGCAATATATGCTTACAGTCAGGATGCAGAGGAACACAGAAAAATGCATTAGCAAGGTCAGCACAGGTGAAGAATTTCTGCTCGGAGCCAATATTTGTAGGGCCAGGCACTGGAAGGAGGTTTCAAACTGTAGCTTCATTGAGAGGCCTGAATATTGAACCAATCCCCACCCTTTTCCAGGATGTTTTGAAACGGAGAATGGGAGTGCTCCAGTTCGAGTGATAGGGAACTAAAACACCTGTATCCATTAGGCCAAAATGGTGCCTTTAATGCGTTCAATTTGTTCTGGCTTCAGCTTGTATTGTAGTCTTCAGATTGAGTCAGAGAGGGTCTACACCATTACAGGATCAGTGTTCAGAAGGCCAACATCATGCTGATGCTGTGTCCAGATGTGGCATGGGACTTCACTCAGCATACGTGGAGTATCAGGATGATCCTCAGTCACAGAGCCCATAACAAGTGGCAGGTTTGTGTTCACAGAACTTTCTCAGAAAGTGACGCACGTATTAGCCACAGATTCATCCCTTGTTTTTACCACAGGTGGTGCCTCTGTGGGGGAGCCATGTGAGGGTATATGAACGTTTTTTTCATGTGGACCAGGTATCTGGTCTGTATGAAAGCAAACTGTGGCAACTGACGATGTAAATTTTTCTTCACATTTATCGATCAGAGTCAGGCAAGTGCTGTACCAGAAAGTCCGACCCAGTTCTGCAGTTGCTCCAGTAATATAGCATGATCATATTACGAGTCAGAAAAAGGCGGACCCAAGATTCAGCCAGACATAGAACTGAAAGATTAAAAGGTTTATTCAGCCACAGGAAAACGTCACTCAGGTTAAACTCCACACAGCTTCCGGGGATCACTGAAGCAGAGAGAAGGATTAGTGACTTAAAGTTTCTCCAGATCTTGCAAGGATCAGAAAAGACACTAACCTGCTTTTGTCTTGGGTAGATCTTGAAACCCAGAGGGGAAACCTCAGTGGGTAGCAGGCAGGGATCTCCACAGCGCAGGTATGAGAGGCAGGTGACTTTAGGCTGAATAATCCAAGGGCTAGGCTGGCTCAATAATCCGGCGAGAGAAACTGGGTCAATGATCGGAACAAGAGACATCAGGCAAGGGGCAGGCAGAGGCATGAACCAGATGCAGGAAACAGGGTCGAAAACCAAAATCCAAACAGTCCGACAAGGAGCAGGCAAAGAGGCAAAATCCACGACGCAAGGCAAGGTCAAAAACCAATGATCAGCCAGGAAGGAACGCTGGATATCTACTCACACGATGGCTTTCAAAAATCTGGCACCATCTGCTTGTCAGAGTCAGTATATATCAGGGAAGACACAGGTGCTTGGAATGCCACAGATTGCACTGCACTGCAGCAGCCACCAGGTGCATCTCATCTGCTGATTGCAGCCAGAGAGACAGAGTAGAGCAGACGTGCCAGAATCATAACAGATCAACAGTGTTAAATGCTGACACTGCGGTCCAAAAATACCAGCACTGTGGTTCCTCCACAGTCTGCACAGTAATTGAACACCTTGACAAGAACAGTCTCAGTACTGTGGTGAGCTCAGAAACCTGACTGAAAAATGTCAAAGCGACTGGTCATTGTTATTAAGGTATTTAACTGTTGAAACACATCTTTTTGAATAACCTTACTGGAAGATATGGAATGGGTCTGCAATTTTGCAATAGCACCTTGTCCGGATTATGCTTTTTCAACATTGGTTTGATAATTGTGGTTTTCAGGGGCTCGGTAAAACACCTGACAAAAGGGATGATTTCGTTATTTGAATCAAATCAGACGCCATGACAGGCAAAACATTTTTAAAGAAAACTGTGGGTACGATTTTGAGACAGCAGAAGGAGAGGTTAGTTGATATATAATTTCTTCTAAGTTTTTGTAGTTGGTCTGGTAGAATTGTGTCATTTTGTTCAAATGTGCTTTGACTGGACACAACATTGATACTGAACTTGATAATGATGTGCAGAACGGGAGGAATGGAATAAATAATTTCTTTCTTTATTTTTTTTTACGGTGTCTTGTCCGGCAGAGCAGCGCTCAGAATTGTTGTCTGAGTGCCAAGAAAAAGCAGATTTACTTTCACAAGTGGAGCATTACAGCTAACGCTTTAAAGCTCTGCTTGATATTTATAAAATAAACTTTATTAGAAACTGCTTGGGGATTATTTCACTTGTTACGGACACGGAGACAGAAATGGAAAGGAAAAAAAAGAAGCACGAAAGAGAGAAAGGGAGGCAAAAAGGAAAAGGGGAGAGAAGGAGAATAGAATGGAGGAAAGAAAGAAGGATGAAGAGAATACAAGATAACACCCTGCTTGCTTCTACACCTGCAGAAATGTTTGTATTACCAGCTTTTTTACTGAAAGGTGCACGGTACTTATGAATGCAAGATGTATTTAGTGGTAAATGCGGCTCAATATAGAACATTTGTGTATTTGTTAACACCTGAATCTAAACACTTGTGGGTCTGAGTGTGTGCGTGCATACAAGGTTTCTCCATAAAAATATGCAATAGTGAGTGTGAGGAGCCACAGACCCACGCCCCTGGACCTGGGACAGATATGGAGGAGATCCGAGCCACAGACATCCAAAGGCCCCCCAGAGAACAGGAACCCCAGGAGAATCACCACTGGACTACCGTAACCCCCCAGGACACATCACTCCCCAAGTCTGAAAAGGGATATGAAGAAGTAAAACATATTTAATCATACCCTTCCTATAGTCCTGCTTTCCTTATGAGTTGCTCAAAAACCAATATTTAAATATACATATAACTATACAGTACTGTGCAAATGTTTTAGTCAGGTGAGAAAAAATGCTGTAAACAAAGAATGCTTTCAAAAAATGGTGTTAATCATATATTTTCATCAATCAACAAAATGCCATGAATGAACAAAAGAGAAATCTAAATCAAATTAATATTTGGTGTGACCACCCTTTGCCTTCAAAACAGCATCAGTTCTTCTAGGTACACTTGCACACAGTTTTTGAAGGAACTCGCCTAGTAGGTTGTTCCAAACATCTTGGAGAACTAACCACAGATCTGTGGATGTAGGCTTTCTCACATCCTTCTGTCTCTTCATGTAATCCCAGACACACTCCATGGTGGGCCATGACATCACTTCCTGTAATTCTTGTTCTTCTTTACACTGAAGATAGTGCTTAAGGACTTTGGCTGTATGTTTAGGTTCGCTCACTTAGCATTTTGTAAATTGATAAAAATAAACAATCATCAGTTATATTTCTGAAAGCATTCTTTGTTTACAGCATTTTTTCATACCTGCCTAAAACTTTTGCACAGTACTCTACAGAAACACATTCACATGTGCATACACAGATATACATACACAGTGTTTCCTCTTGATTTTGGTCTTTGGCGGGTGAAATGACACAAACACTTAAAGAAGTCATTGCTTTCATTGCTCTCATCTCTTGGGAATTCACCCACCTTTCTCTTCTTCTGTCTTTCATGTATTCTTTAAGTTTTCTTTCCCTCAACTTTTGATTTGCTGAACCTAAATAAAAGCTTTAACGACTCTGAAGCTGAAAGACCCCCATCTCCGACCCCCTTCTCCGCCTGCCTACACAGACAGACGTTTTCAAAACCAAAAGTGGGAATCCTCTGCCTTCTCCCCACATTCTCTTTTACATTCCTGCCCTTACTGCACATCCACAAATCATTCGGGGAGAGGATAAAGGCGTGCATGCAGGCAAATGAATGGCTTGATTTAGATTCAAATTGCATAAAGTGAGCTAATCGGAATAGCTGACAAAAGCTCTATGACGACGAAGTGATAACCTGCAGGCTGCTTCCTTATTGCAGGAGATGGGACTGAAGTGCTGGGCTGGTGTTCAGGTCTAATTGCATCACTCAGTGAAGGGGTAGAATGACTGACATGTAAGGAAAAATTCCTTTGAGATTTAATACCTAATGACTTTTACTTTGCATGATAAATCAGAACTCACAGCCTTCTTTTTCTACTTTTTGAAAGTCAAATTTTCACAGATAAACTTTTCTCTCAGTCTTTTCTCTTGATGACACTTTTGATGAAGCCTATTTTGTCTTTTATACAATAAAGCTGGTTTTGTCTATCTTTTGTTTTCTTGTTTAGAAATCCTATTTATCTTGTTTATTTCTTTTTGGCACATTTTCTATGTGTCCCCTAACTTCAGCTACAATGGTACACCATCTTAAGAAAAGTATGCAATAGCATCTCTGCAGTATATATTGTTCACCATTTGACAACAGAAATCATATCAAGGTGTGATAGAAAGAAAATTGTTCCATTTTAAACCCAATTACAGACAATGCCACTTAAAACAGTTCAGTTTATTTATATAGTGCTAATTTAAAACCAATGTTGTTTTAAGTAAATTCAGTCCAATCATACAGACAGATTCAAGATTTAGTTAATTGCATACATTCTAATTTGATGCTATTTCTTGCTTGCAGTCAAGTTTAGTTTATTATTCAAGTTGTTTAAAAGGTTTTCTATCTAAATAAACACAGCAGTAGCTCAGCAGATGGATCATTAGGACTAGCCAAATGTAGTTTCTATGAAAAGAAAAAATCAGAGGGAGAACATAAAGTTAAAAGCTGAAATAATAGCAAATAATGCCAAATTGGAGAGTAGTAGGAGAATGTAGCAAGTGAGTGATGAGTGAGGAAAAGTGGTCATTATGTCCTTTAGCAACCTAAGCCTATAACAGCATACCTACGGGGATAGCTATCCTAACCTAAGCCACTCTAACTATAAGATGTATAAAAAAGGAAAGTTTTAAGTCTTAAAAGCAGACAGGGTGTCACAGACTAAAACTGGAATGAAGTGAACAAAGTGCTCTGTTAGGAACATATGGACCAATCAAATCTGATGTATAACTGCGCTTGATTATTTAGTGTATTATGTGAGAAGGAGAATCATAAATTGTATTCTGGATTTAACAAGGAGCCAATGATCGGAAGCTAAAATAGGAGAACTATGATCTCTCTTTTTAAATTTTCACCAGAAGTCTTGCTGAAGTCTTTTGGATCAGCTAAAAGCCTTTAACATCATTTTGTGGCCTTCCTGATAGTAAAGAATTACAACAGTCCAGCATTTAAGTAACAACTGCATTGACTAGTTTTTCAGCATCTATCCTGGATAGGGTGAATGGGCTTTTGTGATTCAATGGGTAGCCTGGCCTGATAAGGCAAAAAGCAACTAGAGATACAATGACCTCATTGGATGAAACTGTCTATGTGATTGGAAATTTCCACTTATAATTCACTGAGAGCTAATTAAGAGCATGCGGATTATTTGTCTATTGAAGGACAATGAAGGGTATACTGTTCATTACCAATTATCTGCACAAAGTCACCTTATGTTATTGTTTGCTGCAGTTATGAAAATAATTACAGTGTATTATGAGGTATTATGCCTCAATTTCCATTTTCCAGTGTTGTGATAGGAGGTGTTCAGTCTACATTTGCTGAGGCAGGTTAACTGTGTTGCAGTCCCTGTAAAAACTATATGGAGCAGAAAACCTTCAGAAAATTAGCAATATTCTACTTTGGTAGACCCTCTGTTTAGCTCTATTTTTAAACCTAATAAAATAGAGGTAAGCACCTTATGGAATCTCTCCAGGAGATCATGTAAGATGTTTTGTCCTTCAGTTTAATTCATAATCATCCTGCATTTTTAATTTGAACAAACTTCATGACAAGATGGCAAAGACAAATTATGGAAGATTAATTAAACTCAGCTCTGACATTATAACATCTCCCAAAAGGATGGAAGCTGACAATTTGAAGACGTTTTTTTTCTGCTAAGTTACTGGTCGCTTGTAATTTGATCTAAAATTTTTAATTACAAAACATTTTTGAAAGTAATTTATCAGCTTATGTCTACAAGAAGGATTATAATGGCATTCAGCTACTTGCTGATAAGAAATACGAACTTTCCAGCACTAATTCAACTAATCTCATAATTCTTTATTAGGCATGAATTGGTATGATAACCTTGAGTAAAAATAGTTTAGTTGTATAATGGTGATCACACAAAAAAGTGAAAATAAAATGTAGTAAGAATTATTTCTACAATGCTAATACAAAATAACATATTGATTATTACAGCACATAGTTAGTTGGTGCAAAAGCTCAGCCAATGGCTATGTCTAGGAGAGAGACAGGCTTGAACACTGAAATACAGGGCCTAGTCTATATCTATAGAAAGAGAACATTAAATTGTGGGCAGCAGTTGCAAGGGCAGATGGACCCCTCTAGGAAGGTGTCACAGCTAAACAGAACAGCAGGCCAGATGTAGCTTCTATGAACAGAAAAAACAGAGAGAGAACATAAAGTTAAAAGCTGGCATGAGTTGGTATGATAACCTTGAGTAAAAATAGTTTTGTTGTATAACTGTGATCATATAAAAAGTTAAAACAAAGTGTTGTAAAAATTACTTCTGCAATGCTAATATAAAATAACATATTGCTTATTACAGTAATGTCATTTTAAACATTTTGTTTATTGTTATTTTGATACACACAAACCACTTGCGAAATTTGTTTTTGTGCCTTTTAAGGAGAGTATTTTACTTTTTAACTTCTCTGCTTTTTTTAAGACAAGTTTAACAAGCTGTCAACTGGTTAATTAGTTAGGCTGTCTGCTCCAGTAGCCAGCCTGAATCCAGCTGCTTGGCAGAGATGCTGCTCATAGCTTGCCGAACTGTAATTTCTAAGCAGCATTAACTTAATTAGAGTGATGAGTGGCACTCCTTTAGCTTCCACACCACGACCGTACTGTTTTTTCTGCATTCAGAATTATTAAAAAAGTTACACTTCTGCACTTTCTCTGGCATGCCATTCAGGTGACTTGTCTTTCTTGCTGTTCCTGTAGCAGTTTTGCGGTTTTTGAAAGCTGTAACTTTATTTACAATTTATATAAGAAAATAAAATACATGTGTTTTTGCTGTTCAATAGATTCTAAATAAATAGAGATTGCTATTTGTTAATATCTAAATTTACAATAGATGTAAATGTTGATATTAAGTATGCAAATTTGCAAAATCAGCCATTAGTTTTTTATAATTCCGACCACTAAATGGCGAAAAATTGCTTCCAATGTTTTCCTTGGTATGTGTAGAAAATGCGCCATCAAGCATGGGTGCTACACATGTGTCACCTTGGCAGTGTGGTTTGAGACAAATTAATGACAGGAGTGTGCAAGAGGTTAAAACCTTGGTAAACCTTAAAACGAGTTGGATGATCTGTTCTCTTGATCATTCAAATTGAACTGACAAATGCAGGACAGTATTTCATTTTTGTTGGCTTGTTAATGTTTTTGTACAGAAAAAGATTCTTACTTAGAACAGGAAAAGTCTTACTTAGAACAGGAAAATGACAAAATAATCACATGTAGAGTTTTTTTGTACAAGCAAAGGTGCTCTAAATGTACATAAAATAGGAAGCAACTCTGTATTGATACATTTTCTGTGGTTTTAATGAATTTTTAATAATCTCTTTAATAGCTCCATCTTTGTGTCTTTTTCTTGATTGGCCATGCTCTACAGTTTGAATTTTGTTGCCTTCAGTTTAGAACAATAACGGGATTTTATTAGGAGCAGAATAGTTTTTGCGGTGTATAGAGTTGCTCATGCAGCAAGATGCCCAACGGCTGAGCTGCATGGTATTAATGTATTTTCTTGTAGGAGAAGGTGATTACATCCACTATGTGTTTGATCAACACATTCTTAAATCCTCCTTCCCATCTCTCCAACTCATTATTTGTATTTTACTGTCCTACTTCCCCGCAGAGCCAAGAAGAAGACAAAGCCCTTGAACCTTAAGATTCACAGCAGTGTGGGGAGCTGTGAGAATCTGCCCACGCAGCGGTCACCGCTCCACACCGAACGATCTTTGCGATCCTTCTTCTTTCCCTCTTTTATCCCTTCCACACCTCCCGTTCATTCTGAAACACCCTCTGCAAGTAAGTGAACTCACATTATAAACCCATCTTTCATTTCACTAGCAGTTCATGTCACAGTTTTATTTCCTCCAAATGGCATTTTGCTCCCTGTGAGGTCAAGCCATGAATGTAATTTTACTGTAGGGTTGAAAAATGCTCTTAAGTTCAAATTGTATCCACATTTGTAACTTCAAATGTTCACTATGGGATAACCTGCACACCTGTGAACTGGAGTTTTTTTTTTTCTCTCAAGGTAATAAATGAACTTTGGATCTCTATCATAACTCTGTTTTGCACTTTGCTGTGTGCATTTACAACTCTGAAGAAAATCTTCTTGCTATCAATCTAATGTTTGTTAGAAATACTTTCACAGCACATCTTAGTTGGAAAATGGGCCATATAAGGAATCAGACTGTTCCATTACGGCCGGAGGTAGTGTGTTACTGCACACCGGCAGCCTTATTGGTTGATGCATTACAGACAAACTGCGGAAGCCATTAGATTGAGGAGGAGATGGGAAAAGGCAGAAAAATAGAGAGTAATGGAGGTCCTGTCAGTGAAACGAGTGATGCATGGTTGTAACATAGTGTTGGGAATACTCTCTGACATAACTAACTAGGATGCAGGGCACACCCATGAATAGATGTAAGCAGAGGCATGACATGGAATAATCAGTGTAGAAATGCATAAAATATAGAAATAGAAGAAAAAGCAGAATAAAAATAATTGAAATGCAGAAGACATGCAAGCACCTTGCACCATTCTGAACTGATTTTAATAAAACCCTGAAAGTACAATACTAGTTAGCAACAGTTTTATATACAATATCATTTGTCATAGTCTCAATCAATCAGCCAGCCTTTATTTAAACATTACTTTTCATACACAGCAAGGGCAACAAAAATGATGTAAGATAAAAAAGGAAGCAAAAAACAAACAAGGAAAAAAAATGTACAGAAATAAGATAACAGAAGTGGCTTTGATTTGAAGAACTCAGGAAACACAATTGTCATTGTTCCCATTGTTCCCAAGTCACAAGGAAGTCTCATGTCTTTATAGTTGAGTCTCATGTCAAGTCCTATTGTTTAATTTCAAGTCAATAACAAGTTATAATGAGCTATCCCTGAAAAACTATACACACACGAAAAAACCTAAAACTTGTTTGTTTTAATGTCACAAAGCATCTAAACGAAAGCTTTGTATAAATATTTAACTTCTTTTTTGACGGCTTTCAGCCCTACTGGGACTGGTAAGTAGCTTAGGATGTTCCCCACCTTTTGCTTGTTGGCAGATGGGATAGGCTCCCTTACCCAGCTGCCTTAAAATGTTGTAGCAGATGATAATGAACAGATGGAAAAAGGTAATCATAAAACAACTTATAAATGCTAATAAAAAATGCCAAAGTTACATGATAGTGTCATAAAACACCATTAACTAGTTAGAGAAACTAGAAAATTCCTTCCAAGTGTTTCTGTTCAATCTTTTATTAAAAAAAAAAACTTACTTCAGCACTGCTAAAAAGGATGAGGCATTTCTGAAAAGCCATACAATTTTATTATGAACTAAAAATTAAATGAGGGATAAGTCCTGAAAAATAGCTCTATACTATTTATCACTAATTATCGCAGTGTGTGGAATGCTATTGTGGAATTTCATTTCAATATAGGTCAAATAAATAATAAATAAATATTAAGAGCAGAACAAAAAATATTTTTTACCCTAAGTGAAGATGCTCATTAGTAGCATCTATATAGAGTACAAAGTTAAACTGCAAATCAAATAAAATGTTTGCATTTAGAATTAAATGTATTAGCAATTTACTGACTGTGCACTCTGTCGGACGAAAATAGTGGAAAAAAAATCTGCAATCTCACAGTTAGCTGTAGCTATCGCCTGTGTTAAAATCTGTAAATAGGG
This sequence comes from Crenichthys baileyi, assembly GCA_036173005.1. Taxonomy (NCBI): domain Eukaryota; kingdom Metazoa; phylum Chordata; class Actinopteri; order Cyprinodontiformes; family Goodeidae; genus Crenichthys; species Crenichthys baileyi. The sequence continues at coordinate 227,601 of JAHHUM010000611.1, forward strand.
CATCTGCTGAACAACTGAAACTTAATTAATGTTACATAGAAAAACTGCAGAAACTCTTCATTAACTGATATGTGCACAGAGAGACAATGAAAGCAAAAGATGCTAAAAGCTAGCTTTAGCTTTCAGTGTAATATAACTTTGACTTACCATTTGTGTTGCTTTAAATATCAAATAAAGTTCGTCGTTGTCGTGTCTCCGTCAGTAATCTTTTAGCCACATATTTCACAAGGGCAACACGTTTTTATTGGAACCTTGTAGTCTTTGTAACCGAATGAAATTACCCTTGGTTTCACTTATCTGCCACCGCTGCTCACTCAGTCACCCCTTAGTGACATTTTACTGCTACATTGGGGAGGTGGGTTTATGTGAAGAGGGCAAAACTTGAGACGTGAGGAAACAACAAGGCAAATCAATATTTTATTTTCACTATTATTATTTTGAATGGTAAATGTTTGGCTTGAATTAGAGCATCAAATCTTTTTATGAAAAAGATGCTCAAGTCCAGGTAAAGTCACTTTTCATTTATATTTAAGTCAAAGTCGAGTCATACGTGTTTTCTAATATAAGTCATTGACTCTGTGACTCAAGTCTCACCTGAGTCAAGCCATGAATTCAAAGTTGACACCTCTGCAAAAAATCGGCTAATCACCAAGCCAAAAAGATTTTTTTTTCTTTTAAAACATCACTGATCTTGGGTTCGAAATTTTTATTCTTGTCTTTTTCTGAAGACCTCAAGCGCATGCATGGCTTATATAATGAAAGTAAATCAGATAATTATTTAGGCCTGTTGTGATTTTAAGTCATCAGATGCACTTTAAAATCAATTCTAAAACAAATGTACTTCAAAACTGGAGTTAGAGGGTTTCTTTCTGGTCTTTATCAGGATTCGTTCAGCATGAAGGTGAATTATAGAGTAGCTTTAGAGGGGCTACATTCTTTTAAGGAAGACAAAGCAAGCATGGCTGTAAGCTATTCGGCAAGGTGTAAAAGCGTGTTTTAAAGTTAGATAGAGGAAGAGTCAAACCCTGGCAATGTTCTTTAGATGATAAAATGTGCTTTTGTTGGTGTTCATTGAAGTAAAACACTATCTGATGTTTTAAATAATTTATATTTCATTATAAATTTCCACACAGTAACTGCCAGCCTGACCTTACATGCAAGTATGTGCTATTTACTTTTATACATTTACTGTATTTTAGAAAAAAAAAAAGACTAGAGAACTGATAGATATTGCCTCTATTACAGTTGAAGAATTCATCCGCTTAGTACCTTTTGATACCAACACGGTGATTGTCACTCAAGTCAGCTTTATTGATTACCATGCGCATGAGAGAGTAGTTTACAGCAGTCAGACATATAGTTGAGAGCCTTGCCAAAACAGCTCTAACTAGACAAACAAAGAACATTCCTTTAGTACAGGTTCAAGATAATAATTCTTGGAACTGAAGCCCTGATACAGTGGCATGCTTATCTGGGACTCTTCGTCCCTAGAACCCTCCATGGGACAAACAGAGCCTTCTGTAGATGCTCTGGGCCCTGGTTATAAGTGAGGCCATAGATTAAGTGACAGGGAGAGGGGCTGATTACTATTTTAGGTTGTGCAGAGTATCCGGTTATAATGAGGGCTCTTATCTAAGGCACTGAAAGTTTTTATTAACAGGGCTACATACCTCTGCATGTCTATACAGAAATTAAGGCTACTATGCTCCACCATGAACAATTTATTCTTTTCAATACTTCTGGTTTGGAGACTAGATCATGTAAGATTTTTTGCAAAAACTCTGCTGAAGTTAAAATTAAGAAAACTGAAACAATTTAACTGTCTTTAGAATTTGCAGGGAAACTCTATCATTATGGTAGATCACATTCATTAAGTATTTGTTTTCTTAGAATACAAACATAAATTTGAATGTATTTTGTATTGTGTGATTGACTACCAGAAAGAAGTGTGCAATTGTGAACAGAAAATAGTGTTTTCTGCATTTGTACTCAAGCTCCTTTTAGCTTGTTACCCATAAATTATTCTAGTGCAGGTAATTTCCCTTAGAGGTTACCTTATATTAGGTTCCATTTGTGTGTATTGAGTCTCAGTATAATCTGCTTGTTCTGTGAAGCCCTCATAGGTTTGTTAGAGAACATTAGTGAACAAACATCACCTTGAAGACCAAGGAACACACCAGACAGGTCAGGAAAATTGTTGTGAAGAAGTTTAAAAATGGATTAGGTTTAAAAAAAATATGCCAACTTTTGCACGTCTCATAGAGGACTGTTCAGTCCATCATCTGAATATTTTGAGGATCAAGCAATAAAGCTTTATTTATAGAGTGTTTTACACACCCAAAATGACCAAAGTGCTGTACAGGTACATAAAAATAAAACAAACATTATATAGACAATAAAATACAACATCTACAGTAAAACTAATAGAATAAGAGCAGTGAACACATAAGAAAATAAAAACCATTGATGAAACCAGCCTGATACTTCTGCTCAACTGGAAGAAAGTCAAGTTATAAAGATGAGTCATTAAAAGAGATTTAAAATCATTCAAGGTGTTGGCCATCCATGCAGTCAGTGGGAGATCATTCCAAAGTTTGGGAGCCGCAACATAGAAAGCTCTGTCTCCTAGGCTAACAAGACGAGTCCTGGGAACATCAAAAAGCAGCAGGTTGCCTGACCTCAGATATCTGCTGGGAACAAGCCTGTGGAGGAGCTCCGATAAGGAAGAAGGTGACTGACCATTTAAACATTTTACAACCAAAAGTAAAATCTTAGAAACAATGCTAAAACGTACAAGCAGCCATTTCAGGGAGGACAATATGGGAGCAATGTGTTCACATTGCCTTTTACTAGTCAGCAGACAGAAAGCAGCAATTTGGAACAGCTATAGACAATGAAGAAGAGAGTTGTCCATCCCAGAGAGAGAGTTGCAGTCTAGAGGTAATAAAAGCATGTATGACCCTTTCAAGGACTTAATTGCTTTTTTGGTGCAAATCTTTCTTTGCACACAGTTTGAGAATTAGACAAATACACAGATTCTGGTTTATACACAATTAGTGTGTGTAAATAGCTTTGTGAATTTGTGTCAGAGATTTTGTAGAAAAATAAATATATGTATATATATATCATATATTTTTTCTATTTTATTGTAAAGCATATTTAGATATGCTAATATATATGACTAATATAAAACAATACTTGAATGGGCCAAGGTATCAGACAAGTGAAGTGATTTTCATTCACCCAGCTGAATGTAGAGTTGGACAAACAAAAGGTCTTCCTCTGCAATGATTTCTCTGTATATGATCAAAAACATCCAGCAACTGATGAGATTTTGTATAGGCTCAATATGTCAGGTGTTAGGTAGAGAACCTAAACAAATCCAGAACTCTTTTGGTGGGTTGCTTTCCATGGATTCTCTAAATTATGTCTCACTAATTTCAGATTTAAGGAACTCAATGAGTAGCATTACAAGCCTGACCGTGTTGGAAAACATAGGAAAAGTGCAGAAAGGAGCAAGAAAACCCTAAAGCATGTTGGCCCTTGCCTTCCAAACATCAGTTGTTTATTTTCTCAGTTTAACAGACTAAATAATTGTTCTGTTTAGAATCCCTGCTTCTACACTAATTTTAGCTTCAATTTTGAAAAATACTTTTGCAAAAGTTGAGTGTTGTCTGCACTTGGGTTGGGTCAGCCAACTAATAAATGTTAATAGAGGATGTGCTACAATGCCGCTTTTTGATACAAAAACAGAAGACTGACACATCTGACCATTCAGTACAATGTGGCCTAGAAAAATAGAAATGTCTCCAGTACTTATTTTCGGAATAGTGCATGTGTGTTTGTGTTTAAACGCATGGGTGAGCATACACCCTGTGTGCAGCCCGGTCAGCTTGGATAAACATCTGTCCAGGATCTAGTTTGGGATTATGGTGTCATTGCCATCTTCTACGTCAGGGCTCTGCAGCCAACAACATGATCCCTCATCCCTCGAGTCATTATAATCAAGCAGACAGAGGATGAACAAGATTGGCTGAGAGGACCGAGACCACACTCTGTCTGCTGAAGATGAGTCAATGCCCAGACTAAACTAAGCACTAGAGTGGGAGTACATTTATTTTCCCACCAAGGTACACTGCTTAAGATAGTGTTGATAAGATATGATGGTAGGATTTATAACACAAGTCATACAGTAGTATATCTGTGCTGAGGTGCTCCTTGCCACATAGTTTATTTCTGGATAACAGTTGTAGATAGTTTTGTGGTAAATCCCTAGATAGATGATTTTGTGACGATGATAATAACTTATTTTGTTGTAAACCGTGGCCACAAAATGTATTGGCACATCTGGTAAAAACGTAATAGCCTTAGAGGAAATAAAGCTTTTATTGTAGTAACATAATTCCAGATGAAACATTTAGAGAATCCAACCATTAGATGGACAACAGTTAGTTAGTGGGCGGAAAAATAATTTAATTTGTTTTATAAGATTAGTGGTGCCACACCTTTGCAGTTACTTTATACAACTCGCTGTTGCAACTAGGACAGCACTTTGCCTTTACCTATGCTATTTTATTAGGTTCGATCCAATAATACGAGGGATCTTTGACCGTTCCTTTTTGCACAGTCTCTCTAAATAACCCATAATCCTGGTTTTAATACTCTCTTTTCTTCAGCTCACAGGGTAGGTTTTTAACCCCTAGATTCAGATCTGAGGACTAAGGTGGAAATGAAAGAAAGTGGATTTTGTGTAGAAATAACGATTTCTGTGTTAATTAGACCATATCTTTTTGAACTATTGTCGTGCTGTAGGGTTTGTTGATACCATATTTCAGTTTTCTGGCAGAGTCAACCAGATTTTGTTTATCATGTCCTGATATTCATGATGTGATGCACTAAAACAAGGTAATAGGGCTTTAGGAGGAGAAACAGGCCTTCAAGATCACAAATCGTACACAATACTTCAGGGGACATAAGATGTTTTTCTCCATATTCACCCATTGTTTTTACACGTTACCAACCTGGAGCGCTTGTTACTAAAAACTAAATTTTATTCCTCCCTACCAAAAGCACACTGTTCCAGTATAAGTCCCATTAGTGTTAAGCAAGCTCCACAATGTATGTTAAGATAGATAATATTTTTCCAGGCATGACTTCCAAACAATCCATTTGGCAAAGATAGTGTTTAGTGATTATCATAAAGACTTAGTGATTCCAGGATTCCACTCTGCTGCTGTTCTCTAAATCTGAGTTTTAGAGATTGTGTTTTTACCTCCTTTACCATCCTCCTTATCATGTATAGTGACGAGATTACCTTGGGTTTGCATCCAGCTTTGTTTTTCAACAGGTCCAGTTGCTATTGCTTTGTCCTGTCAAATTCAGATGAGTGTCTACAAAGCAAATTTCAGTTACCCACCATTGCAACCAGTATAAAGGTCAATCCACATCCTCTTTTACTTGAATGGTGTATCCTATTTGAAATTGGGTTCTCCATCTTGAAAGACCCCCCACATGGTTGATTAGACTCATGACTATGTCTGTGTGCAGCGAGTGAGCTTTTCTGACAGCTTTACGGCTGTGTCCAAAGTCAGTCATCCACATCTGCCTGTATGATAAAACATAACTTACGGTAGTGTAAACAGTGGATTATGGCTTTCAGCAGATATACATGAATTATAATGTTTCTGGGCCATTTTTAACAGATTTAGCAGATGGTCAATGAATACTACTTTTCTATTCCATTGTGTTAAAATCTTTAGGGCATATGCATTATTTTGCATAAATTTCACATCCAAAATAAGCTGAATATATTTCATGCTAACAGTAATGTTAAAAACTATATGATTGCTTTATAATTTGTAGTATACTTTTTTAATAAAAGATTTTCTTGGATTTGGTGAGAAAGAATGTTTAACTTTATCCTCTTAAGCCTACAGGGTTTTAGAAGCAATTTCCACCTGAAAAATACACACCAAACTAAATCAAGAATAGCTCCACAGTTGTTTAAGTCTAAATGCAAACTTTTGGTACCTGTATAGAGGTAAGACATAAAAGAATATGTTTCCAGTGGAACACTATTGCAACTGTTACTATGTCTAATTTATTTGTGATCAAACAATAAAGAAAAAAAATAATTTTGAGTCTTGCCCAGATATTTTTTATTAAATAAACATTGCAATACATCATGTAAATCCTTTTGAAAACCTTCGGCTGCATTGATCAACATATTGACTATAAATGCAGCAATTTGGACTGAATCAGATGAAGCATATTTGTTCCACAAAAAGTTTAATAGGCAATGTCCCAGGCGGAACTAGGATTTTGGCACAATTTAGCCAAATGTGCCAAAACTGTGCCAAATGTGTTTTTCACCTCATAAAAGAGAATCTGGTCAAATAAAAGTTCTGATTTCCATTTTGGGACTCCTTCTGCATATGACATAGCCTTTGGTCATGACATTTGGCCTGTGTATCATCAAAATGTGCCTTTTTGCACAGCATAAAATAAAAAAATGAAAAGAAATCAAGCTAAATTGTGTGATTTTGTCTCCAACTGGAGGAATTTTATTGAAAGACATAATCATCCATGACAAACTATGTAAACCAATGTGAATAAAATAATGTTCAATGAAAAACTATGCATACCCATGCACGAAAAAGAATTATCAATGAAAAACTGTACAAAAAATGATGGGCTGCACCACCCCCAATCCCCACCACCCCTCCAGACACACCTGTATAGACTGCTCCTTGTCCTTATTTTTACGGACGGTGGGCTTGTTTATAAAAAGATAATAGCCCTTCTACTATGAGTGGTCATTCATGTTTAAGTTAGGAACAGAGGCGATGTTACAATGTATGTGAGAAAGCAGTTGCTGTAAACCAAGGATTTCCTATTTTAAAACAAGGCATCATAGGTCACATTTAAAAACTTTGTTAAACATCTTATTTTAGCTTTAATCATAGCTTGCATTACTAACTGCTAACATGACTCCAAAAGCCTGCCATCATTTTCACATCCAACATGATGAATGCCAGATAGAAAATGAAAGCTCAAAAGCATAGAACACAGAAGCGCCACCATACAGTGCTCTGTAAAGTCATCAAGTTATCTGTTTCAGTCTCACGCTGTGTTGAAAAGTAGCAGCCTGAATAAACAGCCAAGATGACTCAATATGTTGTGAAAAAACTCCAGTTTTCTTTTAAATATAGTATAATATAACATAATAATATAACAGCTTCCACATCAAAAAGCGTTTTTGTTCTCAGGACCTGATTGCTCTTGGTATGGTGTGTTCACTGATTGGAAAAATATCAGATCTTTGAGATTCCAGCTGATTTGTTACTGGTGGAGGTTGATCAAGCTTAAAATCAGCTGAATCCAACCACCAGTCGATTTCTAAGTGCATCACTAATAACAGCAGGTCCTAAGACCCCAACAGTATGCCTCAAGACAACTGAAATTTAGAGGAGGCAAAGTAAGAGTGGAAAAGAGTCTTTTAGAGAAGTTTGATCATTATAAGCTTAGAGCTAAGTTCCTTTATTACATCCCAGAAATTTAAATGAAACAGGACCACACTGTGATTGACAGTAATAAAGGCAGTAGAATCTAAAAGACTAAAATTGAACAATCCTCCCCATCTTCATTTAGTTGTAGGTCATTAGTCACAGTACCAAATACGATTTTTCAGTGCTCTCAAAGCAGACTAAGTAGTTAAAAACACTTTACTATTCATAAACCTTGTCAGCTGTGCAGAGATAACTGTCTGCGAAAACCCTAGTATGAAGAACAGTTTAATAGCATGTGGTAATTTAAAGAAAGAATGAACAAATTTGTTTTCTTTAGGACTGGAAGAAAAACTGCATGTTTAAAATTGTGGTTAGTAGACTAGTGGAAAGAATGAAGAAAACAGAAAGATGAGTTTTCTAATTCTTGCTCATATTAGCATTGATCCCTTCATCAAAGGACTTGAAGCTTAGTAAGACTGTTAGTCTTTCTTTTGAATTTGATATTCATATCAGAGGGATTTTGAGAACCTGGAGAACTTTCATCTTGTGCTCACTGAGGTAGTCCTTTGTGAATTTTGAAGTGTTTTGGGGATTATTAACCTTTCTTTAAAGTTTCAGCTTTGTGCAATGTTAGCATTTCAATCAATTTCTCTTTATATTTATGAGAAATTTCTTGTGCCATTATATGCAGCTCAAGATCAGTTGCATTAATTTATTTTTGCTCTTGTCAACATATTGCTTGCCTTTTTAAGTATAGGTTTTTTGTCACAGGTAATCTTCTTGACCTTATTACACAATCAGTGTCCCAGAAAACTGTGTAATAATAAACTGTGTAAACTGTAAATACATTAAATTACAAAGTGAAGAAATTGTTATCCAAAAGTCCAATTTGTGTCTTTTACTAGGTCGGCATCATTTATACAAAAAATCACTATTTAGATTATTGCAAGGCTTTAAAATATACTTCACCAGGTCTTTCAAAGGACTGCTGCCAAGCCATGACCCCAAGACTGTGGTCTGTAATCTTTAGTGGTCCTAAAAGCTTGTAAGACACAACTTTCTTTTCATTCTTAAACTGTACATGGAAATAAATTACCATAAAACTCTTGCTCAAATCTTGCTGAAATCCTGAAAATATGTAATTTTTTACTTTGTGTCTTTAAGAGAATCACATGAACATTTATAGTAACAGAAATGTTGATCACAGGGGGTAAACTTGATAGTTTAGTCAACCGAGAAAATGTTTGCAAGCTAATTCTCTTGTTTGTTGGTGTTTTTCACCCCCATGGTCCACTCGAAGTTGAGTCAGTTGTTGTGGGTTGCTTCGGGTGATAAAATAAATCATTGTTATTTGGTTGTGAAATGCTATGGTGACCATAAAGACCCATTTATTTGTGTGCAGCTCACCTCTTGTGCCCGAGGCAGTTTAAGCCCACACAACTGGAATAGACAGACACCCTGGGTTGTGTTGATGCCTTGTGTCCTCTTGGACATCAAGTTCTGGCATTTTACCAGCACACCTGCTCCGAAGCTAATGTGGTCACGCATAAGATGGAAACAGAGAGGGAGGAAAATAGAGTGTGGGAGTCTGCAAGTGTGTGCTTGTGGATATAAATGGCTTAAATGTTCTTCAAGCGTTTTTGCTCAGCTCACTCTTTTATATTTCTTCATGTGTTCCAGTGATGTCACATACTCTCTTTAACCTTGCAAAGCTGATTTGCAGTTGCATCACGGGTCTCCTAGCAACCAAATCTGGTGCCACATTGGAGGCCTCTTCTTGCATTGGCAGATAAATAATTGCTTTAAATAACTCCTAAAACATGGCAAAGGAAAAATATAACAGACTTGGAAGACCTGTTAACTCTGGTATGAGTCCAGCAATGCGGTAAAGATGTGTTGCTGTTTACTAAAATGTTTCATAGAAAAGATAACGGTGATATGTTGACCCATGCTTGGAGTGCAATATGTCTGTGTATATTCTAAGTCACCCAGCTCGTGGTCTATCAAGTGCTTCAATAGCAGGAAACTGGGCTTCCATTCTATGTTTCAGATGACATTTCAGCAGCTGCTACAGTTTAAGTAGTCCAGCAGAACGTTTTAATAGGACGAAATTCCACTTTACATGGCATTGAACATAAGAACGAGGTACTCGGGTTAGAACTCAGATGTCTACAGACTTTTAGAGGATAAGGGGCAACCTTAGTGATGTTAATAGTCTGGTGCAGATTCTCAGTCATCCCGGACATGACAATCCCAAGAGGTAGAGAAAACTGGACTTATCTCTTGTTTCTTGAAGACATTCGGCCTCTCATCCAAAAGGTTCTTCAGTTGTTGGTAGTACCAGGTTATTAAATTATAGTCAATAATTCTCACTAATTGAGCCATTAAAGTTACTAATTGGGCAATTAGGAAATGTGAGTCACTAGTCCTACCCTCCATTTAACTGAATGTTTCGCTGTCTTCAAATGAGTGTCCCTTGTCCTTGAGATGTAAATTAACCCATGATTCATGACCCAATGAGTTTGTACTTCTGTGTTAGGCCATTAATTTGTGTAGCTGCTTTCTCCAAATATAGAGTTCTGAACATCCCTTACTGCACTTGACTGTATATACCACACCACTGAGCTTGTGTTTGGGTGTTTAATCATTGGGATGAGTCAGTATCTGTCTGAGAGTTTTGTTGGGTTTAAACCAGGCACCAAAAAAATAGATACCCCAGTCATATATGACAATGTTATTTCTTCTTTTCTGTGAGTTGAGTGTTTTCTTGAAATCCTTGATGCCCACTTCCACAGGCTTGAAGTGCTTTCCTGATGTGTTTGGTCACAGCAAGAAAATCTTAAACTCCGATTGAGTACCTATGGAGTATTCAGTTTAAAATTCTGGCTGAGGTTGTTGAGGTAGTTAACTTAAATAACTAAAAAGAATGGGTTGAGGGGTGAATAACTTTGCCCCTGAGACTCCATATGTCATAGATCTTGATAAACTGCGTATTGATATGTTGGTTCAGGGATGCATCAAGTTCAGCGATAACCTTCAACTGGCAGACTGTGATGGTGATCTCACATGCAAGGCGTCCCACTGCTCAAAGAAAATGATTCCAGGTTGATGGAAACAGGAATATGGGCGATAATTAAATCTTTGAGTTAAGATCAGCATGCGGTTTTAGCCCTTTTGGGCGTAATGTGGGAATTCAGCCAACGAATCTTTATTTGTCTTGTGGTCTTTATGAAGTTTAGCTGAGGTTATGGTTAGCTGATGGTTGCATCACTACTTTTTGCTGGTAATAGGTGGCTAGGCTAAGAGAGGGGGGCTCTGGCGAACCCTGGTTAGAATGCTTGAGCACCTGTTTAAACCCCAAGAGGGTGTCATTATGACTCTATGGGTATTTTGCTTTCTAAATACGCATTGTCAAACATGCATAGTCAGATTTAGCAAACTTTTACATAACGATCTCCCCTCCTACATTTTGAATCTAAAAAGGCTAATTGCCGTAAACCCAGCAGGTGCAGAAAACAGTTCCATAACTGTAATTAAAAAGTGATCCGACATCAAGGTTCATGTCAGAACGTACCACAAGTGTTGCACATTTATGGAATAAAAATGTTTAATATTCACAAAAGCATTTTCATTGATAGATGGTGCCCTTCAGTACACCCCGATCACATTTGGAAATTAGGTCCTCGCTGCAAATTGCAATTTAATTTCTGCCTCTTCAGCCACAGTGTAGGGGAATTTTACATATTTGGGCAACATATTGATGAGGCCGTCCCATATGGCTGGCATGGCACAGCACAGGGATGATGCAAAATACGTGATCTGTCAGCCAGATCCCTCTGGAAAGCCCCTGTTGCAGGAATCCCAGCATAGTGACAACTTGAGCCAGCACTGCCAACGCACAGTTCCTCCTTGTGCCCCTCTGTGACGCAGGGACCAGTTCCATGCAGAGCTCCAGGCTAATTGCCCTGGGCAATCTAAAGTGGCTAGTAAGCCACTCAGCGGGTCACGATGATCTGTGAACACACGCTACCTCCAAATTCTTCCATCGGTGATGTCCTCTAGCTGTGCCAAAGCTTCCATTGTTTCACAATTACGTGCACCTCTATGCAGCTATGGATATGTGTGATTGTCTACACTTTGTCTACCTTAAGAATCATCACACCTGACTTTTTAAGACTTAATTTGCTGATCCAACACTGATTTTCCTTCACTAAGAATGAACAAGCCCCTTAGATAATTTACATGCATTTCATGCGCATCGGTGCACAGATAGATGTAAAAAAGTAAGGAACATTTAAGGTGTACTTCCGATTTACGTTGTTTGCGTTTATAAGGCTAAATGTGTCCAGTTTTATCATTCAGATTGAAACCAGAAAAGCTCAAACTCACTGCAAAACATCAGGTTTGATGCTCCTTGAGTTAAGATAAAATTGGATGGATTCATATTTAAGTGTATTTAGGTGTTTTTTTTTTTATACTTCCCAAGTTGTGTGTGAAACATTGCGCCACAAGGTTTTTGTACCATTTGTACATGAGGCTCCTGGAGATCAGTTTCAGAGATTGAGCAGCAACCTATCAAATCTTAAAAAAAGAAATTATTTAGCTGCACACTGACTAAGTAACATTTGTTGTTATTCTTGGCAATTTCCATTTATTTCTAATATGTGAAATTGTGCATCATGTGCTATAAACTCAATACAGAGTTTATAATTATTAAAATATTACCTGATTAGTTGAGCTTCAAAAACTTGCACGTTGCATAATAGCTTTGCCACTTTATTTTTTTTCTATATTTCAATATTCTCCAACAAAAACGGCAAACCCCTTAGGGCGCCTGGGAGTGCAATGTGTCACCTAACAATCCTCCACTCTGTCATCACCAAAAGTTGCTTTATTTGTTGCTCACTTAACTCCTGTGGAGGCTCCAGGCCTCTCAATTTTCCCCCACTGAGGAATACTCTTCAAAGCCATAAAGCCTCCGGACATCATCTGTTTAACTGTGCCTACCTCCATTTTATTGGCATGTATAAAGCCCCAGTGTCAAAGAACTCCTACTATCTATATAAGATACTTGTTTCATCAAGTATAATTGCTATTTTTCCAGCCATGTGTATGTTATTGTCTCTTTATTCAAAGATTTATGTGTCATTTGTAAATGTGTGTGTCTGTGTTCTTGTTAAGGATGATAGCATAACTTTCTGGGCTGATCGACGTGTAGCTGTTGCTATAGCAACTGAGCAACATGGCTTTGTCTCTTGTTCATCAGAGTATTTTTTTCATTTTATGCAGGGAGAGAAGGGGGAAAAGTCTATTTTCAACCCCATTCTTAGTTTTTGTTTTGCTGCTACTTTAAAAGTGTTTTATTTTGCTCTGAGGACAGACTCATTAAAAAACATAGATGGAAAGCATTATGAATATGGTGTGCAACAGCCTGTAAAATATCACTGATATATAACACTCATGTAAAATAATACAGCACATTGTGCAGCAAACGCCCCCACATGATTTTACAGTCCTGCTGAGTTTTTCTTCTTTTCTGCATAGCCTACAGTATGGATATGGATATCTTAGTGTCTAAGACTTATGTTGATAAAATTATGGAAGCTTGTTTTTGAAATTGTAGATTAAAGTTCAAGTCAATTTTTGTTTTCCAATGTTGATTATTACTTAATTTTGTGATCATTATCTTTAATAGCAATGTATTAGGTTTTATTGAAGTTATTATTCAAAGTAAGCTAAGTATTTTAGTCTTCCACTTGAGATTCATGAACTTCATGATTCTCGTACTTGTGAACAGGTGAGTAAAAAGATTGGGCAGTAGTCCTGACACTGACAATTACTACAATTTCTGTTTGCTTTTTTGCAACTCATTTAAAGGCTGTCTTTTTACTTTCACATACTTCTGCTTTACCTGCATTAGCTTTCTCCTCTGTCAGAAACAGCAGAGTTTATCCCTCAGTCGGCAGGAAACCAACTCAGTTAAACATCAAATAAATTATATTTGGCTCTAAATAGGCTCCCAGACATTAGCAGTTTCTTTACATCTCTCGTAGACACAAATCTGCTGCGCTCTTTTTAACCCACACACCAACAGAAAATGTGCTCTAGTTTCCATTTCCCTTTTAAAGATGCTCAGAAATTAGCACAACAAAATTCATACACACACTCATTCTTAACCCCATGGCATGGTGTGTGTCTTTTGACAAGATAGTGGAGGAGGGAGGGCCATGAGAGCGTTGGTTTAATTAGGCTGAGGACAAATGGGAAAAGATGGAGGAGGCTACTGTTGTCTGGCGCCTTTGGGTTTTTAAACTCCTACAGGCTCATCTGTCACACAAACAATAGCCCACATACATAAACTCAATGCAGACCCTAGATGAATTTTATAGGTTGTTGCATTGTTTTTGTCCTTACTATATGTCACCTATGCGGGAGACATTTGTGTGATTTTATGAAAATGTTCTAGAAATGTGCAGTTTATACATTGAATGCTTTTTTATACTGAGCTATCTGATGCCTGTTATAAAAAGAGATAAAAGCATCAGCATAAACAAAACTGATAAGAATTCCTTCATGAATATGTACTCGAAATATTATCAGGTTGAAAACAAATTAGACAAAAACTAGATGTAGCGACGTTTAGAGAGGTCCTCTGCATACTTTTCATGTTTTATGTTACCACCACATATTTCCATTCTTGTGAGGTGGAAATTTTGACAAAGACATAAAAAGTGTAAAGTACAATTGTATTCAGCCCCGTGTCAATAATTTGCAGAAAAATGTTTCACGTTACGCTCCAAGGACCTGATCTTCAAAGATCCCAAAAAGCGGGTGCTAATTTGCGTGTACTATAAATAAATTGCACGTGCAACAAGTGGGCGTGTTGCGCGCAATTTTCTAAGATCGCGCGTGCTATGGATAACAGATGCAAAACTTGTGCAGACCGCCCTATTTAAATGAGGAAATTGCATGTGCTACTGGCTGGATGCTACTGCCCCTAGTGAAACAAGAGGAAGAGCGAACAGATCTTGTCTGCTGTGTTGCTAGAAATATGCAGGGATTGTTACACTGCATCATTATAAATGATGGTACTGATTTGTTTTCCTTCTTTTTTGTTCTGCTCCTGCTTTTCTGAACTGTTACAGTTTGTTAACCTTTGTCGTCAGTATTTACAGCAGCAGGTTTGTCAACTCAGCTTCTGCCCTGATGGGATTATTTCTCCTATATGTTCATTTGTGCTGTGCGCCTCTGATTGTGTAATTGGCAGTTTGAAGTTGTTCTGCGAGCAGATGCTTTATGTTTGTGGTCTGGACGGACCACAAACTGCTTCACCTTTAATAAAAATATTGGATTATAGGTTATTGCACTTTTTGAGAGTATTTGTTTGAGGAGTTCAGAGTTTATCATAAACAGCCACAATATTTAAGCCTGAACGTACTATTAGCAACTTAAAAATAGTTTGTTGTAAGAGTTGGCAATCTGCATGCTATAGCTTTGTTAATTTTAAAACATCACGTCATCACTGTCCTGCAATGAATTTGAATCAAACATTTATGTACGTAAAAATAAATTATTTTCCAATGATTTTACTGAATTCACATTTAGTTTTTTTTCCAATATTTTAATAATATATAACATGTTTGATTGTGTAAATTGCTTTTTGGTGATATAAAATATTTTTTTACTGTATAAACAAAACCCTCCCCTGGCATATGTTCACATTTGAACACTGTAATCTAACTTATCCATGCACGCATATGAATATACACATAATAAAAACAAAGCAACTAAAATAAAATACACAATAGTATGGTTCTTTTTTGCAAAAACATTTGTTGTGAATTGGGGTTATATAAATAAACTGAACTGAATTGACTTTGTTGATTTTGTTTACATTTCTGAGAAGAAAGAGAGGAAGTATACACAGACATGTACACTTATATTCTCTTGTAATGTCACTTGTATATATGTACATTTAAAAGATATTTTTTATTTCCATTATTATATATAATAAAAGAGCAAAGTGTACCGGAGTCAAATTCCTTGTTTGTGTCACAAACTTGGCAATAAAGCTGATTCTGATTCTAATTCTGATTACAATACTTTTGTTGTGATTATGAATATAAATATATTATTTAATATTAATACTTTCATATTTTATTAAATAATATTGTAGTCCGTTAAGGGTTATCCTGTGAATACCAGCCCAATAAGGCGGTAGTATTAGAACAAAATTGAAAGGGATGAGCCAAGCTCTGACATTACTGAACAGCAAAACTCTGTACACACACAGAATGAATTCACACAATTTCTTAAAATACAAGAATCTATTAACAAAAATAAGTCAACTCAAAGCCAAACATATTTCAATCAACAAACTCTTTACTATGCTAAAACAACCCAACTAAACTACCAAACAAAATGAATGAATAAGGACAACTAATGGGCTATGTACAAAATAAACAAGTGAATCAAAGATGGTTGAAAACCATGACCGAAAGAGTGATGCAATATTACCATGCAATGTTATGTATGTTTGAGAACCAAAGATTATCTTGAAGAATCTGGAAATGAAGTTAAGTTAGTCTTGCAACTAACTTAGGCAATAATTGGTATACCTTCAAACAACCATTCACAATGCAAGATCAGATAAAACATTATTTTACTAAAATAACATTTTAAAGAATGATTTGCTGAATAAAACCAACCTTCTGGATGACAAATTTTCAACGGTGTTTAATTAGCTGCCTTTATTTATTAAAATAATATTTAAGGAAATGTTATTTTGAGAAAGAACCAAACATTTTGGATAAATTTGGATAAATGGGTCTTGTTAAATTAGTTATCACATTTAGTAAAATAATATTTAGAGAAATATGACTTCCTAAATTGGAAACTAACAACCTTTCTGGGTAAATGATCTTCAGCTGACTCATAAAGTGGGCGAGCACGTGTTCTTATCTATTAGTGGTTGGAGCTAACCAAAGAAGCCTGTAGCTTGTCATCAGAATCACACACATACCTTTAAAATACCACTAATAAAAAGGTTGAAATGCATAAGCGTGGATGGCGCGTTATGGCCGATCTTCTGTGTTTAAAAACCACCCTTTAAATAAAGTTTGCCTTAACTTTAAAAACACAACACAGAACACATCCTTAGCTAAGTGCTAGTCTGCTAGCACTTACTGTAGCTGAGTTTCTCAACACAAACAAATCAAACGTCATTAAATGAACATTATTTACATTACATAACTCTAAACTAATCTTCTCTGCCCAAACACTACCTCTTACGTAAACCGTGCTGAGGAGAAGTTGTCCTGGGCGTTGAAGAAAACATCCATGTATGGGAAAACAAAGGGTTAGCTTGCAGCTAACCTCCGTTGGGTGGGGCGGCTCGTTCTGCCGGCCCGGCTGAACTGCATGTTACTGCTGTGGCCACAGTGCTGTGGTCCCGTTGTCCTTCTTTTAGGGCCAGAAAACCGCTCTACTCGGCGTTGTAGAGACAGGATCTCTGCTAGGAACTCTCTGGAACATAGTTTGGTTCTGTAGACCTCAGAGAGAAAAGACAAGCAACGCTTGCACCTTAATTACCCCCGTCCGTGAATGAATACGGGATACACAAACAGCAATTTATTCCTACTTAACTTTCTGCATATGATCACGTGATCGTATGACACTCTTGGATCCAGTTTGAAGAGTTATGTCTGCTTGCCAGCAAGGAGACATACGTGCGCTTTCCTCTCCTAGCTGGTTCCCGTGGGGAGCCGCATGGAAAGAGATCCGTTTGTTGGAACGCGAGGTTTTTATTCAAACAGTGACGTCAATGGAAGTCCGCTCTTCTTCTGTTCCTGTCTGGGCTGGATGTAGGTTACTTCGATTTAATTTGAAAGTTCCAGAAAAGTTCTTACTACCCTTTAATGTTGTAACCCATGGCTAGGGTCCCAGCACTTCGATAGTATTGACTACAAAATCCGATTTTCCAAGAAGTAGCAACTAAGTGACAAAAGCAATTTACTATATTCAATATCTTTCTTTATTTTGCATTTCCTGAATATATCTCTTTTTTAACTATTCCAGTTTGATTCCACATGCATTAACAAAAAAGATATTCTCTACTGGTGTGCGCATGAACAGTTTTAAAGTTGCATATAGCATCTTCAGTTAAAATTTCCTTCCCTTACAGAACACATTCTTTGAATATTACAAGGTAACTGATCACTTTTTTGACCTTAATGCAGTTTAGGAAGTTTGGAATTTCACTAAATAAGGACATTTTTTTCATCTTTGTTTTCTAAACAAACCATTTAAGGCCTTCACATAACACCTATGTTTGTGGTTGTAACATTTCAACTTCAGTTTTATTTCAAACATGTAAATGATATATCCATACACACCACATACTGGCCCTTTCCGTCTCCATACTCCCTGAACAAAATTAACATCGCTGGGAGACATGGCGTTCTTCTCAGTCGCTCCCCGCTTATGGAATGAGATTCTGGAATACCTTAGAGTACCTCAGACTATCTTTTAAATGTTTTTTAAAAAAGAACTGAACACATTTTTGTTTTCAGGGTTTTATGATTGATATCTTAACTTTAGATTTTATATGATTATATGTTAAATGTTTGATATGTTGGTTAATGTTTTATTGTCATTTTGTAGCATTTTGAGATATACATGTGAAGTGCAATTTATTATTGTATTATTGTATGTATTATTATTATTATGGAAGGGGACAGGAGGCAAAAACAAAAAGAGGCAAAAACAAAATAAAATACAGGCAAACAACGTAAAATATAAAACAATATTCAGTGATATCATTTACACATCCAAAAAGGAGTGGGACAAACTGTAAACCTGTTTTTTCTTTATGAGACAATACTTATATTAATTAAATACAATTAGCTAAAAATGTGTTTCAGGGGTGTGAATGCTTTTGTTTGACATTATTTATTTATCGTGGATATTATTTACTATTTACATATGTGAAATATATCCTTTCTTGCTTCAATTCTTTATTTCCTTGTGCAGTATTTTCACATTTCTTGCAAATTATTTTACTGATTGGTGCCAAAATCTGACCTCTATGATCCAGAATTTGTTATTACACCAGTGATGTCAGTCTGCTAATGAATATATTCAGCAAAACAAGTATAAACCATTATACAACGGCCAACATATTTCACAAATTGTTTTTATACCTGTACAAAACATCTATAAATATTCTTCTGATGTGCCCATTTGAGCTAAACAAGTGAATCGCAGTGGTGTTTTATTTTTGTTGGCATCATTGTCATTGTTGTTTTGTAGCTTTCTCTTGATGGTGGACTCTATTGCTGCAATTACAAGACAAAAGTCTTTAGTTGCTAAGAAGGTATGCTACTTTGCAACCACATTTATATACTGACTAGAATGGAGAAGCAGGAGGGACAACTTTATTTAGCTTTCCTCCGATGGTATGAAAACTGGTACAATGAGATGTTTAAATCTTTCAATGCAATCCGACAGGATTAGCTGTGGCTTCTCATCTTGAAAAAATCTTGTTACATTTATAGTCTCTCATAGACGGACTGTTGGACTAAAACATTTCTATTACATAGTAATATGGAATGCCTGTGTCTTTTTCTGAAAGTGAAGTCTCTTCCATACCCTGAAGATCTTGCCACTCGTAAGGGAGTTGCAGTTCCCTCAAAGACTGTTGTCGAAGACAACAGCACACTAATACACATACAGAATGATAAATAACTGCAGCCTTGCTGCTGACAGGTCAAGTCATCTGCCAGTTGCCAGCTGGGCCGGCAAGAGCCAGATGATGTCAGTTCCCCATTTTATTACGTTATAGGGATGATTGAGTGTAATTGAGCAATGCATCGGAGTGCAGATAGAAGACATCAAGCCTCTAGAGAGACTGGAGGTGGAGCAGAGGAAGGGTGTTTCAGGAATCAGGAAATGCTCTATGGCACCAGAGCCATGACATTATCATTGTCTACAGCTGGCAATTATTAGCAACCTGGTAATCAATTGATCAAATTGAAATAAATACAAGATTAAATGTAAGCAAAACATTTTTCATAGAGGACTATAGAGTTGTTTTGGCAACAAAAAGAATGCCTATTCAATATTGGGAGGGTCATGATGCTTTTGGGCAGATGATATTTTGGTTTGGAGTACAAGTTAATGTATTTGAGGTCTGCAGTGGTTTGAGAAGGCAGTTGAGGTGATTCAGACAGAATATCTAATAAGGTTGTTTTAATATCTCTTGGTGCTTCCTTTTAGTAGCATACTAAGTGCAGTAGTTTCATTCAACCACAAAAAACTTACTCGAAAAAGCAAAAGAAGTTCTATTGTTAATTCTTATGAGCAGACCAAAATGGTTTTACAATGAAACCCTCTTTATATCGCCTCAGCCATGGCAATGTTGATGTTTTTGTACACAAACTAGCAAATTATAGTCTTTCAGGATATAATAAAGTCAACTACGAACTACTGTCAAAAATGTTTACTGAGACAAACTCAGTCTTTTATATCATTTGCATACATACTGCTTATATAAGATCTACACGGACTAGCAAAAAATCGTCATATACTATAAACATGAATTAATTTTTCCCAAACACATTTGTTTATCCCCGTGGCTGATGATGTCTTTATTGTTGGGCTTACTATTCAGCTGAACTATTTGGCTTAAAAAAAAAGTTTATGCTTTTAAATCTGAATTTTAGATAAACAATATTGTTCCTATTTTTTCTGCTTTCTTGGCAAAAGCGACATATCATTTTGTGAAATCAGCTCATATCTGTTAAAATCAAAAGTAGTTTTAAAACCTAATAACCTCTAAATTTTGCTTGTTGATTAATTTTAACTATTAGCGCTGTTGGTTAAATTTGAGTGCATCTTTCGCCAAGCCCCACTTCAAACCTACTTATCAACTTCACTGTGCGACCACCTGCATTGGCAGCTTAAAGAATAAACAGTGTCAGGTTGAAATCAAACCATCATCCAGTTTCAATTGTTAAATAGGTCACACAAAGTCCAAGAGAAGGCATCTCCAGTTTAGACTGTTTTGCATAAAGAACCTATAAGCATTTTTAGATTTCAGTTGCTAGTTTCTGCCCCATGTGGTAAAAAGCAATCAGTACTTTGGCATGTATTGGAGACGTTTTGAACATGAAGTGTTTCAAAGAAAAAAACAAAAAAACAAGCAGAAATAAAAGCCTTTCAAATTCACAAAATAAATAGCCTGTCCATATGAAATGTTAATGTTTAGACCTATCTAAGTTCAAACAGTCCCACTTACTGGACTTCAGGCATTTTATGCACTGAGAAAATAATGTCTGAGAACATTTATGCTTCACGGTTTTATCTTTACATTTCCCTGATTGGTTATTAGTTTCTGTATCCACACATAAACTCAACAACCTCAGGATTCCCCAGAATTATGTGCTTCAGGCATTCATTTCAAGCTAAAAGTATCAAAACACTCATGAATAAATCTACATAAAAATCCACATAAAAATTAATTATATTTGAGCTGTGGAATATTGCTTTCTGGCCATTTTCCTTTTCTTCTTTTATTTCGGTTCGAATTTGCAATTTATCGACTTATCTAGTGTTTATAAAAAGACCCAAAGTTTAATTTTTAACCATGTTAATATGTTCATTCGATGGTATTTCACATAAAGAAGACATGTTCCGGATAAGCGGAAGACGACGAGTACGAGTACGAGTACGAAGACATGTTGAATGAAACAAGCAGTTAGTACCAGGACTAAAGACCTCTATCCTTTTATGTAACAAGGCCTGAAAGACCTGTCGGCTTGCTTTGATGTTAGATTGTGTAAATAGAAGTTTTACACACCCCGGATTCCAATATGATTCATTTCAAATTAATTATTTGCCAATTCTCTGAATCCAATACCTGCATATTACAGCACAGTCTTTCACACACACCTTGTTAAAGTTATTAAAAACAATGCCATGTATACAATTGGCACCTCAGCACCTCTACAGAAGTTCGAAGTGTTTGAAACAATCAACTTGCAACCACTGCTTTTTTGAATTCCTCTCAATATTAAGTTCAGTGACATTTAAGAGGCTTTATGTTGATGTCCCATTTCTTCAGCATCTCATTGATAACATCCTTTTATCCTCTGCAGTTTGAGATCTATATTGATTAAGAGAAATCCATCCAGTATGCCATGAGGTTAAGCAATGACATATCGCCATCCTCCAAACTTCAATTGTCTGTGTTAGCTCCTTCCAGAGGGGAAGATGTACTAGGTTCACACCAACTGTGAAATGTTGTAAAAATCTACATTTACCACAGTGATGGGTTGGTCATTTTAATCAATATATTCAGTCTCATGTTCTTTATATACTGTTGCCCTATTGATGGCCCTTGAAAAGTTCTGGTTTTAGGGCAATTGTGTTAAGAACCAACACTGCTTCCAACAAGCTCAAACTAAATTATTTGTTTACATTCCTGTTGTTATTTGCACAGTTTTTCTATTTCTTGTAAATAGTCTGTTGCTGTTTTTTATGCACAAATATACATGCACGAGTCACCCTACTCACTTGTGCAATTCTATTAATCAGAGTATGCTACTTTTAATAACTGTACAGTATTTTTTTATGTTAAAAAAAATTCGCCTAGCATACAGTCTTTTATTCATGTGTAATTTGTATTATTTTTTCACCTTTGTGTGTATCTGCATGTTTCTATTTGCCTTTCATATGCTGCTGGTACACCTGAATCTCCTCACTGACAACAAAGGATATTTCTATTTCTGATGATTAAGTGTTACGTGCAGTCAGCTCCTCTGATGCTGAAGATTTATCAACATTTCCTCATGCTTTCTAAAGGTCTTTCTATGATTTTCTTTAGAAAATGTGCATCCATGGACCTTGCATTGTGTGCAGCTGTCAAAAATGAAAAAGAATATAGTTACATTGGGCTGTAAAATGTGTGGACCTTTGATGACTATATCAAAGTAATTTTGGATGGTGCACTTTGCAATATGAACTACAACTTTGTCAACAGTGTACAACATAGTTATTTTGTTATTAAATCATTTGTTTCCTTATCTGAGTACAAAGCCTCGCATCTAGCAAACTTACCCAGCACAGCTGTGTAGGTTGCCATACTCACCAGTCATTAGGAGGTTACACATAAATGTACCGCATTGCTCAATCTTTGCAGGCACTAATGGACCATGCGAAAGAGTTCTTTTTTTGTGAAATTCTATTTAACCTAGAGTTGCTCACAATGGAGTACAGATAGCATAAATGTAGTCCAATCACCAAATCACCTGTTGGTAAACCCACAGAGAGATTGGATTGTATTACAGAAAATATTTCATTTTGTTATTATTTCTAATGCTTAAAAGAGTGCATCATGCGACCAGCTTGAATTATTTTTTGTTTCTGTCATACATTCTTGTTTGCTAATGCACATTTATTGAAACATGGTTGGTTTTTTCTTTAAGTTTTACATTTATTAAATTCCCAAATAACAATCCCCTAAATGTCAAACACTGTGAAATGAATTAGTCTGCTGCTTTAAAATCAGACTTGTTGACATTGATCAAAAATACAAAATTCCATAAGTAGCTGCTTTATGCCACTGAATGAAGGTGCAGATGTAATGGAATGAATGTTTTTAGTAAAGTTTGTCACTTTGGTGGTCAGTTTGTATTTTTCAAATTTTGCTGTCTTGCTGGATGCTTGCCATCCAGGGTAATGCAGTGTTTAGTCTTAGTTATTGTTTTAGTTGTCCCTGTGATTCCTTTTTTATTTATTTAATGTAATTATCCAGTCAATCCTGCTAGTTAATTCTGTCTCCCTGCTTTCCCTACAGTTGTAGCCAGTTAATCAGGGTCACCTATTTGTCATCCATTAATCAACCTTACTAGTATTTAGCGCCTGTCTTCTTTTCTCTTTGACAGATCATTTCTGTCAAGTTCTTTGCTGCTTTTGGGTCCTACACTGAAATAGCCATTCATAACAGTTTATCAAAGCTACTGTCATTGTTGAAAAACAAAATCCACATAGATAACTTTTTCGGTTGACCAGTTACCAGCCTAGAACCAGTGGCTCTTAAGGTTTAGGTTGGGACACTTTTTCAGATCAACAAGAGTGGGACTTTTTGGAATCCTCTTCAGAAATAAAAGTAAACGACAAAATAATATTGGTTAAAGCATAATTATGTCATAAATATAATAATTACATGAAATATACTGGTTGTTGATGCTGTTTGTATCATCGCTATATCCATATTACTTGACTTACCAGTGGTGTCTGTATAGACAAATGATAGAGTAACTATTCTTATTGTTATTTTCTAAGTCAGAATCTTGGAATTTTAGAAAAATCATGTAGTAGACCATTTCACATATATCTGAAGGTTTTGTCAGCTGTAGTCTTTCTCAGTCAGAACTGTTCAAATGTTCAACATATGGAAGTTGATATATCTCATAGTAGTCTATTTCTTTTGTCACTATGATTGATTGATTGATTGATTGATTGTACTTAGCCTAAGTACTAAGTACTAAGTACTTGGTTTTCTGAAGTGTTCCTGAGCCCACGTGGTAATAGCCATTACAGAATGATGTCGGGTTTTAATGCAGTACCTCCTTAGGAATTGAAGGTCATGAGCATTCAATTTTGGTTTTCTATCTTGCTGCTTACATCCAGAGATTTCTCCAGATTCTCCAGATATCCTGAATCTTTTGATGATATTATAGAATGTGGATGATGAAATCCCTAAATTCCTTGCAATTGTACATTGAGAAATGTTTGTAAACTGTTGGACTATTTGCTCATGCATTTGTTCACAAAGTGGTGAACCTCGCCCAATCCTTGCTTGTCAACAGCTGAGCTTTTCGTGGATGCTCCTTTTATACTTAGTCATGACACTCAACTATTTCCAATTAACCTGTTCACCTGTGGAATGTTCCAAACAAGTGTTTTTGAGCATTCCTCAACTTTTCCAGTCTTATGTTGCCCCTGTCCCAGCTTTTTTGGAACATGTTGCAAGCATCAAATTCAAATTGAGTGAATATTTGCAAAAAAAACCAAAAAGTTTATTAGTTTCCACATTAAATATCTTGTCTTTTCGGGGGTGCGGTGGTGGCGCAGCGGTAAGGCGCAACCTATGTATGTAGGCTACAATCCTTGACGCAGCCGTCACAGGTTTATGTCCTGGCCCATTGACCATTGCTGCATGTCTTCTACTCTCTCTCCACCCCATTTCTTATGAGTCAACCTACAAAATAAAGGCCACTAGTGCCAGATATATATATATATATATATATCTTTGTATTGTATTCAATTGCATATAAGTGATTTTGAAAATCACTGTATTCTGTTTTTATTTATGTCTTACACAATGCCCCAACTTCATTGGAATTGGGGTTGTATACCCTCCTAGAGTAATTGCCTGTATCCTGAAATCTCCTCCATGCTCTTGAGACACAGCAAACCTTCAGGCAATGACATGTTTTGATGTGCCATCCTAGTGGAATTGGACTGCCTGATCAACCTCTTGAGGTTCCAGGTATTGCCTTATGCTACCAGAAGTGACACTGACGCTGATTAAATGCAAAACTACTGAAAAGCAGTCAAATGTGGAGGGAAAAATGACTGTGGCCTCCACCTGTAAAATCCTTTCTGTTTTGGGGATTTTGAGATTGTTTTTCAGATTGTTGCCCCCTCAGCGCTCATGTTAATTTCATTAACACCAAAACAGCTGACACAACCTCCTCTACCGTTTAACGAAACCAGATCAGTATTCCACAAATTTAACTAACTTAATATTATACAATGATTAAAAAGGGTTCCTTTAATTTTTTGAGTAATGAATTATAATTAAGAAAGTAGAACTTGAGAAGTAGATTGAACATATTTTGGAAAGTAGCCAACTAGCTCTGGATTTGAGGACATTCCAATAAAAATGTTGCTGTCAGCTGCAGATGACTATTAACATCTACATCAGATAGCACATTGGACAAGATATCTAATTTACAGTGATAACTTGACATTGGGTGGTCTGAACTGCTGATTAAGTCTGAGACCTAAAGGTTGCCACAAAAGCATGTCCATACTGTGAAATACCATTTACAAAAAATGAACTCTGAAATCAAGACATTTAGTCAGTTCAGAAAAGATGTTCTGTCATAACTACCATTTAGAGTGAAAAAAACACAAATACCTTACTCTTTCTCTATTCTTTTTCTCTGTAGACACTCTTTCAGTGCCTCGCTGGTCCCCGCAGATTCCCCGAAGAGATTTGGGAAACTCTATAAAACACCGGTAGGTCTTAATGAAATTGTGTGGGTTGGTGTGTGTGAGGTGGTTGATGGAAATGTTTTTTTTGGTCACATTTAAATGTTTCATATTATGAAACTAATTTTAATATCAGACAACAATAACCAGAGTGAGTAAAAAATGCAGTTTCATTTATTAAGGGAAAAAGCTATTCAAACCAACCTCGCCTTGTGTGAACAAGTATTCGCCCCATAAACCTAATAACTGGTTATGCCATCAAAACCTTGCAATGACTGACAATTAGTCTTTGATGACGCTGTGGAGGAATTTTGGCCCTGTTTCATGCAGAGTTGTATTAATACTGTCAAATTGTGGGTTTTTGAGTAAGAACTGTTTAAGGTCACACCAGAGCATCTCAATTAGATTCAAGTCCAGACTTTGACTAAGCCACTTTAATTTTTCTATGTTCTCTTTTTTTGTTTTGTTTTTGTTCGCTAATCAGAAGTGGCCTTGCTGGTGTTCTTTGGATGGCTTTGGATTGGGTGTTCTACTGCCTAACCCAAATGCACTTAAGCTAAAGGTTGCAAACTGACTGAGGTTCAGATTCAGAATGTTTTGGTTGAGAGCAGAATTTATGGTTCTATCAATTACAACAAAGCAGCCCTAGACTATCAAACTACCAGCACCATATTCAATTCAATTCAATTCAGTTCAATTCAGTTTATTTATATAGCGCCAATTCACAACACATGTCGTCTCAAGGCACTTCACAAAAGTCAGGTACATACATTCCAATTAATCCTAACCATTGAACTGTGCAGCCAGATATTGGACTGTAGTCATGATGTTCTTACTCTAAAAATGCTACATTAGTTTAACACCAAATGGAACATGACGTACACTTTCTGCCAAGTTTAACTTTTGTCTTGCCAGTCCACAGAACAATTGGGGGGATCAAGATTTTTTTGGCGAAAGTGAGATGGTTCTTTTTGTTGTTGTTTTGGTCAGTAATTGTTTTTATGTTGATATTCTCCCATGAATGCAATTTTTTCGGTCTCTCTTTCCTATTGCTGAATGGTGAGCACTACCCTAACTGAGGCAAGTGAAGCCTGTGGTGCTTTAGATATTCTGGGTTCTTTTTAATACCTCTTGCATGAGTCATTGATGCACTCTTGAAGCAATTTTGGTGGACTGACCATTACTTGGAATTTCAATGATTTCTCCATTTGTGGATTATGAGTTTCACTGTATTTCACAGGAGTACCAAAGCTTTAGAAATAGCTTTGTAACCCTTTGCAGAGTCATAGATGTCAATCACTTTGTTTGTCATCTGTTCTTTAATTTCTTTAAATTCAACAATGAGTTGCTTTTCAACATCTTTTAGCTTAGTCATGATGTCCGACAGGTACTATGTAAGGGCTGTTTTTTATTCTACAGGTCTGGCAGTAATCAGGCCTGGGTCTGGCTAGTAAAACTGAACCAGAAATGTATGATTAATCAAACTTATGCATGATTTAACAAAGGGGGCAATTTTATTTTTTAGATAGAACCATGTTGGTTTGGACAGATTTTTATCCTAAATAAATGAAATCATCATTTGAAAACTTAATTTTGTGTTTTATCTAGTTATCTGATATCATTTTTAATTATATGAAACATTTAAGTATGACAAAAAAGCGAAAACTGAAAAATATTAAATGTTTTTTTAAATTATTTTACAAAATCCAATGCAATTTTGCCACATTTAATGCAACAAGCTCCTTGAATTAAATTTGCTAATTTAAAAATTTTCCCTTTTTCCTGTTTTGTAGACAAATGTATTTGTTTACGCCCCCCTCTGTACTGAAAGATAATTTCCTCATGCAGAATCTAACCTCACTGCTCTACATAATTGACAGTCCGCTATAACATTCTGTCAAATGGAATTGGTTGGAGTGAGGTGTGACTCATTTGAGGCAAAGGAGGGGTCTAATAAAGAGATTTTGATTCTGTCAAACTACATTAGTCACCTGCCATTAGCCACCCAGTGACACCGCTGGCATCCAAGCTTTGCATCAGTTAATACAGCCAATTGTCACAAATGTGTTTGGAATGGTCAGTCAATCTGTGCAGGCAATTGGTTTGTGCTGCGCAACACAGTGTGGATTTGCTTGAGAAGTGGCTGCGTTAGACTGTGTAACCAGGGACACAAGCTTAAGAACTCCCAATCACTCAGACTAATCGTTGCATTGATATTAACCCCATGGCCTCACTTCTGTGCTTCAGATTGACTGTTCTTTAGAAAGATTGAAAATGAAATGGGCTCAAATAAAATCAGCAGGTGTGGAAAATTACAATTGTAAGCACTGTTATACAAGAAGCTCCTTCATTTTTGTTTTATCCTTGCAGATGGGTTACATATAGAAAGCCATGCAGCTTGTAAAACATATTCATGAAACAGCAAGTTTTTCAAGGAAGGAAAACTGCTCTCATCAATATTTTTCCACAGCTCCAAGGGTGCTCATCATGATGATATAAACTTCATTCTGTCATTTCTTACTTGCAGGTTTTCCACCAAGTACTGGATGTCCCAGACATGCATAGTATGTGGAAAGGGAATGTTGTTTGGACTAAAATGTAAAAATTGCAAGTAGGTATCATGACTATTTGACACCTCTCATTTATATTCCTAGTAGTAAATTAGATTTGTCTCCACATATTGTATTTTAGGACCATCTTTATTTATTTTTATTTATTTTAATTGTGCTAATTAACATTTGTTTAACCTCTTTGTTGTTATCTTTATTGCATAAATTAGCAGTTTTCATGTTGATTTTTCTTGTCTGCATAGATTTGAGCAAAAAGCTACAGACAGGAGCTAATTTAATTTCTGTATTCTGTATGCACATAGGCTGAAGTGCCACAACAAATGCACCAAAGAAGCCCCACCTTGCCATTTATTGATTATACAGCGAGGTGGACGAGAATCCCTCAAAGGTAATGTGAAACGCTTCCCATAAAGCAACATCCACAGTCTTGTTAAAGATTGCTATTGATAATTTTGCATTCACATTGCAAAACAAGTAATTATAAGAGTTCAAGGAAAATGCTAGTCTTTGTCAAGTTCCTGATATTCCTCATCTCATTAACTTTACAAAGAAGATTCATACTGTAAAGCCTTAGGGTAAATGCATACTTTTTTACATAAGATGGAACATTTTTGTCCTGCATGAATGCATCCTTACCTTAACTTGTGCCGCCCTGGGCACATTTTATTTTGCTCATATGATGTCTTTACTTCTACTTTCTCAGGCTCCTGGTATTCTGGAACAGGCCCTCTTTTTAGCAATTCCCAAACCTGACTTTGTTACCAATATCTTTTTCAGGGGGACAAATGGGACATTGAGTGTCAGGAAAGGTAGTTGACACTGTCCAAAATGTTGACTGTTAAACATGTGATATGTAGTTGTTGTCAGATTAAAGCTGTAACAATAAACTCATGTAAAGAAAAACATATCAAGTAGGGTAAATGCTTTAATGTACATTCCAAAGACGTATTATTATTTCTTTGGAGTGAATACTATGCATTGGTATGTAAAGCTTGCATCATGGAATCACTTTATATCTTCACTGGAGGATTAAGGCTTTCATTGTTTTTGTGTTTAAAGCAAAATGTGGAACCAGGACCATACTGTAGAAATTGTGGCGATAATGAATGAGCGATTTTGACTTTTGTGGTGTTAATTGCGATGAGACTATATATGACAAAGAGTTAAATTAATTTGTAATTTTGTAAAAAAACAATACACAATAACATGTTCATATTGTGAAAAAACAAGATTCATTTATGATCTTGTGAAACCAACAATACCAAAATAGTGCAAACAGCAAAAGTAGCAATCAAAATCACAAGATCAGTTTCGGGGGTTTGCAGTTACTATTAATTCAAATTTTGCATTAATTTCACAAGATATCCATCCCTTGTCCTTATACAGCAGTGAAAGCAATATTGCTCATCCCTGGTGTCTTTCATTCTGTTCTTTTCTTTGTGAGGTAATATTAAGTATTGGATCTGCTGCCCCAGATGAAGCCAGCCAGTGGACAGCTTTTTGTTTAACAAACAGACATGCTAATTTTTGTAGCTTCTGACAAACGTCTGTTTCTGGACTAATACATTAAAAGGGAGGGATGTCATTTGGCTGCCAATTTTGTATTGTTTTAAGTGAAGGGAAAGTTTTGGGGAATTGCCACTTTTGGCCATCTAACACAGCTGAGTGATAGCTCACAAAACTGGAATGAGGAGGAAAATATTGTTAACAACTTGAGAAAGCCTTGCGCTGTATGACCTAACATAATATTAAAAATGGTTTAGCGCGCGCCCCGTAGCTCAGTGGTAGAGCAGAGGCTACAGTCATCAACGCAGTTGTCCCCGGTTAAATTCACAGCCCTCTGCCATTGGCTGCATGTCTTCTCATTCTGTCTGCCCTTCTTCCTGTCCGTCTATTGATGAACAAAGGCCGCTACTGCCACAACAACCTTTAAAAGTAATAACAAAAGAGTTTAGCCATCAACAACTCAGCAAGAACTGTATAACAAAGTTCTCTTTAGTGGGAGTGGCACATTGAACACAGTGGTAAACATGTTTTGAAGTAACATCTGCTGCCATCCACATTATTTATTTCAGAATGAAGATTTATGCCAGCATGACTTTCTGCATTTATTATACCAAGATGTCTCTGTAGCAATGGGATGCAGGTGCTTGCAGTCCAGAGCCATCTCCACTCTGTCTTCATAATTATTCATTTGTTTTTAAATGTCTCAGCTATAGAAAATGTGTTTTGTTCTCCATTTTAAAAGAAACCTGCTAAAAATAGCAGACAGAATGTTCTACAATGATTGATGAATCAAGTTAGTCTTGAGCAATGATTGGATGATGCACTGTTTATCCTGACACTGACAGCACTGAAAACTCATACTATTTGCTTTAAATCTAAAGACCAATTTGTCTTTTCTACGCTTTTCTTTTCTTTTTTCCAAATAAGATCAACAAGGAACAATTCAAGGTAGGAAGTTCTAATTAGACCACTTCAACACTGCTTTCATAAGAAAAGTGACACTTTCATAATGGTATAGTCTCCTTAAGGAGTCTTTTTCCCCTTGATGTCAGCATTTTATAGCAAGTGGTAAAAAATTGTTTGTTTTTTTAGATAAGAAGCAGTGCTTGAGTGATTTTATTGGAGTTATTAAGCAAGTGTTTTAGTTTCTTAGTGCTTAATTGTTTCTCTGTTCTAATTTTTTCTGTAGTTGCTCGTCTGGTACGGACTGAATCAGTGCCATGTGACATCAACAACCCGCTCAGGTACACAGACCTGCACATCAGTCAGACGCTCCCCAAAACCAACAAAATCAACAAGGTGGGCATGACAAATAAACTCCAAGTTACCCCATGTTTGTAACTAGTCCTACATATCACTTTCTATCATTTTTGGGAGCAGGTTATGAGTCATTGTTATTTCTCTGGGGATAAGGAAAATGGTACAAAAATATCTTTCAGCAACATTGATGTTTACACAGATGCATTTGTTTTCACACACTGAATGTTTTGCAGCCAGCATTGCTCACAGTTTATGCTGAGTTCCTCTGGAATGAAGTTTATCACATGATTTCCACTTCAGCTAAAAGTGAAGGTTTAGAACGAATCTGTGGATAAGAACGTAAAAGCAAGAGCTTCTGTAATACTAAGTTAGTGTGCTATTTTACCGGTTGAAAGTCCATAAATCCATTTTAATTATATTTCTGGGCAAATACTTCTATATACGTTAAGCTTTCTTCATTTCTGCATATTGATGTGGCTTGATTAAGGTATAAATAATGGAAGATTATACAGTGGCTCTCAAAAGTCTACACACCCTTAACCAGAGATAAAGATCCCTGTCCTAGCAGAATCTTCCTGTTAGTTATTTACATCATTATATAAAGGTATCAGTCAGCAGAAAGGTACAACAAATCCACAGCATTATATGGCATAGGAAGACAAATCAATAATATGATCAAATGTGGGACAACAGTGACATTACTAAACTGCAGGTTTCTCTAAAATGAATGAAAAAGACAATACTGAAACTGGTCAGGTAGACTTGCAGCAACCCTAAAGGAGCAACAGGAATTTCCATCAAGGACTGGTTGTGTCTATACATGACAAAAATCTCCTCTTTTCTCTTTATCTAAAACTGGAGGCCATCTTTCAAACAAAACATTCAGCCCTGGTTAAAATCTACTAAAACCTTGTGAAACAGTGTGTTGTGGTTCGTTGAATTCCTAAAGTTAATTCCTAAAGTTAAGTTTGACACAAAAACAACACTGAACGTTTTCAAAAAACACCATGAAATATGGTTTTGGCAGCACCATGATCTGGAGTTACTTCAGATGGAACTGTCGAGGTGGTTGAATAAATGAACAGCATCAAATGCTGGTCAGTTTTGACCCAAAACCAGCTGTTTTAAAAGCTGTTGATGAAGAGAAACATTTCAGCATCACAGAGATCCCAGGCACAAATCATTATCAATAAAATAATAAGTTAATGAGGTACTTTTATAAGTACCGACCGAATTCCGTCGGGTAAAATCAAATGGTATCATGTTTTAGTACCTAAACGCATCATGACACTGAGTAAGTGGAATAGTGGGCGATTTTCCAATCTGATTTCATTATGAAGCTGTTATTGTTCTTGTTTTACCATGCAAATTTATTTTGTTGTAGCCCACAGTTCGTGCCTTTGAACCAGTTTTTACGATATTTAATTCAGGGGTTTGTCTGATAACAATATGAATTCAGCCTTTTTTTCTGTCTTTCTTCAGGATCACATCCCGGTCCCTTACCAACCAGACTCCAGCAGTAACCCATCTTCCACCACTTCCTCCACACCATCATCCCCAGCTCCTCCTTTGCCAAGCAGTGCGACTCCTCCGTCACCACTGCATCCTTCCCCACAGTCAGCGCGGCAACAAAAACAGTTCAACTTGACAGGTGAGAAAAAAAAAACAAGGGTAACAAGAAATGGTTCAATTCATCTAATGTCTAAAATTATACTGGTCAACTGTGCGACCAAAATGGATGACTCCAACACGTGACACACATCGACAGGAAACTGCAGGAGTCTCTTTTACATGATCAGTCATTTAAAGGTTGAAAAACACTGAGAAAATCTAGATTCAGTCTATTATACAATTTTTCAAGATGAGCCCATGAAATTATGGTGTCATTTCTAAAGACTATTCTTGCAAAACACAGCCACATGGCTGACAAAATCACAGAAAGCAGAACAACAATGGGTATTGGTAGAAGAGCAGCCAATACCAATCATTCAAAAATGGCCATGTGACTTTGAACCAATACCTGGTTTCTATTTGGAACTAGAAGTAAGAGGTGTTTAGTTGAATTAATGTAGGAGCTCTATTAGCTTAATTTCTCACAGATTTTAGGTTCACTGCATTAAATTTGTTTGATAGTTATAGAAGCAACAATCGGGTGATTACTAGGTTAAGATTGGAAAAGGGTGGGGTGAATTGCATTGTTGTTTAAGTGGCTACAATATGAAGAAAAATGTACTGTAATTAAGAAGCTTAAAAAAGTATGTATCAATGCCTGTAGTTCTAAATCTTATTGAAATTGTTTTCCCTAAAAGCTGCTTAAAGGCCACTCAAGCTAACCTAAAAAAATTTTCAAAACACACATTACTTTTCTGTGTTTGTACCTGGTGTTCACATGCAAAATGAGCTTTTGGTGATAAAAATTAAGATTTTTTTTAAAATGTTTTTAAACTGGGAATTTTAAAAAACTTTGTATGCGATGTATGCGTGTGGATGTTTTAAAAACGTTGTAGAATCCCACTTGACCCACGGCCATTTTAGGGTTCTGTGCAGAAACCACAACATCAGTGGAATGTCTTATGGGTTATTACACCTGTAGCTCACTTTCTTCTGACTCTATTTCCAGTAAATTTTAAATGTATGCTAAAGGTTCATGACTGAGAAATGGTACGCAGTGTTACAGAAATTAGCTACAGAGGCTTTGGGAGAAGCCTTGCACACCTTTAGCCATGCATAGGGTCGTCTTTTTTTGATGTCGTGGATGTTGTCATTATCAGCATCTACTGGCACAGAATAGGTAGCACAGCTTTTTTTTCTCTGGAATTCCAGAGTGTAGATGCAGATTCTTTTCAAAAACAAAATATCTGGCTTAGTGTAATTCAAGCCTTTACTGATAATCTTGGGAATCAACAAATGTGCTAATTTGCACAACAGAAGCCAGATCGCATGCAGTACTAACTGATTAGATTTTTGAGAAGCTTGTTGTTTATCTGAATAAGTAAATATTCGAAAATGTAATTGTGTAAACTTTAATCATTTCATTTAAAATCTAAAAACATTTTAACAACCACATTCAATTCATAGTTCAAATGACTTGATTTAACTCCAGCTCATTGCTTTTTTTCTCCCCTCACAGCCTCCAGCTATTTCAAATACAAGCAGCAATTCATCTTCCCTGGTAAGCCCATCATAATTTATCATTTTAAATCTTTCAGTGCTCTGAAATCAACCAAGGATGAGTAAGGAATAATGTTTTGTTGTCAGTAGTCATTTCTTTCTTTTCTCACCTTGGCGTATTGAAGACTCTTGGCTCCTACACCCCTTCATGCTTGTCTCATTTGGGGTTCCTAATGATTTGTCAGAGCCGAGTGTCTTGCTTTTGTCAACAGTGGTACCATTCACTAGTAGCTCATTTGGCAGCATATTGCAGCTGGGAGAACCTAGAGAGGTTTGGGGGGAAAAGCAGAAGGTGTAGCTAGCAGAGATCTATCGAGGCAGCTGTTCAGATATCCATGTATTTATGCTGCACAGCATTACATTAAAAGCCTTAATTATTTGCATAACACAACTAAAGTTCATCACTTTCTGTGAGAATATATGGTGGAAGTGAATCTAATATAAAAATAATGTCATAATAAATTTAATGCTTGTTCTTGTTTGCAAAAAAAACGCAAAACAGATTTACATAAGGTGCCTAGTGGCAGTGACAGTATTGTGTTGAATGTTTTCATATGTGAACTTAATAGTTCTGATAGATCTGTGTGGAATCACGCATGTCACAGCATGCATTTGGTTGAAATATAAAGATATACTGCAAAATATGGAGGTTTGCCACATAAATTACATACATATATGCATATGAATGGTTTAGATTGGACATTGAGAGCTTGCACTCCTTCTGTTTTGCCTGTTTTTGGAGCCAGTCCATGAAAGCAATCATGAAGGCTCCACATAGAAAAGGAAAAACAGGTCTTGCTGTGAGGTGACAGTGCCAGGTTCTAATGTGCCATGCAACTGAGGGACTTTCTGCAGCTTCCACTTTGTGTCACAAATTGTTACAGTGTGTTAACACAGGCAAGAGTCATGATGTGTCTTTCAGAGGTAGTTTAAACACAAAAACCGCCCTTATTGTATATTCCCTGTGAAAATTTGTGCTTTAAAAGAACATAAAAAATGTAAAACTTACTCATAAAGTTCCGAAATATAACTACAGTTCTTAGTTTCTAAAGGTCACCTAAACTGCATCTAAGACCCGCATGATCTTAGAAGGTTAAAATATATATACCACTCTACACCATTATTGGTAAAGATATTTACAAAAGCCTCAAATTAAAGGGTTGTTATGGAAATTTGGCAAACCCCAAGATACTACTCCATCCTTTTTTCTCTATTAGTGAGCTCTAGAGGGTTTTTTTCCCGTTTACCATCCTCCTCACTGTGTATGGTGGCAAGATAGGCTTTCAGACTGTCACCCTCTGGCTGTGGTTGTAACAGTTGAAGGTGGTTTAACCTTGCTAATTATTACTCTTATTGTGGAAATGGCCAAGTTCAGGCGATATGTTATTTTTTTGTTGCTATATCCTGATTTTTATCAACACATATCTCCTTTACTTGAACAGCATGTTCTCATGTCCTTCCTATTTTTAGGAATGGCTAAGAGAAGCAGCACTCTGTGTCATGTTATATTTATACCCAGGGAACACAAGAAGACACAAATTATTATATAAAAAGGTCCTTGATCCCTTGATCAATTTAAAAAGTATACATTTCAAAAGATACTTTGGCTACATGTATTGTTTAGGAATTGTTAGAGGGTATTGTTGCACAAGTAATTTTGCCAAAAACTAATTTTCCATAACAGGGAATATCTCCCCAAAGTATAATTGTGCTAAAATTAAAAGTTCGATTTGTCCAAATTGTCCTGTCTGAGATTATGCTACTACAATTAAACATGAATATATATTTTAAAGCTTTGTAGATGTATTCAACTGTGATGCCATTTTGGATGGCCTTGCAAATGTGCATAAACAAGCTGTTTTTCTACACATTTACAGATAAATTTCTCATAACACAGAGCGCCTTGCTAAACAACACATGAATACATGAAGAAATTTTACTGCAGACAGTTTTCCATGCAAATCTTTTTGTGCTGCATTCTCATCGAAGAAAACAGCTCACCCGATAAATTAAAAACCAAATGCTTCTTTTTTGCACATCTCTGTCAATATTCCTCTTCAGACATTTTTCCAACTATTTCACTACATGCATGATAAAAAGGCTTTTTATTTGTTGGAAATCAGGCTTTTAGAAATCTAGCATAAAGCACTTGTTCCAAACAATATCCCTATTAACTTCCCTGGTACATGCAAGATCCCTGCTGTAATTAAGGTACTGAAACAATGCAAACTACTTGTGAACAAATACTGAGGGAGTAATTTCTTTTTAAAGAAGTCTTATGATTATTTTAGATTTTACAGATCCTAAATCAGGCTGGTTTTGTTAAAAAATGATTGCAGACTGAGATCAAATCACAATTCTAACACCATGTACAGTACCGGTCCTAGAAAACACTTTTCCACATACCAGTTTCTTGCATTATTGTTTTAGAGAGCATGGAATGATCGTTTCAGCAGCTTGGTGAGATCCCTTTCGTTGTAGTAGTGACAAGGCTTCATGTGGATAGCATCTGCTGGGCCAGAAAGTCAAATAAAATAGACTACTTGGGGTGCTTCCACCCAAACGTGGGTATTTTATTAGTTTATAGCGTTGGCATGACAACAATGTGGGCACTCCTCATTTAAATACTCCCTCCCTTGACCAAACCACACAATTGCATACTCGCCCCTCCACATGGATAAGCCTCCACTGCTGACACTAGACTACTATATGCTGCTATCAGCCATCATGATTATGAACCACTACAATATCACAGACATTTTATTCATGCTCAAAACAGTTAGAACTCTAACACTACATAGGAAGATACTCCTGGAAAATAACTGTAGATTTTCTATAAAATAAACCTTTATGAGTAAAAGTATATGGCTAAAATAATTTATATTGCCAAAAGTATTTGTTTGTCCACTTTTACATGTACTTGAGCTTTTATGACATCCCATTCTTATTGCATGAGGTCCAATTTGTTGATAAACCCACTGTTGCCAGCAATAGCAACTATTCTGTAAACATCTTGCACAAGGTTGAGGAGTGTTTTCAGTCAGATGAGAAAGCCAGAATTGCAGCCTCTGCTCAAATTCATCCCAAAGGTTTTCAAGAAGGTTGAGGTCAGGACTCTTCAGGCCAGTCAAGTTTCTCCACACCAAACTTTATACATCTGCAGCCCTGGAAGTGATCGTAACACCAGAATTCATTGATTTGGTGGTGGGACCCAATACGGCAGTATAGTGTATATACATAAAATTTTGATTACTTGGATATGTTCTAAAATGCACTAACTTTATTGTCTGCAGATGTCACTCCAGAGGCACCTCCCAGTAGAGCACCGCAAGTTATTTTGCACCCGGTCCTCTCTGAACAAGGGTGAGTAGAATACATATTGTTATTCATCCATCTCTTTCCCTGTTTCTGTCCTTGTCTGACAGAATACCGTGTCCCCTCCTAGCTCTTCTTTCTTTCTATCTGTGACCGCCGGTCAGAGGCCAAGTCAGACTTACTGTAGCACAGATATTTGGGTGACAATTTCAATATGAGGGACGACATGACGATTACTCAGATACTAATGTTAGCATGGCCTTTAGTTCACGCTACACTTGGGATGCCAAGTGGATTTTCCCTGACTCTTTGAGGAAGCCAGTGGTCTTGGGAAACATCCGGAAGAGGAGGATAGGTGATGAGATGCCTTTCGACCCTGATGTTAATTGGATTAGCATCTCAATCTTACACAGGAAACAAGAGAAACTTAATATACAGGCAGATGGTCATTTGTAATGATATTGTGGCTTGTATACATTAGCAGAAAATAATAAAGTTAATTTTATTTCTTATTCATATGCACTGTGGTTAAACCTGACCTACGGATTTACAGTAAACGGCTTGTTAATTGTACATCCATTTGTGTGTTAAGGTTTAAAAATAAGATGTGTTTTCACATCTCCATGCCAAAGTACTGAAACAGCTGCCCATTGCCCACAGAATCTCAAAATAAAAAGGAATCAATGCAAAATATAAGTGTGCATACATTAAAAGAGCTTTGTCATTTGATAAACGTACCAGGATTGTTTGAAGTGGAGTGCCACAATTATAACCATATTTGTCTCAATGTGGCACAAAAGATTATTTCCTCCATTTAGCCATGCTTTTTTTTAACTGTTATGCTCCACTGCAGCTCTTCTGCAATGTGACAAAAGAGATGCATGTTTTTATTGTTATTATTATTGCCTCTATAGGTCTGCCTCTTTGCCAAATCAGATGTTTTTAAACAGAAGTAACCTCATAGAAGTATATAGCTACCACTTTGCACACAGCTTAAGGCTAGTCAGATTGGATTTAGAACTGTTAGAATCAGTTTTAAAAGTCTAGCTGCTAGTTCTCAATTGGGTTAAGGTCTGGACTTTGACTGGGCCTTATATACAAAAATATACTTTGGTCTAAACTAGTGGTTCTTAGTTCTTATCACAGGGCCCACAGTTCATGGTTTAGACATACCTTTGCTTCAGCACACCTGGTTCTGATGACTGCATTACCTCCTGAGCCTGCAATCAAGGGTGACACAGGCCTTTTAATCACCTACCCACTTAAGTCAGGTTTGTGGCAGCAGGGTAACACCTAAAACATGCAGGAAAATGTGTTTTGATAACAGGATCCTGAAAAACCACTGATCTAAATTATTGTAGCTCTGCTGTATGTTTAAAGATGTTGGTGTGCTGGAAGGTGAACTTCCTCCCTATTCTCAAGCCTTTTGCAGCTTCTAAAAGTGTTTTACAGGATTGCCCTGTAAGAAAACATGTTTGTTTTGGTCTCTTTATTATTTACACCTGTCCAACTACTCCTTAACGCACATTTCTAATCAGCCAATCACATGGCAGCAACTCAATACATATAGGCATATAGAATTGGTCAAGACGATCTGCTGCAGTTCAAACCAAGCATCAGAATGGGGAAGAAAGGCGATTTAAGTGACTTTGAACGTGGCATGGTTGTTGGTGCCAGACAGGCTGGTCTGAGTATTTAAGAAACAGCTGATCAACTGGGATTTTCACGCACTACTATCTCTAGAGTTTACAGAGAATGGTCCGAAAAAGAGAAAATATCCAGTGAGCGGCAGTTCTGTGGGCGCAAATGTCTTGTTGATGCCAGAGGTCAGAGGAGAATGACTGGTTCGAGCTGATAGAAAGGCAAAAGTAACTCAAATAACCACTCGTTACAACCAAGGCATGCAGAAGAGCGTCTCTGAATGCACAATTTGGCATCAACAACATGAATGCATGGATCCATCCTGCCTCTGTAGCGTCGGCCTGAAGGCAGAACTCTAAACAGCTTATGTGCAGGGTGTGTGGGATCTGCTAAAATCTCTGCAGATCCCACACACCCTGCACATAAACTGTTTAGAGTTCTGCCTTCAGGCCGACGCTACAGAGCGCTGTTCACTAAAACCAGCCGCCACAGAGACAGTTTCTTCCCCCAGGCTGTTTCTCTGTTGAACATTCAATAGAGTACAAAACAACAGCAGACAGATGTTGCAAATGCACCTTTTTATTTATATATGTGTATATTTGTACATTTTAAATATGTATATTCTGTAGTGCAAAAACAAAAACCAAAGAGCAAAGTATACCGGAGTCAAATTCCTTGTTTGTATGTACCACCACTTGGTGGTGGTGTAAAGGTTTGGGGGATATTTTCTTGGCACACTTTGGGCTTCTTAGTACCATTTGAGCATCGTGTCAACGCCACAGCCTACCTGAGTATTGTTGCTGACCATGTCCATCCCTTTAAGAGCACAGTATACCCATCTTCTGATGGTTACTTCCAGCAGGATAACACGCCATGTCATAAAGTACGAATCATCTCAGACTGGTTCCTTGAACATGGCTATGAGTCCACTGTACTTAAATGGCCTCCACAGTCACCAGATCTCAATCCAATAGAGCAGCTTTGGGATGTGGTAGAACGGGAGATTCGCATCATGGATGTGCAGCCGACAAATCTGAAGCATCTGTGTGATGCTATCATGTCAATATGGACCAAACTCTCTGAGGAATGTTTCCAGTACCTTGTTGAATCTATGCCACGAAGGACTAAGACAGTTCTGAAGGCAAAAGGGGGTCCAACCCAATACTAGCAAGGTGTACCTAATAAAGTTGCCGGTGAGTATATGTTTACATACAATACTTGTTTTATAGTCAGTGTAGCCACCGACTTGGGTCCCATTTTGCCTCTTCTGACAAAAAACAAAGTTAAAGTTTTCTGATGCAAGTTGTGTAAAATATGTACTATACAGATACAGTCATATTCAATAAATTAGAATACTGTTGAAAGTTCATCATTTCAGTAACTCAATTCACTAAGTGAAACACATTACATAGATTAATTACACACAGATGTTTTCAAGCCTTTATTTCTGTTATGATGATTTTCTGCTTACAGCTAATGAAAACAACATTTAATTTCACATTGGTTTGGAATATTACATCGGAGCAATAAAAAATGTTTTATTACAGAAATATGGGCTGAATGTAAGGTATGTTTAAAGGTTGTACCTTTTAATCTGACAAATGAGCCTCATCGGAACGAATATTCTAATTTATTGAATATGACTTTAGGTAAGATATGAGCTCTTGAATTAAACATGCAAAAAATGATTTGAGAAGTATCAACATTTCCTGCAGCTCACTTAGGAATCTCATCTGTAAAACATACATTTCCCCACTGTGATTAGTCAATCAGTGCATCACATTGTTTATCGTGGATTCTGTGGAGCTGAAAATAATACTTTACCTCTATTTGTTTATGATTTAGGCAGTCATGTGTGAGTGAAAAATCTAATTCAGCAATCCAAACTAATATCCTAAACCCTCCTGTCTCTGAATTCTGTGACTTTAGTGAAGCACTTTCTAATTTTACTGGTTTCCTTTCCTCACTTTGTTGTCTGTTTTTGACAAATGTAAATACATTAGCTAAGTTATAAAACCTATATTGCTCCTTCATTATTGTCCCTCCCAAGCCACATCTTGTTATGCTCTTTCAGTAGCAGGTGGCAGATTTCTTTGGCCTTAATGGCCTCATCCCAGGGTTAATGAGGGCCTGTTTCAGACCTCAATGCCCTGCAGGATTCCCTCATTAGAGCAGAAATCGAACCGGTGCTAGGAACCTCTGGCGCCACAGGAATCACATTTTATAAGTTGCCTCACCTGTAGTCTATGCTCAGAGTCCAGGAATGCTTTGTTAACAATTGCTAATGTACCACTGGAGAGGTTGTTAGAGGTTACATGCTAACGTGAAATATGTGGAATTTGAGGGTTTCATTTAGTCATGTTATTGCCACCCACTGTGCATGAAGGTGAAGACATACATCCTGGGGTCAGAAATTAATAGGGCCTCAGAGTGAAAATGCACTTTCAAGTTAATAAAAAGATTGAGATAAAAAAATGGAGGTCATGAAAAAGGGGTTTCTTACATATCACCCTGCTCAAAATTTAATCATGAGTATGTCATTGTCCTTATACCAAATTGTGTACTAGAGCCGGTGATTTATTGAATAATGGTGTGTCCCAGTGACTTTTTATGACTTATGTCATAAAATGCAGGAGAAAATGAAAATAAAACAAATGCCCAACCAACAGAAAAAGCAGTGTAGAAAAAAAATGTTAAGTGAAAGAAACTTCTTGAACAATTTAATGAAGAAAAAACATGTTGGACTCCAATATTCTGTGATGTCGGTTCTTAGGGCGGTGTGACAGAGAAGACACGTTCTATGAAATGACTAAAATAAAGCAGATGTAATTTCAGAAATAGCTTGAAGCTGGGAAAATGGCTCATTTCATAGTCATTGAAGTGGCCTCAATAACAGACCTTGCGTTTAACAAAAGGATTCTACATCAGCGAGATGGCTGCTCTTTTGGTGTCTTGTTGAAACAGAGACAGAGAAAGGTGGCAGGTAGCTTCAATATCCAGCCACGCAAGGCTTAGATCAAATTTTTCTTAGCAGCATATTTATTGCATCGCGCTCCAGTGCACAAAAAGTGTCTGTAGGTATAATGGCAAATATGTCAGCTTCTCCAAGATTGTTCCACACCCACAGTTTATCAGGTGCAGGTGCAATCAATCAGCAATCAGTGCAGTGAAGCAGCAGCACAGAATACATTTCCATACAATAAACAACCCAGTGGCTCTTTTTTATAACATCCACAAAACCTTGATGTAAATAATTGTTGTTTAATTAGGCTGAAAAAACACTTCATTTTTCAGTCTTTTTATACACACAAATCAGATCCAAATGTACAGTGGATTTGCCTGCCTAAACATCCCCAATCAGAGGAGTCTCCATGTTGAGTTTTGGTTCTGGTAAAGATATATAAAAACCTTTTTTGCAATAGTATAATCTCACACTGAAAAATTTAGAAAAATACAGGCTTTAATTTTGGTAAATTCCTTCAGTGAGGTTAAAAAAAATAAATTATTTTTTATGAAATCATCAGTGCCACTCTTTTAAAAAACTCTATTAAAATACACATAACAGTAGCATTTCTTCGTTTAATTTATACTTAACTTTATGAAGTTGATCAGAATGTTGGGGAACTTTGATGACTTTCTGTTTCTCTGCGGTATAAATATGATGTCAAATAGAGGCCCAGATACCTTACCCTTCAAAGTGGGAAAGACAAGAAAACATAGCATTCAGGTACGGTAGAGGTGTTGATCTTGATAAGTCAAAGAAAGCTATTAGAAAATAGCTACTTGCCTAAACATACAATTTTTTTTACTGTCACAGCACCGTACATGTTAATTGGCACTACCAGTTAAGATGTGTAAAAAGCTTTAAAATATTTTAATCTTTTGTTACATTCATATAATTTAACACAGAGAATGTCTGCCTTTAAGTTGACTGTAAGTATTCAGTGGGGGGAAAAATTAAGAAATACAGTTTTTTTTTCTGGTTATTTTACAAAATCACAGAGCCACAAGTAGTTGCACCTACAAGATTACCATTAAAGTGAATGTTTAATTTATACTTGTGTGCAGGAGCATTTAACTAGTAAGCCATGATTTCCTGTTCTTTGGGGAATAAATATGATTTTGTCAATTTCTCTTAGCCTCTTTTCATAATAAGAAAGACAAAAAAAATCATGCTTTTCCGGTAGAGCAGATATGTTGATCTGCTAAAAGCTACAAGAGAAGATCTAATTATCCAAGACTTAACCATATCACAGTCAGAGCAATAAATAAAAAGTTGAAAAAACGTCAAGTGTGACAAGGACCCAGTTGTATTTTGCCACTATGCACATAGAAGAAAAAAAAGGGTAAAACATTATACATCTGAAAAACAAAACTAAATCTGAGGATATGAGAGTGCCAGATCTGTTTAAGGTTTTCAGCTACACATTATGTTAACTAATACCAACACATCACACCTTCCTTTGACAGCCTCTATTTCCTAAGGGGGTTGCAAACTTCACAGTCTCTAGAATCAGAATCAGAATCAGAATCAGAATCAGCTTTATTGCCAAGTTTGTACATACAGACAAGGAATTTGACTCCGGTACACTTCGCTCTTTGGTTTTGTTTTTGCACTACAGAATATACATATTTACAATGTACAATATACACATATATAAATACAAAGGTGCATTTGCAACATCTGTATGCTGTTGTTTTGTATTTATTGAATGTTCAACAGAGAAACAGCCTGGGGGAAGAAACTGTCTCTGTGGCGGCTGGTTTTTTTGTGAACAGCGCTCTGTAGCGTTTGGCCTGAAGGCAGAACTCCCAAACAGTTTATGTGCAGGGTGTGTGGGGTCTTGCAGAGATTTAGCAGCTCTTTTTCCTGACCCTAGACCTGTATAAGTCCTGGATGGAGGGAAGGTCAGCCCTGATGATTCTCTCTGCAGTCCTGATTATTCGTTGCAGTCTGTACCTGTCCTGTTTTGTGGTGAACCGAACCACACGGAGATGGATGAGACAGGACAGACTGAATGATGGCAGTGTAGAAGATGACCAGCAGCTCCTGTGGAAGGTTGTACTTCTTAAGTTGCCTCAGGGAAGTACAGTCTCTGCTGGGCCTTCTTCCGAACAGTGTCTATGTGTGAAGAAACCATCTCAGGTCCTCAGAGATGGTGGTTCCTAAGAACCTGAAGTGATCCACAGCCGACACGTGTTATTGAGGATGGTGAGGGGGTGTATGGAGGTGGTGTTTTCCGAAAGTCCACCACCATCTCCACAGTCTTGAGGTGGGTTTAGCTCCAGGCATTTTCTGACTACACCAGTGTATCAGGCGATCCACCTCCTGTCTGTATGCAGACTCATCACCGTCCTGGATCAGTCCAATGACAGTGGTGTCGTCTGCAAACTTAAGGAGTTTCACGGACGAGTCCGCTGAGGTGCAGTCATTTGTGTACAGGGAGAAGAGGAGTGGGGATAGAACCACCCCCTGGGGGGCACCAGTACTTATTGATCTGGTTCGGGAGAAGATGCTCCCCAGTCTCACCTGCTGCTGTCGGTCTGTCAGGAAGCTGTTGATCCAC
This sequence comes from Crenichthys baileyi, assembly GCA_036173005.1. Lineage (NCBI taxonomy): Eukaryota > Metazoa > Chordata > Actinopteri > Cyprinodontiformes > Goodeidae > Crenichthys > Crenichthys baileyi. The sequence goes on from JAHHUM010000611.1 coordinate 272,421, forward strand.
TGACAGGTGGAGGCTGGGACGTTGAGCTGAGTGAGCTTCTGGTGGAGGATGTTTTGGTATGATGGTGTTGAAGGCCGAGCTGAAGTCTACAAACAGGATCCTGGCGTAAGTCCCTGGGTGGTCGAGGTGTTGCAGGATGAAGTGTAGACCTAAGTTAACAGCATCATCTGCCGACCTGTTTGCTCGGTACGCAAACTGCAGGGCGTCCAGTAGAGGGCCTGTGATGTCTTTCAGGTGCTTCAACACTAGCCGCTCAAAGGATTTCATGACCACAGACGTCAGGGCTACAGGCCTGTAGTCATTTAATCCTAGGATGGTGGGTTTCTTGGGCACTGGAATGATGGTGGATCGTTTGAAGCAGGAGGGGACCTCACACTTCTCCATTGACTTGTTGAAGATCCGGGTGAAGATTGGAGCGAGTTGATTTGCACAGGCTTTCAGGCATGATGGGGAGACGTTATCAGGTCCTCCAGCTTTCTTTGTTTTCATGCGCTGAAAGAGCCTGTTTACATCTTCCTCAGAGATCTTTAGTGCAGGCAGAGGATCTGAAGGTAGGGGGTTGGTTGCTTTACTGGTCGAACCTGTTCCTGAATGGGATGTGGAGGAGTTGGTTTGAGGTGTGAATAGCTTCTTGTCATGTCTGCAGTAGAAGCCATTCAGACGGTTGGCCAGGCGAGGACTTTGTTCAGGAAGGGTGGTGGGGCTTCTGTAGGCAGTCAGGTTTCTCAGACCAGTCCATACAGCCGAAGTGTCACCAGTAGAAAGGCTGTTTTTCAGCTTCTCACTATAGCTTCTCTTGGCTGCTTTGATCTCCTTTGTAAGTCTGTTCCTTGCCTGCCTGTACCGCGCCCAATCTCCACTACTGTGAGCTTCTTCCTTGTCCCTGCGCAGATTCCTGAGATGTGGAGTAAACCATGGCTTGTTGTTCCCAAAGGTGCAGAAGGTCTTGGTCTGCACACACATGTTCTCACAGAAACTGATGTATGATGTCACCACATCAGTTAGTTCGTTTAAATCAGTGGCTGAGGTTTCAAAAACAGTCCAGTCTGTGCATTCAAAGCAGGCCTGTAGCAGGCCTGGATAGAATCATCTATCCATAGCAGGTCGATTTCCAGAGTGGACCACAGCAATGTCAGATATGACTTGACTTCAGAGATCACCTCTTCAAAATTGCTTAAAATTATACTTTACCCATGTAGAGGCCGTATTAGTTTAGATGGTCACTGAACCTTTTTTTTCTTTCAGGAATGAGGGCAACCCCTTGCTTCAAATCGAAGTCGAACCTACATCAGATGTGAGTCCTTCTATGATCGATTTCATTTTAAGTGACTCAAACTTTTTCTGCTTATCGTGTTGCTTTGCATCTTATTGTTGTGTGAAGTTGCGGGTTAAAGTGAATGGAATGCAAACAAAGCTCCCACCATCGCTCGTCACACTCATTTGCGTGGTTTTCCCATTTAGCATAATTTGTCTCGGCTCTCTGAGCTGCCTCCAGGTAAGTTATGCGTCAAAAGCAGTGAGACCGCTGCTCGTCACTTCTGTTTCTGTAATCATGATAGATCCTGAGAAAATGTAATGCAGATTGCTTTGAATTATATTCCAGCTGGCATCTTTGAATAGCCTATTTTCACTCTTTCAGTTCATTATATTTTAAATCAAATCAGAGTAAATCAGCCACCTTTTTTCCCACTGGATATTTTCTCTATTCATAACTCCATATCCTTTGGTAACAGCCTGAACAGCAGTCTGCATTTCAAATACACACAGCAAACAATGCAGCATTTTTTTCATGAGAAGGTACCACAATTAAAGATACATCTTAGGAATTAGAAAAAGAATTATTGACAGTTATTGATAAGAACAGCTGGATAGAAGTGTTTGTAAAATGCATCACCTTTTTTGTTCCATATGACAAATCTACAAACCTCTGAATCAAATGTTTCAGTATTGAAGCACTGAATTTGCATAGAAAAGGTTCTGCCTGATTTTTGAGCTCTCACCTGCTAATTTTAGCCAGTTGTGTTTTCTCTTTTAAAACTTTAGTAGAAGAAGATACTTGTTGCCATCTGGCATAAGACTAAGTACAACTAGCATAAAAAAACAGCTTAAAGAAATATTCCTTCAGCTGTAACTTTTTTAAACAAGTAAATAGCAAAAAAAATACAGAATTATGTTTTACCTTTATATAAATTACTGCGAATTGACCTTATTATTTCTGCCTTCCTGCCACGAGTGGCCGTTACTTATTAATAGAAGAGCAGAGATTATCCCCTGCCTTTGTGTGGGAGAGCAATCACTGTAAAAGAGGATTTTACTGTCATTTCCATTATAAGGCAAAATGATTACAGAGTTGATGTTTTAAATTATTTTAAATATCATGGCCATTCAAATCATCCAGTTCCAGTGATATACTAGTGCGTGTCTAGTGGAGCTGTACAATATATTGAATTGCATTCTTCATCATAATATGTATTTGCGCCATATTGCAAACACAAACAACTGCTTGGATGCAATATATGGTTGGATATTAGATTCAAATATCCAAACATTATATTTGGCCAATTGGATTGACTTTCACTGCCCTTGATGGATCCATATTTTTCGTGTCCAAGATACTAAAGCCCATAAGTAATGGTGACATTCTGATTAAAAAAAGATACAGGACAACATGGGTTATCAATCTTCATCGCAATATTCAGCAATAGTATAGCAATTCAACGTTTTTCTGATATCCTGCAGTGCTAATCCCTAGTTTGTGATCTTTGCTTTACCATAGAATGAAGATGGCCACAATGAGGACTCTGGCGATGAGTTTGAGGAGATGAATTTTTCCCTTCTGTCTGCTCGCAACTTCCCACGCAAAGCCAGCCAGACAAGCATCTTCCTACAGGAGTGGGACATCCCCTTTGAGCAGCTGGAGATTGGAGAGATGATTGGCAAAGGACGCTTCGGTAAGGTGTTCCATGGGCGGTGGCACGGAGAGGTCGCCATCCGACTGATCGACATTGAGCGGGACAACGAAGACCAGTTAAAGGCGTTTAAACGTGAAGTGATGGCGTACCGCAACACTCGCCATGAGAATGTGGTGCTGTTTATGGGGGTGTGCATGAGCCCCCCGCACCTGGCCATCATCACCAGGTAGGAAAGAAGATTTTACAGATTGTGTTGGAGAGGAAATCTGGCAAGACAATACTGTTGTAGACAGAACATGGTGTGTTATTGCATCTTTTTTTCTGTGTCAAGGAATAGTTGTCACATTGCTTTAGCAAAATGTTGCAAACTAAAACTCATATTGGTACAAAAAGTCAAGTGAAAAATATTAAACATGTTATTTATATCTATTTTGGTTTAAGTTTAAATAAATAAATTAATAAAAAATAAAAATAGATTTCATATCAGTGAGCTTCAACAATGGGGTTGCAAAAGCTTCACATCCTGAATGGGTACCTGCCCTACACTGTTCTTGCTTTTAGATTAACTTTACCATCACTAATGAAAAAAATAGCTTTGAATAAGTCATTAAGAACTATATTTTTTACTTGCTTATAAAGCTGGTGTAATTTGTTGAGTAAAATACTGAGGAGAGCAAACTCTGTCTTTTAGCATACATTAAAAAAACCTGCATTCTCAATCTTGGACACTAGTTGTCTATGTCTGGTGCTTTAAAGACTCCTGTGGCATTTGGAATGGCTTTGGTTCAGTCTACATTGTTATTGGGGGAATGTTATTGATTAAATGTTAGATCCAGCAGCACTTTAGCTAATTTTATTCTTTGTACCAGTGATGTTTACATTCAGGTGACCCTGTTTTAAATGAGTAGTTAAATTCCATTAAAGAGCAAGCTGCCTTATGACTGATCGAGGCTGACATAAAGCTTTACCTGAGAAACCTCAATGTTCAAAAACAGCATGTTATTAATATTAATATTAAGGGTGTCCTCAAGATCTAATTGTTTTTATTTAAGACTATTCATACTGTAGCTAAAATAATATCACTGTCAGGGTAACTGATTGAAGTGGACCCCAGAATGCAGGCAGACAGGCAGATTGACCGTAAGTAAAAACGTTATTTTAAGCAAACAGATATCCCTCTCGGGTGGAGGTAGGAATTAACAAAAACAGGCATAACTGGCACGGACAACAAAGAGAAGTGATGTTTCTGTGATGAGTAAAAAGAATGATGGTGTATATATGGAGCATGGTAGAGGTGAAACGAAAAAGACTGATTGCATGATGCAGGTGGACCGAATGAAGCTGATTACAGGTTGATAAATGCAGGGAGTGAAACGAAATGTGACTGGGACAAACAGAAATCCAATGGTACAAAACTAATCAGGAGAAAACATATCGCACAGAACATAAACTAGAAAACAATAATCAGAAACTAAAGCACAACCAGGGAAAATAATAAACAGAAGCGGGATCCAAAACACAGACTGGGAAAAAAAAAAAATAAAACCCATACAAAAACCCAAACACCCTCCAAGGTGCTGAAGTTTCTAGCTAACCTCCAGCGAAGACTGAAACAGGTGCTGAAGCTTCCAGCTGACCTCCAGTGAAGACTGGAGCTGGGGCGTCCGGCCGACCCTCAGAGACAGGAGCAGGAGCTGAGGGGTCGCCGAGACCCTCAGAGGTGTGAGCAGGAGCTGAGGCGTCGCTGAGACCCTCAGTAGCGTGAGCAGGAGCTGAGGCATGGCTGAGACCCTCAATGGCGTGAACTGGAGCTGAGGCATGGCCAAGACCCTCAGTAGCGTGAGCAGGAGCTGAGGCATGGCTGAGAGCCTCAATGGCGTGAACAGGAGCTGAGGCATGGCCGAGACCCTCAGAGGTGTGAGCAGGAGCTGAGGCGTCGCTGAGACCCTCAGTAGCGTGAGCAGGAGCTGAGGCATGGCTGAGACCCTCAATGGCGTGAACTGGAGCTGAGGCATGGCCGAGACCCTCAGTAGCGTGAGCAGGAGCTGAGGCATGGCCGAGAGCCTCAATGGCGTGAACAGGAGCTGAGGCATGGCCGAGACCCTCAGTGGCGTGAGCAGGAGCTGAGGCATGGCCGAGACCCTCAGTGGCGTGAGCAGGAGCTGAGGCATGGCCGAGACCCTCAATGGCGTGATCAGGAGCTGAGGCATGGCCGAGACCCTCAATGGCGTGAACAGGAGCTGAGGCATGGCCGAGACCCTCAGTGGCGTGAGCAGGAGCTGAGGCATGGCCGAGACCCTCAGTGGCGTGAGCAGGAGCTGAGGCATGGCCGAGACCCTCAATGGCGTGAACAGGAGCTGAGGCATGGCCGAGACCCTCAGTGGCGTGAGCAGGAGCTGAGGCATGGCCGAGACCCTCAATGGCGTGAACAGGAGCTGAGGCATGGCCGAGACCCTCAATGGCGTGAATAGGAGCTGAGGCATGGCCGAGACCCTCAGTAGCGTGAGCAGGAGCTGAGGCATGGCCGAGACCCTCAATGGCGTGAACAGGAGCTGAGGCATGGCTGAGACCCTCAGTGGCGTGAGCAGGAGCTGAGGCATGGCCGAGACCCTCGGTGGCGTGAGCAGGAGCTGAGGCGTCGCCGAGACCCTCAGTAGCGTGAGCAGGAGCTGAGGTGTGGCCGAGACCCTCAAGGGCGTGAACAGGAGCTGAGGTGTTGCTGAGACCCTCAGTAGCGTGAGCAGGAGCTGAGGTGTGGCTGAGACCCTCAGTAGCGTGAACAGGAGCTGAGGTGTTGCTGAGACCCTCAGTGGCAGGAGCCAAGGCGTCAACCCTATCTATCCATTTGACAGCAATCATGTTAGTATAAAAGTCAGATAAACAATGCAGTTTTTTTTTGTCCAGTGGTTCTGACTTGATTCATGCTGATCGTATCATATCTGTGAAATGTGTGGTGTTGCTCCGTGTATATAGCTCTGTGGGCTGGCAGCTGTGAGGTCCTTGCAGCCAGCATTCCCCTGGCACTCCTTTCAGATCCACAGATCTGCTCCGTTATGGAGTGTCTGACAGTGAAACATGCAGACGTTATGATTAGAACAGGCTGCGACTGTTGCTGAGTAGATGAGCCACCCACACCTCACAGCAAACAGTAGATTTTTTTTGACAGGCTGACAACAGATAAAGCATTGCAAGTGAACTTGAACAAATTTTCTTACGTAGTTAACACCTTTTAATTATATCATGGATTAGTGCTTGCATTCTCACAGTATAGAGAGAGGGACCTGTGTTTTAATTCAAGGACATCACAAGAAATGCTCTCATTCAATTAATTAGCAAAGCTAATGGTCAGAAGTAAATTGTTTGGATATTGGACTCTCTGCCGCTTTTATCTGCAGACTGAACAGAAAAAAATGTACCAAAATTATTATCCTTTCATTTCTTGTCTTTCCTGTTTCATTTATTTATAAAGGAATAGAGGATCTCACTAAAATTATAGGCACTTTCTTTAGGAAGCACATTTCTGCAAGAAAAACATCCGTGTTTTCTTCACATTTACTGCCTAACGAGTTACATGATTGTAGTGATGCCAGATAAAATTGCTGTAATTGCAGGAAAGCTGACAGATGAGCTGGTGATTTCTGAAATTATTAGCAAATGTCAGTATAACAGGTGGCTTTGATATTTACTGATTCTTTTACATATCAAGCTGATGAGAAAGAAATTCTTTAAGATGGGTCTAACAAACCCTCAAGGGTCAAACTGCACCTTAGTTTATCAGTAAAAGCAAACTAAAACAAAGTATATTGATTTATTTTAAATTAGGAATTTCTCTTTGCATTAGTTGGATCATTAACACTGATTGTTTCTTTCTTCGATTGTTTCCTTGGTGACTAACTCTGGATTGATTTTTTGCAGAGCATAAAGAACATGTTTTATGCGTTTGACGTCATCTGTGATGTTATTGCTGCTTTTTTGCCGATGCACATGGCATAACTACCTCATTTTGAAGCACAGGGGTGATTCTCAGCATGTTAAGGTGGCCTCATTAACTTTTCATTATTTTTGTCAGAGGTGCAGGTATTTGCCCTCAGACATGGAAGACTGAATTTCAGAAAAAGAGCAATGTGGGACAGCTACTAAAAATTTGGCTCCTGTCAGCTTGTTATGGGATGAATATGCATGAATTGTCGGCCTCAGGTTCTCTGCTGGTCACCTGTGCGGGCACTGTCAGAGTTGAAGGTCTGAAGTGTGTGGCAGTGGGGGGTTGAGAACTTGTTTTATAAAATGCATTTTGTGACGACAGCCCTGCAGAGGTGTGACACTGCCTACTGGAACTACACTGATGAGGAAAGTATGACTGAATCATAACAAAATGAAGCAAAAGTAAAAAAAAAAAAAAAAAAAACGGATTAACAAAGATTCAATCAAAAAGCCTGCTTTCACATGACTCTATCTTTATTGTCCAAATGTGGTCTGTATGGCTCAGTGTTTTACGTAAGGACCAATACAGATTGGGGGGTTGAAGCTGGCCTTCCATTGTTGCTCCTAAATCACTGAATATAGAGCAGAGTTTGAAAGGTAGTGTGAAGGGACAGCACTACTTGTGCATCTTAGTAAATTATCTAAAAGATAATTTATTTCAGTTATTTAATTCAAAAGGGAAGCTCATATATTTTATATACTTTCGGGATCGAAGGGTTCGAGAAGTGTTCTCTCTGTTTATTTTTGTTCATTTTGATTCTCTTCAAGCACAAATTGTCTCTGCCGTCTCCGAGCACAAATGCTGTACAAAAAGAAAACAAAAACAAAGTTGTCCACAAACAGTCGGCTCCATAATGTGTACAACAATGCGGAAAAGACAGAAACACACAACACTTCTAAAAAAATAGATTAAAAAAGAAGAAACTCAGGAAAAAGTGGGAGCTGTTAAAACAGGCTGCCTGTTCGTGCAGTACCGGAAAATATAGCTGGAAACTATAATTATCAAAATTAACAGAAATAAAGGATGATAATAATATTTCATTCTGTCTGCAATGAATCTATATAATACTGTCATGATCTTGAGGTGTTTGGGTTTTGGTTTTCATTTGTGAATGTATTTTGGCCATTTCTTTGCTGTTTCTTTTTGTTCATAAGGCCTTGCTTTCTTAAGTTTATTTCTCTGTGCTTATTATTCTTAGGTGTTCTCCCTATTGGCTAATTCTTTTGTGTTTTCCAGTGGTCGTTTTTACTTTTAGTATTATTCCTCTTAGATCGGTTTATCTCGTGTGCCCCCCCCCCCCTCTTCCCCCGATTTGTAGTTTCCTGTTCAGCTCATCTGTTAATTAGTCGCTTTCCTTCTGCTGCTCTGCCTTCCTTGTGCCACAGCTGATCCACATCTCATCTATTTGCTTTATGGTTTGCTTTTGATTTTTCCACCCCTGCCCCAGTATGTAGGACCTTGATTTCTCTTTGTTCCTTGCTGGTTTGCTTCAGTTCATCTTATGTAAACGTTGCTTCATTGCCCTTCCTGTCATTTCTTATTCGGTTTCATGCCCTGTTCTTCATACCAATGTTTGTCATGTTTTTTTTTACTTATTAAAGTTTTTATCACTTCACTGCCCTGCCTACATTAGTGTCCTTCCTAAACTAATCATGACAAATACAACTGGCACTTTTTGAATTGAATTACTGAAACAAAATAACTTTATTTAATTATATTCTAATTTATTGTAATGCACCTATATTAACGGCCATGCTGCTGCCATCCACAGGTTTGCAATGAAGGCTTTATTTATGTAAGTGCAGATCTAATCAGGGCATCCCTAGTCTTGAATGGTCTATTCTGAATGACTAGAGGAGGCAAAAAGGGCTACATGTGTGAGGGTTTATAGTAAAACTGTCTTGTGAAATTGTACTTTTCACCACTTTGACAACAGGTGACAAAGACTTTCATGGGAGCAGAGCAGAATAAAATATATTTCTTGTGGAAATTTCTGCAATCTTTGCTTCAATTTCAATTGTTCTTGAACAATATAGACTTTCAGATTTTTTTTATGCTGATATATTGTAACTCTGATGTTTCTCCTCTCTGTCAGCTTGTGTAAAGGCAGGACACTTTACTCTGTGGTGAGGGATGCCAAGGTTGTCCTGGATGTTAACAAGACACGGCAGATTGCACAAGAGATGGTCAAAGTAAAACAAATCAACGTTGATTTCCAAGAACACTTCAGCAGTGTACATCGTATTACAGAACATTCACTTATCTCTCTCCTCCTTTTCCTCAGGGGATGGGCTACCTCCATGCTAAGGGGATTTTACACAAAGACATGAAGTCCAAGAATGTGTTTTATGATAACGGCAAAGTAATCATCACTGACTTTGGACTTTTTACCATATCTGGAGTCCTGCAGGCTGGCAGGTAAATATGACATTAGAGACAGGAGGTAAAATTTGTCTTCCAAATAAACACCTGAAGTTTAATTGAAAAACTGACACATGCAGTTTGTTGCAGTGACAGATTCACTGCAAACATATTTATACAGCTGTATATTTGGCTTGGTTTATTTGCATCTTAACACCATTATGGTAATACTAAGCTTATTTAGACAGTATTTAGTCATAAATGTAATACATTAAAAAATACAACATCTTGGGTTTATGTGAAAATATAGATAGATAGATATACAGAGAGAGACAGACAGACATATATGTGGTGTGTTTTTTAAAGTTGTTGTTTGTTACCTCGCTAATCATTGAAATGTTAACGATTTTTGGGAATAAGTGCAAACGAATAAATATTTGTAGCAAAAGCATAGCTAAAAAGCTAAAAAATAGCAAAATATGAAAAAGAAATACCAATTAATATTAATATTTAATTGTGTTTACGTTTTGATTATGATATGACCTGAGAGACTAAAATTGTTGCCTTTTGACAGGTTGGTAAATTGTTCTAAAATAATAAAGCATTTTTAAATCGAACCAATTTAATGTTAAGGCTGGTATGGATTTTGGCAACAATGCAACCCTTCCATCTATACATCTCCAGGTTCACTGTCAGCAATTTTCAGATGTGGTCATATTCTGGACTGGTTTATAGGCCAAGGCCAAGAATGACTCAAACAGGCTGGGAAGTAATCTGTGCAACAATATTTCAAAGATAAATCACAGTCATTCTTGGAAACTGTTCAGTGTTGAGACTAAAGTGAAGTTATGAATTCATTTGTTTTCAGGCAACAAGATGAATCCATCAAATTAAAACCAAAACACTAGGGACCTAACAGTAAGGTCTAACATCTTGTGATTCTTTGCAGTTTCATGCACTCCAGGGTCTTTCTTCTTAAATCAGAAGATTAAAGCTTAATGGCTTGACATGCTTTTCCGCCATTGGGCCCTTCTGACACACACATGTATTTAGTTCTATTTTTTAGTAAGCTACACAGAGTACTGCAAAACTGATTTAAGATGAGCGATGTTCCTCAGTCGCCGATGCATGTGTTATAACGAGCTAAGGTTCAGTCAACACGTATTTTTTTTACCAGCTGCACTTCTACACAGATTTTTAAGGTTGTATTAACTCCATTGTGCATACAAGTCTTCATTATAAACTATATTATTTACAGTATATTGAAATAACTCTCAAATTAATCTTTTTTTATTACCAGATGTCATGCAAGTCTTATTAAACATTTAACCATTTTTAAATAATTTTAATTTTGTAGATTAGTTTTGAAAATAACTTTTGATAAAACTCCAGTAACTTCTATACTGGCCACTTTGAATTATCGCAATAAAATGTTGTCAGGAAAGATCAACGCAGTCTTAATTTAAATCTTCAGGGAAACAAAAAAATAAAATCGGGGATGATTCTTTACACAGCATAGGACACAAGTACTGTCATTAATAAACTTTGTTCTTATTTTATTTTGTTCTACAGTTGTCTACTTAAGTATTTTAGTCTCTTTGACTTTTAAATTGTCACTGATCAGGCAAAGGAACTTAAAAGTAATTGAATAACATGGAACATTTAAGGGATGTGCAGATTTCCATGCTGAACTGGATGTTTGCTTAATAAATGAGATTTAAAAATTTGTTAAAATGGTCACAAAGACTATCTTCAAAGATCCCAAATAGCAGGTGCTTATTTGGGTGTACTATAAATAAATTGCACGTGCAATAAGTGGGCATGTTGCTTGCAATTTTCAAAGATTGCGCTTGCAATGGATATCAGGTGCAAAACAGGTGCATACCACCCTATTTAAATGAGGAAATTGCGTGTGTTACTGGCTGGAACAAGAGGAAAAGCAAACAGATCCTCTGCTGTGTTGCTAGAAATATGCAGGGATTGTTACTCTGCATCATTATAAATGATCCAGTTGCTGATTTTTTTTCCTTCTGTTCCGTTCTGCCCTTGCTTTTCTGGACTGTTGCAGTTAGTTAACTTTTGTTGTGCTACTCACAGCAGGTTTGTCATCTGCCCTGACGAGAATATTTCTCTCATCTTGCTCGATGTAACTCGCAACACATTGGCCAATCAATATTAAAGATATAAAAGACAAATATGTCTGTTAATTAATTTGTCTCCCTTGATCTTTTAGTTATTTTCGAAAACTCACCAGGTTCTGTTTTTTTGAGAGTATATGTCTGAAGAGTTCGGAGTTTATCATAAACAGCCACAATATTTAAGCCTGAACGTAATATTAGCAACATAGAAACCGATTTTTGTAGGAGTTGGCATTCTGTATGTTATAGCTTTGCTCATTTTAAAACATAGTGTCACAGAACTGTCCTGAGAAAAGGTTAAATTGAACATTTATGTACGTAAAATTAAGTTATTTTCCAATGAATTTACTGACTTCGGGTTGTTGTTTTGCCAATATTTTAACGTTTTTGATTGTTTAAATTGCTTTTTGGTGACACAAAATTTATTTTTAAACAAAACCCTCCCCTGGCACATGTTCACATTTAAACAACGTAATCAAACTGATTCAGCTCCGATTGCCCTGCAATGACATAACGTTACTATCTATAATGTAATGTGTTTTGTTTAGTGACAATGTTACAGCATTCAGGCTTTGTCGCCACATGGAAAAGCTGCCTTAAAATGGGGATTTTTCATCTGCTAAGAAGTGATTTTAGAATCAAGTGTGCAAATGAATGGTTTAATGTGCCTTATAATGTCCTTAGTTCTTTCCTATTAATTATATTGTCAACATCAAAGCACAGTGGGTCTTTTGCATGAGAAATATGGCTTTTGTTTGTGATTGGTAATCCTACATAGAATTCTCTATTTTCATCTATTTTTAATATTTTTATTTTTGACAACCGAAATCTGTTGGCACATTGACAGAAGATTCTCTCTCCCTGTCATCTGTCATTCTATGTATGCCTCCTTCTGGCCAAAGTGACAGCAGACATTTTTGCGTCCCAGTTAGCACCTGCATTTCAAACGTGCCAAATCCACATGCAAAAATTGCCCCCAGCAAACCGTTTCAGGCTTTGAAACTCGCATTGCGGGTGGTAAGAGATGACATTTGCATATCCTCCTCCCATGAATTTCCGTGTTTGGGTCATTATCATATGTTTTGCATATTCATGAAGCCTGACACGCAAAAAAATTTGCACCTGCAGTGCCGCTGCACGTGCAATCCGATTACCACCTCGTTTGTAGATTAGCTTTGCTGACCCAAACAGGTTTGTGTGCGGTTCTGTACATGCAAATCTTTTGAAGATCAGGCCCTAAGCGTACCTAAGCCTTACCGCCCACAGTGAACATAAGCAGTCTTCCAATATATTTCAAATTTAAATCGGGGTGCTGTTGTCCATGGTACTGGACATTGAGTTTGACCTTATTATTTAAAAAAACGAAATATTCAAAGATGCTGCAGTTTAATAGTCTTACAATAAAACCATGTGTGTTTTCTGATGACAACTTAATTTTATATTTTATTGAATTTAAAAACCTACCATATGTATTTGATGATTAAATAATTCCAAAAACGTTTTGGAAGATGCCAAGATCAAAATGAGATCTCACCATGGGCAGATGATGTGGTTTAGAACAACATCATAAGCTTGTTTACTTTCTGGAAGCAGCCTTGTTGTTGCAGGTGTCACATCAATCCTGCAGATGACCCTTTAAACACAGTGGTTTGGGCTTTATCTGACTTTTAAAGGGAAATTGTTTCTGGAGAAAAAGCAGCCAGAGTCAATGGAAAGCAAAGCAGAAAAGTGATGCTGAGCAAAGCATCATCTGTAGGGAAGATCCAATCACAGAATCACTCCTTGAAAGTAACACCAGTTGTCTGGAATGATGAAGCAGCAGATGTGGAGATTCATGTTAAAACTAATTTGCAAAAAAAGATGTAAACTAGTAGCTCTGTATGTAAGAAAGACACGTGCATTGATTGATTTGACCCTTAACTCAGATGACTATAAACCAATACATTTCTTTAATGACTTGTTTGTTGATTTTCATGGGCTGCTTAAACCCAACGATGCATTCAATGACACAATGACAGGGCACCATTTTAATGTCCTACACATTTTCCAAAAGATTCCACCTTGCTTTATTGCTTCCGTGCAAAGTACAAAGTTTTTATTGATGAATAAAAAACATGCAGTATATGTCATGAAGAGAACAAGACATTGAACCAGAGTGAGTGTAACAGAAGAATCCCGCAGTTTATAAACTGATGCCAGATTGGAGAATGACCATGGATCGTGGTGAACGTAATCAGAGAGAATGAGGAGCTGCTGTGGCAGAGTGAGAGCAGGGAGACTGAGGGAGGGAGCCTAATAAACACAGATCATATATATGGACCTGAATGAGACACAAAAGCATAACATTAACATAACAGAACAAACCAAAATGCAGAGAAAAAACACAAATGAATGAACCAGAATGGCGAGACCATAATAGAAATAATGAACACACAGAAATTATATAAATACCGCAAGATCTAAATGGCAATAATAAACCCAGAAATGATCCAAAAACATACTTAAAAGAACACACAAACGCCCATGGCTTCTGATACACATGTTTTAACTTGTCATTCTCTGTTTGTGTGCTTTAAGTTTTATCTTTACACAGACATTGCAGTTTTCTGCAGAGGGACCTGGTGGACTATCACAAAGATATATAGATGAAAATGATTACATTAAACATGTGCCCTTCTCAGTACAAGCACTAACTTTGTAGCCTGCCTATAGCATCACCATAAACTGCAACTATGTTTGGAAATTCACGTTTGTGTTAATTGTCCTATGACACTATTGCACAATCTCCCTTTTTCTTTCAAAAATGGCACAGCTGGAAGAAAATAACGCTTTAGCAATGCCTTCCAATGAACCTGATTTTAACATTTATATATTACTGCATGTTGTCTTACCGTGTCTATCTTCACTTGCGCCGGATCTCGTGTTAATACGGTATAGCCCTGCGGGGCGTCTGGCCCCGGTCTGCACATGATGCAAGTCAGGCAATGAGCTGCTTCAGGCAGGTGCTGCTGCTACCTTAACCGCAAAGCATTTTCTCATTTACTATGTAGATATAAACATTATATTCCTGCCAGCTGCCGCGTCTGAATTTCGAACAGGCGCAACGTGCAGCTATGTGGGTCAGCGACATTCTGGTCCACACTCCAAGCCAGTTGGTGGCAGTAATGCACCACATCGTTGTACGCCAACCACCAAAAAACGCCAAAGAAGAAGCTATGCGGTTCTTTGAAGTTACTAGCTTGGGAACTCACGCATGCTGATAGTACAATGACTTGGCGATCAGATGATTGAGTAAAAGAAGATGGCTTCATCAAAAATACGTAAAGTGGACTATGAAAATCACACATTTAAAGATGAACGGACAGAAGCATACGGTCTTTTACGGTCTTTTTAGTGTTCACTGTGACTTCAGTGGATTTTGGGTTAACACAAAAATCCTTTCACTGACTGGGAAATGATCACAGAGTGCATGGAAGCCTTGGCAGAAACACTTTAAGATGGAAAAGAAGGACAACAACTAACGGAAAACGTTAAGCAAATAGCCCTACCTGCCACAAGCATAACATGGAGATCACAACTGTTCTACCAAGATGTACTGACCCAGCTCGACTGTGCTATTCAAAGCATTTAATATTGGTACTTAAATTGGATTGCACTTTTCTGTTCAGCAGATGATTTCATGGGCAAATGAATAATTGTACAGTAGTTAAACAAATTCTAGTGTTAAATAAATGTTAAAGATGAAAGAAAATATTTTTGTCTCTTGATTTAAAATGTTCGGACCCCAAAGTGTTTGAATGAGGGAGGTAGTGGACCTCCTGCTATTTTAATTGGAGACCCCTGATCTAGATATAGGAAGTGAGTTTTCAAACTTTAATCTTTCAATTTTAGCCCAGTTAAATGTTTTCTGGTGGACCAAAAGGTGGTCATCGCCATCATATAGCGTAGCCCTGGCCTTTAATTAACATAGAAACAACACAGAAGCAACAGGTCTATTTGGCAGCGCATCCTTTAAAACAAACCTTCATAGAATCTTACTAAATAAGTCATAGTACATTTGAGTGCTTTTCTTGTCATTTTTCCTGACATAGCTGGCTCAAAAAAGAACAGCCTTTTTTCCTCTAAGTTAATGACAGAAAGCTTTGATTAAAAGTTTATTATCTTCACCCGAAGCATTTTTATTACATTGTAAAATTTTTATGGCAAAATCCTGTATTATGAAAATCAAACTCATTAAGGAATTACAAAGTTTTTTTTGTGGTGCTCCTATTTTTCTATATTTCTATATATATGCTTTTTGATCGTTAAATTTATGACAGCAAATACTGAATGTGCCAACATATGCAAAAAACTAATATTTTCAGCTGCTCCTAAAGATTATTGGAATCTTGTCCAGAAAAGAGACATTCTTGGCAGCACAGGTATGACACGCTTTACATCAACATGAAATATAGTGCTGTGAGAAAACTGTCACAGTATGAAGCCTTTAGGATTCTGATATTGTTCCCAGTGTGTTTTTTTTCATCACCTTCACACGCTTGTTGTATTAAAGCCATGGTGCTACATTAACCCAGAAGCTGACCTGTGTCTCAGGGACTGGATTCTATTGCTTTGACACAATGAGCAGGCAAATAATGTTACACATTTCATGTTCATGAAAGCCTCTATTATCAGGAAACTATGTTTGAATTGAAGGCAATGGGTCTTTCAGTGGCACAATAACCTGAAGCTCACTTCCAGCAGCACAAAAGAGGGTTTGAAAGGGAGATGAGGAACAATTTTAAGCTCACCAGAAACAGCCTCCTATTTAAATCCTACTGAAAACCTTTGTAGAGCTGGCATTTGTTGTCACAAAACAAATACCTGCACATTTAGATCTGGAGGTTGAATAAGAGTAGCTAAAAGTAGCATCAGAGACAGTCAAAAAGCCAAAGGATTGTTGCTATGAAAAGCTATGAAGGTCTCATTGTTGAATATGCAAGCAAATATTAGTGAAATGTAGCATTTCTTTTAGGACACGAATTGTTTTGGGTCTTTTTCATCAAATTTGAATCTATTTGATATTGTTGAATATATTGTGAGCATATTCACAGAATATTGAACAATATACTGAGCAATATACTAAAATTGTTTTCTGCTTATATGTAATAAAATTTAAAATTTTGCTGGAACATGCTCTTAGTGTTTAAGCTGCATCAAATAGGTAAAAGTAATTTTCAAGCCATCTGCTGTCTGCAAAAAATAATACAAATGTATTATTGGCTGGATATATTTGTCAGTACAGTTCAAACAGAAATGTCACACAGAAACTAAAGATTCACTGGTTTAATAAAAACACTGTAAACTGTCCACTAAGCACTGTCCCATTACAGTCTGGAATTCCTTAATTTGAATACTTTTCAGGTCTGGAAAATTTTAGGCAAAATAGAGCCTGGAAGTAATTCTTCCATATCCTATTTTAGAAAAGCTTCCATCCGACCGTCCGTCTTTTTGCAGTTTCCTTATTTAATGCCTGAAAACTGAGGAAAATTTATACATTTTGAATGTTCAGTCTGGAAAGGTTTGGAATATAGATATGGAAATGTGTCGGAAACATGATTAGTAGATAATAACAATGTTTTTGTAATTACTCTACTAGTCATCCCATATTGTGTCCGCTCAGAACTGACCTTAAGAGACCAAATCCTTTAGTATCGTCCAAGAAAATGTTTGGCTGTTGTTAAAGTTTTTTGGAAAAAACATCAGTGAGAGCAGCATGAATTGTCTGACCAACCTAATCCTTCAAGCACGGCCAAATGATACTGTATACTGAAGTGAACAATATCATATTACAAGCAGATTACAAAATAAATATAATATTAATTTGTTTTAAATTTTTAATATTTTAGAAATATCATCAAACTACCTTACTAATGTATCAGCTGTATTATCAAGCTCCAACTGGTTATATTAATGATTTTTTAACAGTATTTTGAATATTTTGTTGCTTCTTATCATCCCACAGTAAAGCATAACACCTAATAAAAGAAATAAAGATTAAATGAAGTTTGAAAATAACACATGGTTCTGTGGGCATGTTTTCAACTCATTGTTTTTCAAGGGATTTAATTTTTGTTTTACAAAAATAGCCCGGGAAGTCACATTTATGAATTGTCACGTGATCAATTTCCAATCAGTTTGAATTTGCCATTCAGATGGGTGACAGAAGAGTAAATTTGGGTTTGCTGCTGTCATCAGGTAAATGTTTACACTGAGTAACACACTACCAGTGAACATTTGTGACACATCTTCTTATTCAATGGTTCGCTTTATTTTGTTTTTTTTTATTCCTACCTCTGGGAACTCCTTCTGGAAAACCATTTAAGGCGACCACCTCATGAAGCTCATCGAGAGAATGCCAAGAGTGCAAAGCAGTAATCAAAGCAAAGGGGGACTTTTTTGAAGAATCTAAAATCTAAAATATGTTTTGAGTTATTTCACAATTCCTGTGTTTGCTACATAAATCTATAAATGTTTGTCTACTCTGTGTATCTACAATGTAGAAAGTAATAAAAATAAGGAACAAAGGTTTATCTAAACTTTTAACTAGTAGGATGTATTATTGTCTACAGTTAAAAACTCGAACATTTATTTAGACCAAACCACAACTTTTATTAGTAGCACACTTTGTAGTTTTAGTTAAATAATTCTATCATAATTATAATTATTGTATAATGGTTATATTTACCCAATACAACATCACAATACAATTTGTGCTTAGAGCGCAATAATACCCATCACACATGCTGTTCAAACATTAGTCCTTTGCATTTATTGATGAGTCTAGATGTCAAACCACCCTGTGCTTAAGCATCTAGAAACAATAATAATTATTATTAAGGAAATATAAGTGCTGAAGGCAAACTAGTGACTCTTTTAATTGTAAAACATGACAGTAGCACAGATGACCGAAGATACCATCATGTCTGTGCTATTCTCTTTTTCCTTTCATGTTGTTGCAGTGGAATATGACACAATGTAATGCTTTAACTTCCACCTCATATATAAAAAAGGTGTTGAAAGGCAAAGCAGAATTCTAGATGCTGGGATATTATTTACTATGTCAAAACAAACTATATAATAGCTTGGTAGCTCGATACAACAGAATGAGACATTTTTCTAGCAATTCTCCATGTCCTTATCTTTTTGCTTTGCAGCCGGAGGGAAGACAAACTGAGAATCCCCAACGGCTGGCTGTGTCACCTGGCCCCAGAAATCATCCAGCAGCTTTCTCCAGACACTGAGGAGGACAAGCTTCCTTTCTCCAAACAGTCAGACGTCTTTGCTTTCGGGTGAGTGTCCTCTAACCAGATGCCCAGTTTTTTGTTTGTCCGGACAGTGTCTGAGGCTGGATATTTATAGCAAGCTGTTGACAAACCAAAAATGGGCATACATTCACACAGCACCCAGCAACAAGTAACTTTGAAAAATGAATGCTTAATTTACAACTTACTACTTTTGTATAATAAAGGTGCGAAAGAAACTTATGTATAAATACTCAACTACACCTACACTTTCATGTGTATATGTGTACATTTAAAATTATATTTTATATTTCTATTCTTATATATATTAAAAAAAAATCTTCACTCAGAGCTAAGTGTAATAGAGTCTAATTCCTTGTTTGCGTCACGAACCTGGCATTAAAGCTGATTTTGATTTTTGCGCATTATAGTGTACAAAATTAAGACTACTAAAAAACATATAATGGACAACATTTCATTACAAAAGCCAGCTACAGGGGTTGGACAATGAAACTGAAACACCTGTCATTTTAGTGTGGGAGGTTTCATGGCCAAATTGGACCAGCCTAGTAGCCAGTCTTCATTGATTGCTCATTGCACCAGTAAGAGCAGTGTGAAGGTTCAATTAGCAGGGTAAGAGCACACTTTTGCTCAAAATATTGAAATGCACACAACATTATGGGTGACATACCAGAGTTCAAAAGAGGACAAATTGTTGGTGCATGTCTTGCTGGCGCATCTGTGACCAAGACAGCAAGTCTTTGTGATTTATTAAGAGCCACGGTATCCAGGGTAATGTCAGCATACCACCAAGAAGGACGAACCACATCCAACAGGATTAACTGTGGACGCAAGAGGAAGCTGTCTGAAAGGGATGTTCGGGTGCTAACCCGGATTGTATCCAAAAAACATAAAACCACGGCTGCCCAAATCACGGCAGAATTAAATGTGCACCTCAACTCTCCTGTTTCCACCAGAACTGTCTGTCGGGAGCTCCACAGGGTCAATATACACGGCCGGGCTTCTATAGCCAAACCTTAGGTCACTCATGCCAATGCCAAATGTCGGTTTCAATGGTGCAAGGAGCGCAAATCTGGGGCCGTGGACAATGTGAAACATGTATTGTTCTCTGATGAGTCCACCTTTACTGTTTTCCCCACATCCGGGAGAGTTACGGTGTGGAGAAGCCCCAAAGAAGCGTACCACCCAGACTGTTGCATGCCCAGAGTAAAGCATGGGGGTGGATCAATGAGGGTTTGGGCTGCCATATCATGGCATTCCCTTGGCCCAATACTTGTGCTAGATGGGCGCGTCACTGCCCAGGACTACCAAACCATTCTTGAGGACCATGTGCATCCGATGGTTCAAACATTGTATCCTGAAGGCGGTGCCGTGTATCAGGATGACAATGCACCAATACACACAGCAAGACTGGTGAAAGATTGGTTTGATGAACATGAAAGTGAAGTTGAACATCTCCCATGGCCTGCACAGTCACCAGATCTAAATATTATTGAGCCACTTTGGGGTGTTTTGGAGGAGCGGGTCAGGAAACGTTTTCCTCCACCAGTGTCACTTAGTGACCTGGCCACTATCCTGCAAGAAGAATGGCTTAAAATCCCTCTGACCACTGTGCAGGACTTGTATATGTCATTCCCAAGACGAATTGACGATGTATTGGCCGCAAAAGGAGGCCCTACACCATACTAATAAATTATTGTGGTCTAAAACCAGGTGTTTCAGTTTCATTGTCCAACCCCTGTACTTAATCTGAGTAAATGGCAAATATAAATTGAATGTTGATGACTGATTTTTCTGCCATTAAAATGTAATACCTTCAATAAAATATCTTTTAAAAAGTTTGTAGTTACAGCACTTTAGTCTTTTGTCTGGTCTATATGCTGTAAGCACAGTGGATGCAGACATAAATGATCATAACAGGATCATAAATTATCCTGTTTTCAAGTCCATTAAATCTAAATTTGATCAAATCAGAGATGATGTAGTAGAATATTACCATGCTTTTTGTTGTTTTTTTGTTGTTTGTTTTGTTAGGTGTTAGCAATTGGAAGTCAGATGATTTTGTCCATCATTGTGGGAAGCTGTGAAAAATGCATGAAATACAAGAAAATCACATTAATTGAATGGAAACTAAAGGATGTATTAAATAATTAATAAATAAAGTATTAAATAATTCAATTACTTTTTTATTGAAATTGTTATTGAAGCCAATAAGTGTGATGCCACTAGTTTAGTTAAAAACAATTATTTTACCTCCGTGAAAAAATATACTAGTATTAACATTTGATCTTTGTAAAAAATGTAATTATGCATTGTGCTAATGAAAGATTAATTTCTTTTAAAGCTTTTTATTCATCTTTACAAAATTTGCTAATAATCGTAAACACCACTGTATGTAAACATACAGTAATTTACAATATATATATATCAATATTATTTATAAGCTGTTTCCAGTTTGTGAGAATATGTTGCAAGCTGTGGGTCAAATAACTAGATTTCATTTACGACTGCTGGCTAGTCAGCTATTAGGACAGCTTTATATTGACATATAATTTAAAAAAGCTGCTAATCTTTTTTAAAATCCCATTTTTTATTTTTATAATAGCTATAACACTGAAATAGTAACTTTTATAGAATCAGATATAATTCCAAAATTTCATTTCAAAATATCCACAGTTTACATAAAATAGGGATTTGAAGATTTTCAAGCCAATGTTAATATTGAGGACAATTCTAAACTAAGTCATATATTAAACTACTGAACTAAATAGATAAATGTATTGATCTTACGTACTTTCTTGCATCCATGCCTGTCTTCAAACCCAGCCAGACTAATTCTTTGATTTTCCTTATATCTGCCTTTAAAAATGTACTTTTAGACACATTTTCAGGCAATTCATCTTACTGATTCTACACATTATTAAACACAGATTGCTTTTTTAGGTGTCAAATAAGTCTCTCAGACCAGAGTCTCTCCTTTCTCTTCCTATGGTGATTAATTTTAAATTAGCCCTAAGCTGATTAAAAAATCCCTACAGCTTGCTCCACAGCCATTACTACTTGGTTTGTGAGGTTAGATCCTGTGACTGCTAATGCAACTGTGTGACGACTCTGTGACGGTTCTCCCATATGGATGTTTCATCGCTGTTATGCACAAAGTCTCGTTGCTCTGTTGGCCTTTGTGCTACCTGGAGGTGACCCCCTTGGCTGTTATGCATATTCATCAACAATCAAGCGTCATTTTTTTCATTACTCCTGCCATGGAGCTATTTTTATTCTCCTTTAACTTGTTGTGCAGAAGTGAAAATTGTCAATTTGCACAAAAAGATGGTGTGTACTCTGTATTAACCATAATTACAAAGGCTCAAACTCAAAGATAAAACATATTTAATTTAAACTTAACCAATTACTTAGACCTACTAATACATCTGTATAGGTCCCTGCTGCACACAAGCATGGTCCAATTCTGAAAGTATTACTGGAATTGTGGTTTTTTGCTAATTTGATTCTTAATCCTTCATATAATTATTTTAAAAGATGAGATAATATGATAGGTTTAAGCATTGACCCACTCTACTCCTTTCTGTCTTTGCAGCACCATCTGGTATGAGTTACATGCACGTGAGTGGCCTTACAAGAGTCAGCCAGCGGAGGTGATCATATGGCAGATTGGAACTGGCATGAAACCAAACCTTGCCCAAACTGGGATGGGGAAGGAGATACTGGTAAGGACTTTCTTTTCTTTTCCCTTTTTAATAAATATAAGTCTTGTTCTGGCAGAATGAATTCCCAAATTATGCTAAATTCAAATAAACTTATTTATATAGACCCAGTTTACACTACACATCTCATTTAAGGCACTTCAAAAAAGAACAATACCCAATAATACCCAACTGTATAGAATTCTATTCAGGCCAAATGTAATTAAAATGGGCTGCATGGTGGCGCAGTTGGTAGCACTGTTGTCTTGCAGCAAGAAGGTCCTGGGTTCAATTCCCAGCCGGGGGTCTTTCTGCATGGAGTTTGCATGTTCTCCCTGTGCATGCGTGGGTTCTCTGTTAGGTTAATTGGTCACTCTAAATTGCCCTTAGGTGTATGAATGAGTGTGTGCATGGTTGTTTGTGTGTTGCCCTGCGATGGACTGGTGACCTGTCCAGGGTGTACCCCGCCTCTCGCCCATAGACTGATGGAGAAAGGCACCAGCTACCCCGCAACCCACTATGGAATAAGCGGTAGAAAATGACTGACTGACTGTAATGAATTCAGTCATGATTCAGATCCAATACAAAACAGTTAGATTCAGTTAATCATGTAAAAAGCCATTGATACAAAGTAATATTTAAGTTTTCATTGAAGTGTTTACCAATTATGCTCCAACACGTTAAATACAACCAACCCTAACTAACTTGCACTAGCTTTGTTTAATAAAAATAGCAGGCTTTCTCTTAGTGAAATGATACAGTGGAACACATTCCTGAAAGTGTCTGAAAAAGTCTAAAAATATTTTTAAAAGATTAGCAACATCTATTATTTGATTTTATATAATTAAAAATCAGGGTGCTTGCTGATTAAAATTTGTGTGAAAAGATGCTCGCAAGCAATATTTAAACATAGAGAAAAATATAACAAGTTCTACTTGCATCTGTGATGGATTGGTTGATTAAAGTTCAGCTTTGGTGGGAAAATACTCACTTATTACTGTTTAATTTAGGGGTAAATGAAATATTTACAAAGTCTAGTAAGAAAGGTAGTCAGAATTGGAGTTGGACATTGAGTTTCCTCTAATAAAAAAAAAAAAACTGTTATTAAGACATGCGTAGAAAAGTCTAAATGTTTTAAGGATGTTTTTGCCTTTTTTATTCCAAACCAACACCTTCCTCACTTCTTAAAACACTTCTGATTGCTTTAGCCTCCTCCACATTTATTAGCACTCCTTGCAAAGTTGTGTAAAAATCTTTACAGGTTGGGTCTTGGACTGCTCCCTCTCCTTGATCAGTTTAGGCCCCCCATCAAATGAGGGGCCTATTTCCTCCCTGCCACACTACCTGCCGGTGGTTGGTGTCTCTGCCCGCTGGTGTACTTGTGGTTCTCGATGTCTGGGGCTGGGTGCTTTGGTGTGTGCCAGCTCACTCCCGGTGGCTGCTTGCCGGGGCCTGGACCCCTGGGCTCTGTTGGGCCTCTGCTTGGGGAGTGATATGTCACGGCGTGTTGGTTCTCTGGATCCATGCCTGGATTTGCTCGGGCATAGATGGCTGCCAGTGGGGCCTGTGGGCTCATCGCTGAAGCTCCCTGGGGCTTCTGCACTGTGGCTGCTGAGTGGTTCCCCTGGGACTCTCCTCTGCTCTTCTCTGGGGGGGGTTGCGGTAGTCCCGGCGATGGTTCTCATGGGGTTCCTGCGCTCTGGGGGGCCTTTGGATGTTTATGGCTCGGATCTTCTCCGTATCTGTCCCCGGTCCAGGGGGGCAGGTCTGTGGCTCCTCACACTCACTATTGCATATTTTTACGGAGAAACCTTGTATACACAAACGTGATCACACTCAGACCCACAGGTGTTTAGATTCAAGTGTTAACAGATACACAAATGTTCTATATTGAGTCGCATTTACCACTAAATACATCTTGAATTCATAAGTACCGTGCACTTTTTGGTAAAAAGCTGTTAATATGAATGTTTCTGCAGGTGTAGAAGCAAGCAAAGTGTTATCTTGTATTCTCTTCATCCTTCTTCCTTTTCTCCCCTTTTCCTTTTTGCCCCACCTCTCTCTCTTTCGTGCTTCTTAGTTTTTTCCTTTTCGTTTCTGTCTCCGTGTCCGTAATAATTGAAATAATCCCAAAGTAGTTTCTAATAAAGTTTCTTTTAGAAAATATCAAGCAGAGCTTTAAATCGTTAGCTGTAATGCTCCACTTGTGAAAGTAAATCTTCTGGGCTTTTTCTTGCCAGTCAGACAACAATTCTGAGCAGTACTTTGTCGGACAGGACACAGTTAAAAAAAAAAAATAAAAAAAATTAACATTTCTTTTGGCGCCTCAAATAGCTAATGTATTTAAGCTAGTATTTGTTTTGTCCCTGCTTCTGGGGGCTGCTGCTTATATGTGTTGTTTGAGGGTTAAAGTAAGTACAACAATGCCTATAACTCTGTCTGCACAGAGTTCTCTTGCTAGTGTAAAATCTTTGCCTTATATCTATTATCTGGTGTCCACTTCACTCTGTATGCAGCTCAGACTGAAAGACATAATTGTAATTTTAGCTGAAATGTATCTTAAATAAAAGTATGTCTGTTATAGAGTGAATACACAAGAAAAAAGATGCAAAATACAGAACAAAAAAAATACTCAGCATGAAGTAAAGAAAGTTCCTTCCCACATGGATCCAACTACCTGATCGGTCAATTACAGAATATTTGTGAGTTGAAGTAAGAGTTCAGTCCCAGAGCTTCCGGTGGTTTCACCCATTTCTGCAGAATAACAACAATAATATCCTACTTTAAATGATGCAAAAACTTTGACTGTCAATTTCCATATGGAGATAGATGGAGTTTCATGTCTGATCCACTTAATCAAAATAGTTTTCCTTGCCAGCATTAGAAGTGTTTGAATAACTTCTTCCTGTTGTATCAAAGAGTCAGGAAATTTTCCAAGCAACCATAATTGCACATACTGCCCTCCAGAAAATTTTAATGATGCTACATTCCCACAGACAATGGAGCCTTGTTCCAATTCAAATATTACATTTAGGACAGTTTGGGGAAACTCCTGTTTTATACTATAAATATATGGTTAAATATAAACATTATGCAGTATATTATATTGTAATTCTCATATATTACATATTGAGATTCTGGAGGGCAGCTGCAACATTTTATCCCATACATCATTCTGTATTACACATTTAAATAAAATACACCAGGATTTTCTTCAAAATCCAAAATTTATCCAAGCAACACTATTTCTCAGAATAAAACTTTGTTGCAAAGTGTTTGTGCTCTCTGTTGTTCAGGAAAAACATTTTCTTTAGACATACACATCTGCATTCATCAAAACATTTCACATTACCACAGTCACACATGTGAACACTGTGGGGTGGAGAGCTGAACTAGGGGGGCACTGCGTGGTTCTCTTTCGCTCCCGTCCCAGTGCCTGTACAGGGGACTGGTGGTGTTGTGATGGCTTGGGAACCTCTAACAGCACCCCACCAGCGGGGGGCTAAACAGGGCTCTGGTAGGCATCCCTCCCTCTTGACCTCCCAGGGACTAGTTCACCAGGTGCTATGGTAACGCACTCTCCGTGTTTTAGTCCTTACGAGTTCAGGCTGCCATGGTGGGTTGGAGCCTGCTTGGCGTGTTGGGGACCTGGGGGGGGGTCTCCCCTGCGTAATGCTAGGTGGTCATATTGCCGGGGTTGGTGGGGGCCCTTGGCCACCGGGGAGACTGGGTCCTGGGATTGCCCTGCGCCGTGGGAGATGCTAGTGTGGCTGGATCAGGGGGGCCTGACCCTTACCCTAAATCTAATCTAAACTGAATTCACACCATAGTCTTAAGCCCAACCATTACTCACATAACACAATTCCCCTTGTATGGTCCCGACAAAATGTCCAAACAATTTTGAATGTCCACACAATGTTATATATACATGTGCGCACACACAAAAATAATCATAATGCCTAAATTTCCTACAAACCCAGATTACTGTTACATCAATGTGGCCTACCTACGTTGCTGGATACAGTCTTGATTTATTTAAGTCAATTATACCTTTAAGATTTCATCTTGAGATGTCCTTTTTGTAGAGCAAATCTGCCATGGCACATGTTGGCAACTCGATTATTATTATTATTATTATACCTGAAATTATACCTGAAATGGATTAATTGTAATGCATGTACCTGACTTTTGTGAAGTGCCTTGAGACGACATGTGTTGTGAATTGGCGCTATATAAATAAACTGAATTGAATTGAATTGAATTGAAATGCCGCAACAGGCGCGTGTTAAAAAAAACAAAAACAAAAAACAAAAAACAACACATAAATATTCTTTGATCTAAAAAAAAAATCCATTTGAGCCCTGTATATACAGTACAGACCAAAAGTTTGAACACACCTCATTCAAAGAGTTGTCCTAATTTTCATGACTATGAATATTGTAGCTTCACACTGAAGGCATCAAAACTATGAATTAACACATGTGGAATTATATACTGAACAAAAAAGTGTGAAACAACTGAAAATATGTCATATTCTAGGTTCTTCAAAGTAGCCACCTTCTGCTTTGATTACTGCTACGCACACTCTTGGCATTCTGTTGATGAGTTTCAAGAGGTAGTCACCTGAAATGGTTTTCACTTCACAGGTGTGCCCTGTCAGGTTTAATAAGTTGGATTTCAAGCCTTATAAATGGGGTTGGGACCATCAGTTGTGTTGTGCAGGAGATGGATACATGATGAGTACACAGCTGATAGTCCTACTGAATAGACTGTTAGAATTTGTATTATGGCAATAAGAAAGCAGCTAATAAAAAAAAAAACAGTGGCCATCATTACTTTAAGAAATGAAGGTCAGTCAGTACAAAAAGGGGAAAATTTTGAAAGTTCCCCGAGTGCAGTCGCAAAAACCATCAAGCGCTAAAAAGAAACTGGCTCACATGAGGACCGCCCAGGAAAGGAAGACCATGAGTCACCTCTGCTGCGGACGATAAGTTCATCCGAGTCACCAGCCTCAAAATCGCAGGTTTAACAGCAGCTCAAATTAGGAAAAGGTCAATGCCACACAGAGTTTTCTAGCAGCAGACACATCTCTAGAACAACTGTTAAGAGGAGACTGTGTGAATCAGGCCTTCAGGGTAAAAAAACTGCTAGGAAACCACTGCTGAGACAGGCAACAAGCAAAGAGACTTTTTTTGGGCTAAAGAACACAAGGAATGGACATTAGACCAGTGGAAATCTGTGCTTTTTCTGATGAGTCCAAGTTTGAGATCTTTGGTTCCAACCACCCGGGATTACGAATAGAAAAAGCGGACCCAAGATTCAGCCGACACAGAACTGAAGATTTAAAAAAGTTTATTCAGCCCCGGAAAACGTCACTCAGGTTTTAAACTCCACACAGCTTCCCGGAATCACTGAAGCAGAAAAAAAGGTTTTGACTTGTAGTTTTCCTCCAAATCTTGCAAGAATCAGAAAAGTCACTAACCTGTTCTTTTTTGGGTTAAACTTGAAACCCGAGGGGAAACCTCAGGGGGTAGAAGGCAGGGATCTCCACAGCGCAGGTGAGAGAGACAGTGACTTTTTTCGAATAATCCAAGGGCTAGGCTGATTCAATAATCCAGGGACAGAAAAAAGGGTCAATGATCGGAACAAGAGACGTCAGGCAAGGGGGGGGCAGAGGCATAAATCAGATGCAGGAAAAAAGGGTCAAAACCAAAAATCCAAAAAAATCCGACAAAGGGGGGGCAGAGGGAAAAATCCAAGAGGCAAGGCAAGGTCAAAACAACGATCAGTCAGGAAGGAACGCTGGATATCTACTCACACGATGGCTTTTAAAAATCTGGCACCGTCTGCTTGTCAGAGTCAGTATTTAGGGGAAACACGGTGCTTGGGGAATGCCACAGATTGCACTGCACTGCAGCAGTCACCAGGTGCATCTCATCTGCTGATTGCAGCCAGAGAGACAGAGTAGAGCAGACGTGCCAGAATCATAACACCGTGGCTTTGTGCGGCCCGGAAGAGGTGAATGGATGGACTCTACATGCCCGGTTCCCACCGTGAAGCATGGAGGAGGAGGTGTGATGGTGTGGGGGTGCTTTGCTGGTGACACTGTTGGGAATTTATTCAAAATTGAAGGCATACTGAACCAACATGGCTACCACAGCATCTTGCAGCGGCATGCTATTCCATCCGGTTTACGTTTTGTTGGACCATCATTTATTTTCAACAGGACAATGACCCCAAACACACCTCCAGGCTGTGTAAGGGCTATTTGACCAAGAAGGAGAGTGCTGCGCCAGATGACCTGGCCTCCACAGTCACCGGACCTGAATCCAATCGAGATGGTTTGGGGTGAGCTGGACCGCAGAGTGAAGGCAATAGGGCCAACAAGTGCTAAGCATCTCTGGGAACTCCTTCAAGACTGTTGGAAAACCATTTCAGGTGACTACCTCTTGAAGTTCATCAACAGAATGCCAAGAGTGTGCGGAGCAGTTATCAAAGGAAAAGGTGGCTACTTTGAAGAACCTAGAATATGACATATTTTCAGTTGTTTCACACTTTTTTGTTCAGTATATAATTCCACATGTTAATTCATAGTTTTGATGCCTTCAGTGTGAAGCTACAATATTCATAGTCATGAAAATAAGGACAACTCTTTGAATGAGAAGGTGTGTCCAAACATTTGGTCTGTACTGTATACTTAGGATAGCTGTTTTGCTGGAAGGTAAACCTTCTCTACTCTCAAGGTACCAAGCTTTCTTGTCTCTGTTTAAGAAAAGGTCCTTCACTGCAGTATGCTGTCACCATCATGTTTCACCATGGGGATTGTGTATCATCAATAGTTTTAAAATAAAATAGTTATTCAGATTTTTTATTTTAAGAAAATTATCCCATGTATAATTTTCCTCCTGATTTAAAATTGTGTGCTGTTTTGTGTTGATGTACAACATAAAATCCTAATAAATTAATTTGAAAATTTTGGTTGTAGTGAGACAAAATATTGGAAGGTTAAAGGAGTATGAAAACTGTTGCAGGGCACCGCATCATTGTCCAGTCAGCAAGAATGAAATGCAATGGTTTTCAATTCGTTTTTTCTGTTTTCCAGGACATTTTGCTAATGTGCTGGGCGTACAAGCCAGAGGAGCGGCCCAGCTTCTCCAAGTTGGTAGATTTACTGGAAAAGTTGCCAAAAAGGAACCGCCGCCTTTCCCATCCAGGGCACTTCTGGAAGTCAGCTGAGTATGTCAAATGAGTTAAGGCCATAAAACAACAGTCCACTTCTTTTAAAAAGCTGCCATAACTCCACATTAATAACCCAACTCCTTAAGGAAAGCACTGAATCTAAAATCTAACCCAGTGATGACAACTGCCCATGTTGTGTGTATTTCTATGGAATGTTGGCATTTGTGTGTACATATGAGTTGACTGTCCACTTCCTCAAAGCAGTCGGGGCTCATATTTTCTTTAATTTGATGTTAAACACACTGTATATTTCTCCTTCTTTTTCAGTCTTTTATGAGTGACTCGTTTGCTTCATTATATTTAATTTGTTTCTTGGATGTATCTTGCTTGTAACTTTCAACAGATCACATCATCCTGAAAAACATGTTTAAGAACAAATGTATATATTATTTTCATGTCTTGCTTTTTTTGTTTTGAATGAATGTAGCTGCTGTACATCACATACTGTGCATTTTCATAACATTATATCATTCCTCTTGTCAGTCATTTTTGTAGACATATTTAGTCATAGTTATCTCATGAGTTTTCATGTATGAATGTCCTCTTCATGTGTTTGTTGACCTTAAATGTCCTTTTATTTCCACCGTAACATTTGAATGTGACGACGGCCGTGCCCCTGTTTGTTTGATAATGTGTTGGGCCAGTTCTTTGATGAGAGACTGTTCTCTGATTAGCCTGAGCTTTGAATATTATCTCTGAACACAGATGTTTGAACAGGTGAAGGCTTTGAGCAGTCAGACCCGGATTCCCTCCCTCGATGCTTTTCTGTGAAGTTTTTGACACTTGAAATGTATCCAAACTGTTGCTAAAACTAAATATCAAATATGCTGTCACTGAGCCCTAACTATTTCACTTGAAATAAAGTAGATAAATACAGTTGCATATTATATTACACAAAGTTAAAAAGCTAACACTTGCTACTATGTAGTCAGTTCAATTATTTCAATAAATATTTTCCTCTTAATATGTGAACTTTCTGAACTTAGAACACAAAAGTTTGTAAAATTAAAGGATTCCTAATCTGAAATGAACCTAAAAGGGTCCCATATCTCATAAAAAATCACAAAACTGCAAAATATAGTGTTAATAAATTACAAAGGTTTGTTTTTAGCAAAAGTGAAGTTAGAGATGAATAAAAGCAATGTTGTTGTCACTGAAAAAACCCTTTACTTTCATTTTACCTCTTATTCAGTAATATTAAAATATATGATTTACATATGCTCCTTCATGTTACAATTTTGAAATCTTTAAAAAGATTTTATCATGTAAATGACATGAGATAAAACTGAATGTTTCACAGCACAGCATAACTACAGTAAACATGGATTTTATTGCTGATATCTACAGTTTAATGAACAGACAGGCCAATGCCAGTTTTGAAACCATGACAACTTTTAATCAACTGATTTGTTTTCTAAGAGAATATTTATTATTTTTTCCATAAATCAAGGGGGCAAATACAAAAAAACAAGATATTACAAATTCTCAGAAAAATGTGTTGCTCTTTGTTTTACATTTTGAATATGGATTTTGCCAGTCAATTTGATTTTCACTAATATGTTCATTTAATTTTTTGTATTAGACATGACAGCCTTTTTATTCACATCTAATGAGTTATTTATGACTACAACACTGCTAAAGGCTACCATAGAGCACAAAGCTATCCTAAATGTGCAATATTACCTTAATTTTTTTTTTATAAATATTGTATTTACAGATAGCTGTCCTTGTTATATTGTAAAGTAACAAGAAACTTATATATCATCTCTCGTATAACCCCAACCCATGGCCATTTTTCTAACTTCATGCTGTATATTAAAGTATATTTTAAGTGTATGTCTTATAGATAGAGCGAACCTGAGTCATTTTATCACGAATCATCACGGGATGGTGGATCACATAAGCTGTAAACTGCTTTTATTCTCTGCAGCCACATCAAATAGGCAGAGACAATCTCATTGTGAAATAGCCATTTTCCACCTCATTATATACACGTCTGCCAGTGCATATAAACAATCTGCTGCATTTTTTCTTATTGTTCTTTTCTTGGAAGTCTGCTTGTCTCTGCAAATATGGTTAGTGAATCATTTAAATTTGAACTGTTTACAACTTTCAAATGCATGAGAAGGACTATTGGAGATTGATTCTAAAAAAATATCCTTCGTAACTATATATAAAAATATACATAAAAGGTATGTCAGAAATTTTCTGATGCTGTTTGTTCATTAAGCAGTGCCATCTCTAATTTGACATCTGGCTTTGCCTAACTTTTTAACATCTTGCTTTATGAGAACGATTGTTTTGATATATTTATAGGTGAACTAAAAGGTCAGGCTACCATTTTAAAGGAGAATTACAACCTGTACAGTTGAAAAAGTGGCAACGTGACAGGACATCTGAAATATAACATTTGTGCCAAGTGTACATAACAGATTGTAGAATATGTTTTATCATCATTTGCGGTAATATTTATCTTCCTTGTGGAATTTTTGAGCTTTTTTCTTTTGAATGTAAAAATTGTGTTCTTCTTTTGTTCCCTTTTGTTTTTTTTTTATTTGTTTTTTTCTGCATTTTATTTCTGATTGCATAGATTCTGTGTTGTTACTTTTCCTTGATTTTGTCCTTGTGTTGTAGATTATGGCTACCAAAAAGCTTGTATTTACTGGTACCTGATGGTCCATGGCTTAGTGATGAGTAGATTTTGGTCATGAGCTCTTTTATTTGCACCCATCCTTTAAAAGTGTATGAGAATAAAATCTGCTTTCATTTTGGATGTTTTCTATTTATTTTATGCAACATTTTATTCAATTTAACCTTTATTCATGTTTTACTTTGATGAAAGATTTTTTGTGAATCTTCACTGAACAAAGTGAGTGTTTCATCAACGCTCTCTGCCAAAATATTTCTATCTTGGCAGAAATATTCTAAAGTTTAAAAAAATGAAGGAATATCATCAGGAAATAAAAAATATGAGAAATAAAAAGCAGATAAACAGTTTATTTTTTATGTTAATCTTGACTTTTGCATTCAACAAACAAGTATATATATATATATATATATATATTATATATACACACACACACACACTCACCGGCTACTTTATTAGGTACACCTGTCCAACTGCTTGTTAACGCAAATTTCTAATTAGCCAATCACATGGCAGCAACTCAATGCATCTAGGGATGTAGACATGGTCAAGACGATCTGCTGCAGTTCAAACCGAGCATCAGAATGGGGAAGAAAGGTGATATAAGTGACTTTGAACGTGGCATGGCTGTTGGTGCCATATATATCTATAGATATATTCAGTTTTTATTTATTTATTTATATAGCGCCAATTCATAACACGTTTTCTCAAGGCACTTCATAAAAGTCAGGTACATAGATTCCAATTAGTCCTAACCATTGAACAGTATATATATATATATATAATATATATATATATATATAATGTATTAAACAGAAACATTTGTACCCCAGGGAAACAGGAAATTATGAGTTAGACCTATCAAAAACTATAACAAAGAAACTTAAGCTGCGTTGACTTAAAAGAGATTTTTAGGGGCAATAATAACTGTATGATCATTAATTTTGCAAAAAAAATACAATAAATGTGAAAAAATATATTCCCCAAAAAATAAGTGTAGTGAACTTAAGGACTGGATTTTTTTCAGTGTGAAAATACAGGGGTTGGACAATAAAACTGAAACAACTGTCATTTTAGTGTGGGAGGTTTCATGGCTAAATTGGACAAGCCTGGTAGCCAGTCTTCCTTGATTGCACATTGCACCAGTAAGAGCAGAGTGTGAAGGTTCAATTAGCAGGGTAAGAGCACAGTTTTGCTCAAAATATTGAAATGCACACAACATTATGGGTGACATACCAGAGTTCAAAAGAGGACAAATTTGTTGGTGGACGTCTTGCTGGCGCATCTGTGACCCAGACAGCAAGTCTTTGTGATGTATCAAGAGCCATGGAATCCAGGGTCATGTCAGCATACCACCAAGAAGGAACGAACCACATCCAACAGGATTAACTGGGAACGCAAGAGGAAGCTGTCTGAAAGGGTGTTTCGGGTGCTAACCCGGATTGTATCCAAAAAAAAAAAAAACCACGGCTGCCCAAATCACGGCAGAATTAAATGTGCACCTCAACTCTCCTGTTCCACCAGAACTTCTGTCGGGAGCTCCACAGGGTCCATATAAAAACACGGCCGGGCTTCTATAGCCAAACCTTTGGTCACTCATGCCACTGCCAAATGTCGGTTTCAAAGGTGCAAGGAGCGCAAATCTTGGGCTGTGGACAATGTGAAACATGTTTTTGTTCTGTGATGAGCCCACCTTTACTGTTTTCCCCACATCCGGGAGATTACAGTGGGGGAAAGCCCCAAAAGAAGCGTACCACCCAAGACTGTTGCATGCCCAGAGTGAAGCATGGGGGGGGGATCGGGGAAGGGTTTTTGGGCTGCCAAAATCAAGGCATTCCCTTGGCCCAATACTTGTGCTAGATGGGCGCGTCACGGCAAAAGGGACTACCGAACCATTTTTGAGGACCATGTGCATCCAAAGGTTTTAAAACTTGTATCCTGAAGGCGATGCCTGTGTATCAGGATGACAATGCACCAATACACACAGCAAGACTGGGGAAAGATTGGTTTGATGAACATGAAAGGAAGTTGAACATCTCCCATGGCCCCTGCACAGTCACCAGATCTAAATATTATTGAGCCACTTTGGGGTTTTTGGGGGGAGCGAGTCGGGAAAAACGTTTTCCTCCACCAGTATCACATAGTGACCTGGCCACTATCCTGCAAGAAGAATGGCTCAAAATCCCTCTGACCACTGTGCAGGACTTGTATATGTCATTCCCAAGACGAATTGATGATGTATTGGCCGCAAAAGGGGGCCCTACACCATATTAATAAATTATGGTGGTCTAAAACCAGGTGTTTCAGTTTCATTGTCCAACCCCTGTATGCAACTGCAATAAAAGAAGGATTTTTTAAGGGTGTTTTATTTTTTTTTATTTTACATATTTTTACCAGGGTAAAAATGTCACATTTTTTATTCGTCTACCAATGTTAGTCTCACTTACACAAATTTGTATGTGCGTCAGGATAAATAATAAATAATTCTTTAATCTGGGACACATTGTTCAATTTAAGAAAAAACATGCACGACTTAAACATGACACACTGAGCATGTTTGATATTGTAGAAAAAAACTGCATAATAATTTAAGTGAAGATTCCAGACTTGGGTCGGAATGATCAAACAGAAATATTAGTCCAATCATAGATGGAAAACAAGATATGGAACTTTACTCTTATTTTTGTATTCCAACTCTTAAAAGAGGGCGAGGAGGATGAGGAACATGTGGCAGCTGTGGAAAACTGTTGCGCTCCAAGATTTTCCCTGAAAAGTTCTGACAATATTTTGTATTTGACCCAGGTCGTCTTTTGTTGTAGAAGTGCTAAACTGTCTTTGGGGTGTCATTCACATTGAGGGACCACAGATCAACGACATAAGCACCCTAAAAATATTTCCTCATAGTCGTCTAATCATGTAGCATTTTGTCTACGACAGAACATTTCATTGTGTGATCTTGGCTTCAGGTGAAATTTCTATACTCATTTTAATGATTACTTATGTGGCATGTTGCTGTTTTTAGAAAACAAAATATTTCATGCAATCATTTTTGTGGTTCTGGTCCTGTTTTAAAGCCAAAGAATTAAGAGGCTAGGAGCTAAACCTCAATATAAAAAAAAACAAAAAAAACTTTTTTTTTCAAGATATTACATTTCTAACTTACCTTTCACTCCAAATTTGGTTCCAAATCTAATTTGAATATCTACCAACCAAAGAACTGTGCATTTATTTCATTTAGAAACATAGATTGGCAGATTTTGGGATTACAGGCTTCCTACACTGTATGTAACATAATCTAGGTGGTGAGTTGGGGATGTTATGGTGAGGGTTTGTGGTCCAGGAGGGATACCAATAAAAGCAGAGCAGATAGAGACATGAGATCCAGATGGTAGTTTGGTGTTTTGGAGAACGGACAGGCTGATGACGGCTGAAGAGAACAGAGCTGCAGTGGATGACCGCAGATGGGATGAATTTCCAGGGAGATCTGTCATGGAGAGGTTTGCTGGGAGGATCTGGGGTTGGTCTGGAACCCAACAAAAGCTTTAACCTGGCAGGCACAGAGAACATAAGGAGTGAGCTAAGCACAGGTAAGCAAGTAAAGTTAAACTAACGTTTCAGAGAGGAAGGCAAAATACTTTAGTAGACGCAGTGAGGAAAAACACATGGGGCTTGACTCAGAAATACCAAACTTGGTTTTAGGCTAATCAAAAGCTCTCTTGGTGTCAGGAGTGTCTTTTAGTGGAGTTGAAGGCTGTACTCCAGTTTTTCATCGGATAGTAGATCTTAATAAAATGACGGTAGAAATTGACAAATCCCAGAAAACGTTGAAACTCTTGGCCTGTTGAGTACTGCTTGGATATTTTTTGAGTCTGTCTTGAGCTGCCTGCTCTCAGGAATGTATCCAAGGAAAATAATGGATGAGACATTTTTCGACTTTGACAAATAACCTGTTTTCAAGGAGATGTTGGAGAACCAAGCAGGCATGCTTTTTGTGTCCCTCTAAGGTTTTAGAGAAGATCAGGATGTTGTCGAGGTAGACAAACACGAACTGGTTAAGAAAATCTCGAAGAATTCCTTCCCTAGGGACTGGAAGGATTAGCAGGAGAATTGGTAAACTCATTTGGCTTGACTAAGTTCTCAAAATGATGGTATCTTAAATACAGACTTCCATATATCTCCCTCTGGTAACATGATTAAGTGGTACTATTTATGTAGATCAAGTTTCGAGAAGATAGTTGAGTCATGATCTGACTCAAAAGCTGATGGCAGAAGGGGTAAGGGATATTTATTTTTTAACAGTGATCTGATTTAGCCACCATAGTCAATATAGTGCCAAAGTGAACCATCTTTCTTTGTCACAAAGAAGAATCCCGCACCTAAGGGAGAAGTGGAGTGACAAATGATGAAGCAGGCAAGGACTCATTTATATACTTTCCCATACTATCCCTTTCAGGTTTGGACAGGTGGTATAGGTGGGTGGAAGGCAGAAGAGCCACAGGAAAAAGTTCATTAGGAGTATCGTAAGGTCTGTGGCGTGGGAAAGAAAGTGCCCGAGATTGGCTAAATAACTGTTTGAGATCTTGGTATTGAACCGGTACGTTGCATGGATCAGGTAATGTCCCCTCCTCATCTGCAAAGATGGAACTTGGTATGTCGAAGGCAGACTGCAGACAGGAAGAGAGACAGTGAGTATGCCAGGATTCAACCTTGCCTTTTTTTCAGTTCAAATGGAGGTTATATAGAGAGAACGATGGGTAACAGAAGGCCAGAGGAGACTGAGGAGAAGGAAACACAAAAAATGTGAGTATTTCATGATGATTTCCGCAGACAATGAGTTCAACGGGTTCATTTTTGTGCGTTATAATGGATAGTGAGTTTCCATCAAGAACTGTAACATGAACAGACGAGGAAAGGGGAAAGGTAGGAATTCTGAGTTGTTTCACCAGGTTATAATAGATAAAGTTTTGCTCACAACCAGAATCAATTAATGCCAGGCTTTTAAAAATCTTGATTAAACAGAAGTGTGCTAGAACGTGTCAGACGGGAAGAGTCGTCTTTGTTAAATCCGCCAACCAGTATTCCTGGGACTTCTGGCTGAACTGGGCAAGAGGCAATGTAATGGCCAATCATCCCACAGTACAGACACTCATGAGCCGTTCAGTGGTGCTGTCATTCCTCAGGGGTCAGTCTGGTGCATTCAATCTGCATGGTTTCCTCAGGAGGTTGACTGACTTAGGCTGGGGTAGTGAGGTTTGACTATAGGAGGAATGAGAAGAGGAAATAATTTTTTTTTTTTCTTAGGATCCTTTGTTCTATTATTAGTGCGGATGGCCAAACTAAATCTTTCAAAATACAAGGCTCGTCTCTACAAACCAGTTCATCTTTTAATTTCTCATTCAATGTTTGAATAAAAGCTCCTCTAGTAGCTTGGGAGTTCCAGCTAGAGGAGGTCGCTAGTGGGTGGAAAAACAATAGAAAATTCAGCTACAGATCTGTGTCCTTGTCTGATGTTCCATGGTTTTCTGGTGATTCCAGTTTCATTTTAAGTGCATCCAAATGTTTGTTTAATCTCAGAAAGGTGTGAAATGAACTGTGAAAAAGTGTGTGTAGAATAACTGTTTCTTCAGCCCACCTTAAAGGTTTTCCCGTAAAGGAGATCAATAACAGAAATCCGTGTGGCTTCATCTGGAAAGAACTGACAAAACTGACAAAAAACCAAGGATCACTGAAAGTGAAATGCTCCACGTTTACCAACATCACCTGAGAATGGTTCTGGGTGAGGGAAACGGCTTCTTGAAATCAGGGAGGCGTGGAGGAAGTGCAGTTGATGCGCCAGCTACAGGAGCAGTTGGAGCTGCAGGAGAGATTTTGCACTTTAGTTTGTGGACGTTGTGATGTATCGACCACCCGTGTTTTTCGCACAAAGATTGTAACAGAGATTTTTGCTTGCCAGTAAGAGTTATTTGTTCTGAAGTGAAGTTTCTGAGTGACTCTGGTGGTTCAGACTGGCCTGCTTATTCTGTCATGTTTTCAGAAAGTTTCCTGACTCAAATGCAGTATCACTCACATGATTTAGAACAGAAAAGGTAAAAGAGGTTTATTTACAATAATGCAATGATGAATGTGCACAGCTAAGGGTGGTTTCTGTGTCCATGAGTTTGCCACATCTAGAGGAAGAGAGGAGCAGTAAGAAGGATCAGGTTAAGGAATGAGAGTTTCTTCAGTGAAAAAACGCTCTAGGATGATCTGGGGTTGGTGTAGAAACCAACAAAGTCTTCAAATTGGAAGGTAGAGAGAACAGGAGGAGTGAGCTGAGCAGAGATAAGCAGGCAAAGATAAACTAAGTTTCCAGTGAGGAAGGCAAAAGACAAATAGATCTAGCCAGGAAAAACACATGGAGCCAGCCTTACATATTTTCAGTGCATATAGACAGTTACATGCACATTGCCTCATGAAAAACAGTCTGTTCATATAATGCCATTTCACAAATGTTAACCTCAATTGTGACACAGCATCATGAAGATAATTACACCTTTTTTGGTAAGACTGTTGTAAATGACTGTGTGTGACGCACCTAAAGTGATAACAAGCAGGTTCATTTTATTTGAAGTTTTAAAAGAAAAAAAATCTAATTAACTTGATTCACCCTTCTGGTAATGTAAAATGTTAGCCTTTTATATAGTCATGTGAACATCGATAAAAGAAATAATGTCCTTAATTCAGGTATCGTCACAAAGAAATTATTAAGTCTGAGACACTGACACTTTGTCATTTCCTTCTTTGCTGTGGTGGGAACAGCAAACTGTTCTGTATGGCTGAGAGGGTGATGAAATTTAAAATACTGCAGGCAAAAGGACATCAAAAGTCTGATTTATATCTGGTATTTCCATGTGTTTAAAGAAGTTGGATTGAAAAGTGAAAACAGTGGTCAAATGAGCTAAGGAATAGTGAAATTAAATTTAAAGAAACTTTATAAGATTACAGAAAATTTCATTGCACATATAAATTGCCTTGCAAAAATACTAAATACATTTGAACCACAAACTTTATGTTTTATTGGGATTTTATGAGACAGAGTCTCACAAAGCAACACATTGCAGTAAGGAAGTGAAACTGAAATGCAGTAAAAATCTAAAAAGTGTTGCATGCATATGTATTCAGACCCTTTACTCTAATAGCACTAAATAAAATCCAGTATAAATAACTCCCCCCAGACATCAACCATAAGGTAAATGGTGTACACCTGTGTTTAATTTAATCTTTGTATAAATCTAGCTGCTAGGCCTCAGATATTTGTTAGAAAACATTATTGAACAAAGATCATCATGAAGCCCAAGGAACACAGCAGACAGGTTAGGGAAAAAGTTGTGGAGAGGTCCAAAGCAGGGTATGGTTAAGAAAACATTATTCCAAGTCTTGAACACCTCATAAAGCATCTGAAAATGCCAAAGAGTACGTTACAGCTGCAAACCTAGCAAGACATGGCCAACTTCCTAAACTGCCATGTCAGTTGTGTTCAATTTAAAGAGAGCATTAATGAAGAAAGTAGCAAACAGGCCCAGCTAACAGGTGGATCTCTGCAACTCTGGAGGAGAGGCATCTGGAGGAGTTACAGAGATCCACGACTCAGAAGCAAAAATCTGTTGACACTGTTGACGCTTGTGCACTCCACAAATCTGGTCTTTATGAAAGAGTAGCAAGAAAAAATCTATGGTTCAATTCAATTCAATCCAGTTTTATTTATATAGTCCCAAATTTCCAAAACACTCTCTCAAGGTATTTTTCAAATCGAATCATACGATTTCAGTTGGGGTGAATCTTTCC
The DNA here is from genome assembly GCA_036173005.1 of Crenichthys baileyi. Taxonomy (NCBI): domain Eukaryota; kingdom Metazoa; phylum Chordata; class Actinopteri; order Cyprinodontiformes; family Goodeidae; genus Crenichthys; species Crenichthys baileyi. Next base: position 312,529 of record JAHHUM010000611.1, read on the forward strand.
CAATTATCCTAACTTAAACGTGCAGAAAAATTTGTATTATTCAAATTGATTAAAACATTTTCTATTTAAGAAAACTGGGCAGATTGCATCGAGTCAGTGACTTTCATCATTCACTCATCCTGGATGAGCATGTAGTGACAGTGGGCAGTCGCTCGCGTTGACTTTGCAGCAATCCCTCATACTGAGCATGCATATAGCAACAGTGGAAAGGAAAACTCCCTTTTAACAGAAAGAAACCTCCAGCAGAATCAGGCTCAGAGAAGCACTGATCCACAAGTACTATCTATGAAAAAGAAAAGTAATACATTAATGGTATTTTATGGTTCATATGGGAGGGGACAGATAACTCGGGCCCGTTTTCAAGTCTAAGTATAAAAGAGGCCATACATAAAGTGAAAATAGCCGTAGCTATGTCAGAGAGACGGGTTAAACACTGAAGACAGGACCAAGTGTATCATCTGTAGAAGCAGAGCATTAAGTTATTGGCAGCAGCAGCTCAGCTAAAGCCCCACTCCAGGAAGGTGCCACAGATAAAAAAAAACAGAGAAAAAATAGAGTTAAAAGCTGAAATAACAGCAAATAACACAAAATTGGAGAGTAGCATGAGAATATAGCAGAGGGAGTGAAAATGGGCATTTTTCCCCCAGCACCAAACCTATACAACATAACTACAGAGATAGCTCGATAACCTAAGCCACTGTAACTTAAGCTTTATCAAAAAAGGAAATTTTAGGCTCATGGGCTAAAACTAGGGGTTGGTTCCCAAAGAGGGCCTATGGGTAAAACGCCTCCCATTCTACTTTTAGAGACTCTGGGAACCCCCAGTAAACATGCACTGTGAACAAAGTGCTCTGTTTTGGAAAAATATGTAACAATCAGATTCTTGTATGAGGGGCTAGATCGTTAATGCTTAAGAAAAATTTTTTTAAAATTTACTTTCAGGTGTGGGTACTCGTTAAATTTAAAAATCAAAGGTTTTTAAAAAAAAGATTTTTTATGAGAAAATTTTCTTTACCCCAATTTCCATATGTCACACAAGGTCCAAAATGAAACGATGGTGGTAGGGTTTTTTTAATGTTTTGAGCAAAACCCAAATGAGTTAAATAGATTAAAAGCTGTATTTAGGCTTCACTTTCAGTGTCCACTTAATGTTTTAAAAACCCCCACTATATGACATCTTTATTTAACCCAAATCAAAAAGAAAATCTGGAAATTTATCTAAAAATTTGTGTGTTCTCGGGGGTTTAGGTTGACCAAAGCAAGACAAGAGCCAGGCAGCAGCAATTTAAAGGACTTTTTTCTTTATTTTTTGAAATAATGAAAAGGTTTTTCCAAGCGACAAAACGTATAAATCACTGAGGACAAATAAAAAAAAACTTCAAAGTAAAACTCAGGAACAAAGTTTTTCGAAGTACTTGCAGTTGGTAAAGGTGTTGGAAAGGAGTTGTAAAGGAGGAACCAGCGAGGGAAAAAACAAAACCCGAGGCTTATAAACGAGGGAATGGGTATAACCAGTGAACCCAGAGGTAGGTAAAACGAGGAGAATGGGGGAGCAGGTGTGAACCAGGCTGCAGAAACTGAGGGTGTATGAAATGGGTTGAACCAAAATAGAAACAAAGGGGACTAAGACTACCTAAAAAGAAGAGAACTGACTACAAAAAAAAACCATAATAAGTACTGCATAAAAAAGAAACAGGGAAAGAACTAAAGAAGCTAGGACAAAGATAAAAAACCAAAAAAAAAATATAACAACCTAGAAAGAAATTAAATAAAGTAAAAAAGAAACTAAAGGGGACAAAAAAACCCATAAACCCAAAATCTGACTAAAGAAACCCTAAGTACAAAAAATAAACAAAACATAGAAAAAGAAACAAAACTAAACTAAAAAAGAATCCAAGGAACAAATACTAAGGATCTAAAAGGAAATTAAACTAGAGAAACCAAAGACAAAGAAATATAAATTACAATAATTAAATAATAATAAAAATAAACCCTGCAAAATAATAAGAAAAAACCATAAAGGAAATTAAAGGAAAAAACTAGGGGCAGTAGAGGGGGAAAAAAAACTAATAAACATGCCGAAAACCAAAATGAAACTCTAATAAAAATAACAAACACAAAGCCCAAACAAGTCCAAAAGCACACCCGCCAAATTGTGAACAAGAGCTTGGTGGACAGTACAAAACAAAAAAAACAGAAGTGGTTTTAGTGCTTTCCAAATTGGATGAGGAAAACTAATTCTCAGCCAGAATTAATTAGCCTCTCCAGATCAGACTAGGTTTTTCCCGAAATGTACGCTGATTATCAGTTATCATTTCAGGACACCACCTAGACAGCCAGCGGGTGAATGACCACATGCGGCTAAACATGTTCTCACTGATCAGATCAGGTAGGGGACCATAGAGAATTATGGAGTCCGACATTCCTTTGGCAAACGTACACACCAAAGCAACACTAACCTTGGTGACCTCCAACTGGCATAACCAGGTGTCATTACCGCCAGCGTGAATAGCAATCTTACTGTATTTACGCTTATCTTTAGCCATCAGTTTCAGGTAGGATTTAATGTCCCCCTTTCTGGGCCCTGGCAAACATTTGACTATGGTTGCTGGTGTCTCTAGTGCCACGTTTCTGTCTGTGGAGCTGCCAATTACCAGAGTCGGCTTCTCAGCGGGTGTGTCACTGAGTGGGAAAAATCTTTTAGAAGGTTGGTCGTAACCAGTGGGCTGGGATCTAGGTCTATGCTTTCTATGTACCATCACCCAGCCGGTGTGAAGTCCCGGCGGAGATGCTTTTCTTCAGCAGGGACAGGGAAACTTCTGCTTTCTTTCAAATATACTCTGTTCTTTCTCAAATCTGTTTCTGAGCTCTGATCTCATGCTTCTTGCATAGATAATTTCTCCTCCTGCTCCTGCTTGTCCTCCTCCTCCAAGCGCGCAAACTTGCATTCTGCTCGGATCAAAACTGCACTCTCAAGTTTCTTCCTTGCTCGTAAATTCTTTATGCTCTCTCTCAGATTAAAGTCGTATCATCTCCTAGCAACCATATCAGCCAATAGAATGACAGTGTGCAACTGCTAGGTCACAGGCTTAGTTGGGGTGCGCTTGTTTCCTTCTACTGAGCGTAGCTGTGTTGCTACTTCCCTGACACAGGTCATAAGGAGCAAAATCTGGAAGTAAGTGTTTCTATGCATCCGGTGCGCATTGCAATTTCGTGAAATAGGTCAATCTACTTTAATGGTTAACTCAACTCAGCAAAGTACAATGACAATGGAAAATTCAAACTATCCTGAAGTAAGTGATTTTAAACATTCAATAGTTTAAATTTTACATCTGTTTCAATCAACATAAACAACATTAAAGTAAAATATGACAATCAAACTCATCTTTTCAGTGGAAGACATATTTAAGAATTGCATTGTAAATTTGGTCATTCATCTAGTATATCAAAGATAAAGTGAATGATTTAAAATATCACCGTTATAAAAATATTTTCAGTAAAATGGTGACAAAGCTAACCTTACATTTTAAAGGTTTGGTCCTTGTTGAGTTAAATTAAACACTTTCTTTTTACTTATTGGGATAGCTATTTACGATATCTGAATCATACATTTAATAAATAAATGATTATTCTTCATTTTCCATAATTTAAGTGCTTCACAGTACAATAACTATAATGTTATACTTTCTACCATTGTTACAGACTCTGCTGAGGCATCAAATTCTGGAGCAGTTGCTGAGCCAAATGCAATATGTTCTCAGTCATCAATTGTAGCAACACAGAAACAGTCAGTAGAAGGAAACAAGCACACCCCAACTAACCCTGTGACCCAACAGTTGTACACTGTCATTCTATTGGCTGATATGGTTGCTATGAGATGATACGACTTTAATCTGAGAGAGAGCAAAAAGAATTGCAAGCAGGGAAGAAACTTGAGAGCATAGTTTTGATCTGAGCAGAGAGCAAGTTTGTGCGCATGGAGGATGAACCAAGCAGGAAGAGAAATTATCTATGCAAGAAGCATTAGATCAGAGTGCAGAAACAAACATTTGAGAGAGAACAGAGTATATTTGAAAGAAAGCAGAAGTTTTGAGTGCAAGCATTACTAGTTTTGAGTGCAAGCATTACTAAGTTTGAGTACAAGCAGAATGAAATCCTGCTCTCAAATTGAAAATATGTGCTCTTGATTTTTGGCAGTAAATTTCCCCCATAAACTAGTTCGAATTGATGAAGTTAAATAGAATGTAATCCTGGAAGCGAATCTGTTTGAGGCTGCAAAAGATTTTTGACTGATGCCCATGTTCACTTAAAACACACCTCAATCAAATAGTTAAGTAATTAGCAGGACTGTAGAACCAGGTTGCATCCTGAGGAGGCAGTTTAAGCATTTCATTCAAATGTGCTGGACCAGGGTTACAGGTTCTCAAACTGTGGTACAGGTACCTCTTAGTAAAGTGTTCTACAAAGCATTGACTTGCTGAATGCAAATGCATTTCACACTTTTCAGATTCATATTTGTAAAATAAAATTGAAAACACCCGTCTTACTTCTATATCATAAATACGCTCTGCTTTGTTTTGGGATATCACATGAGACCCTCATAAAATATATAGATTACATACATTATTTGTCATTTCATACGGGAGATGGTGGCTCAGGTGTTAGGGGTTCGTCCTATAATATGTGGGTTGCCAGATTGAACCCCTGCTCTGTCCGTGTCCGTCGTTATGTCCTTGGGCAAGACACTTCACCCACCTTGCCTTGCTGATGGTGGTCAGAGGGTCTTGTGGCGCCGATTGTATGGCAGCCCCACTTCTGTCAGTCTCCACCAGGGCATCTGTACCTACAATGTAGCCTTCCACTGTCAGTGTGTGAACTGTGTAAATTTACCATATTAACTATTTTTTTAAGTATGTAGAAAAAAGAATATGATGTCTTTTTATTTTACAGAAAAAACAGGTTAGAGGCTGTTAGTTTTCAGTGCTACCTATGCCAATTTCTCAAATTGTAAGTCCATATACCAGTTAGAGCTCTATCTATATATCTATCATTTCATTTTCCTGCTTCTTGCCCTGGCTGCTTTGTTACCATTCGTATTATTCGTCTCTTTGTTTTGTCATCAATTTTTCTCCTGCGGCCACGTCCAAGAAGGTTGGCTACAGTCCCATGGATCTTAAATTTCTGAATATGTGCAACTGTAGTCACAGGGACATGAAGCTGCTTGGAGATGGTCTTATAACCTTTACCTTTAACATGCTTGTCTATAATTTTCTTTCTAATGAGTTTATTTTTTTAAATAATTGTGTTGAAGCATGTTTGAAAAGCAATGTCTGACTTTCATTTGTTCATTTTCATAGAATTTTTAGTCCTTTGTCAGATTTAATTAATTTCTGTGACCATTGTGGGTTTTTCTTTCATTAACCGAGGGGTACCAACAATTTTGTACACGTGTGTAGATTACGTTTTGCAAATGCAAATGTGTCATATTTGCATTTGACAAATTTTCCTTTAACTGTGTATAGTTCCCTCCACAGTTATTGGCACCTCAGGGAAAGAAGTGTAAAAAGCTTTATAATAAATATATCCTTAATTGCACAAGCATAATTCCTATCCCTGTTCATATTTTAGCTGCCACATATTTTAAATAATTCACCATTAAGATTAGCAGGTCTCTTTGGAGGTTCAAATGCACACTGCAATCATTAACGGTGAAGCAGTTCAACCAGTACAGATCTTGAGATTTTGGTCTCTCATTTTATGCAACTCATCCGTGAACGAGCTGACACTCTGATGAAAATGCGCACATGCTCTGTGTGTGTTTGATTTTCTGTGTGTATTTTATCCAGTGTCAGGCCTTTGAATCCCTGCTTGAAACGCAGTAAGTCAGCGAGGGCCAGAATCAGGAAAATGAAATGATAGATATATAGATAGAGCTCTAACTGGTTGCACCAGGCAGTCCTCCTTCTGCTCCTCCTTCTTTTTCATATTCTGCTCTACTTTCAGATCTGAGGTTAAGCCTCAGCCACTGAACTGTAAAGAAACTACATAACCCAATCTTAGTCAGGCTGAGGCCCATCAGAGCATGAATGTTTGGTTTATGTGGACATACTTAAAAGTGTTGGAACCCAACATTGCTCAGTGCCTTTCCCTTCCATTCAATTCAATTCAGTTTTATTTATATAGCGCCAATTCACAACACATGTCGTCTCAAGGCACTTCACAAAAGTCAGGTACAAACATTCCAATTAATCTTAATCATTGAACAGTGCAGTCAGATTCTGTTATTTATTCAAATTGGAGAAAAAGTTTTTCTATCTAAGGAAACCCAGCAGATTGCATCCAGTCAGTGACTTGCAGCATTCACTCCTCCCGGATGAGCATGTAGAGACAGTGGACAGTCACTGGCGTTGACTTTGCAGCAATCCCTCATACTGAGCATGCATGTAGCAACAGTGGAGAGGAAAAACTCCCTTTTAACAGGAAGAAACCTCCAGCAGAACCAGGCTCAGTGTGAGCGGCCATCTGCCACGACCGACTGGGGGTTAGAGAGAACAGAGCAGAGACACAAAGAGAACAAAGAAGCATTGATCCAGGAGTACTTTTTATGGGAAGGAAAAGGTAAATGTTAATGGATGTAGCTCCTTTAGTTGTTTCACCTAGAAAGAAGGAACAGATAAACTCTGAGCCAGTTTTCAAGTTTAGAGTCTGAAGAGAGCACATAGAGTTAGTTACAGTAAAAGCTCAGTCAGTAGCTATGTCTAGGAGAGAGAAAGGGTTAAACACTGAAAGACAGGGCCATGTGGATCATTAAGTTGTTGTCAACAGAAGCTTGGAGGATTCCCCTCTCCAGAAAGGTGTTACAGGTAGACACAGAGTCAGGCCAGGTGTAGCTTCTAGGAAGAGAAAAGAGAGAGAACAAAGTTAAAAGCTGAAATAGCAGCAAATAACACAAAATTGAAGAGTAGTGTGAGAAAGTAGCGAAGAGGGTGAAAGTGGTCATTATGTCCTCCAGCAGCCTAAGCCTATAGAAGCATAACTACAGAGATAGCTCAGGATAACCTAAGCCACTTTACCTATAAGTTTTATCAAAAAGGAAAGTTTTAAGCCTAGCCTTAAAAGTAGACAGGGTGTCCGCCTCACGGACTAAAACTGGGAGCTGGTTCCACAGGAGAGGAGCCTGATAACTAAAGGATCTGCTTCCCATTATACTTCTAGAGACTCTAGGAACCACCAGTAAACCTGTAGTCTGAGAACGAAGTGCTCTGTTAGGAACGTATGGAACAATCAGATCTCTGATGTATGATGGAGCTAAATCATTAAGGGCTTTATATGTGAGGAGGAGAATTTTAAATTCTATTCTGGATTTAACAAGGAGCCAATGAAGGGAAGCTAAAGTAAGGGAAATATGATCTCTCTTTTTAATTTTCATCAGAACTCTTGCTGCAGCATTTTGAATCAGCTGAAGGCTTTTAACTGCATTTTGTGGACATCCTGATAGTAAAGAATTGCAATAGTCCAGCCTTGAAGTAACAAATACATGGACTAGTTTTTCAGCATCAATCCTGGACAGGATATTTCTAATTTTGGCAATTGTCCGGAGATGAAAAAAAGGAAAACCTAAAAACCGGTTTAATATGGGATTTAAATGACATGTCCTGGTCAAAAATAACACCAAGGTTTTTTACTTTATTATTGGAGGTCAATTTAATGCCATCCAGGTTAAGTGATTGACTAAGCAGTTTCTTTTTTAAAGACCAAAGACGACAACTTCTGTCTTGTCTGAATTTAGAAGCTGAAAATTTAAAGTCATCCAAGTTTTTATGTCTTCAAGACATGCTTGTAGTCTATCTAACTGGTTGGGCTCATCAGGATTTATGGATAAGTAAAGCTGAGTTTCATCAGCGTAACAGTGAAAATTTATTCTATGCTGCCTGATAATTTTACCTATTGGAAGCATATATATAGTAAAGAAAATTGGCCCAAGTACTGAACCCTGTGGTACTCCACAATTAACCCAGGAGTTTAAAGATGATTTATCATTTACATGAACAAACTGGAATCTGTCAGACAAATAAGATTTAAACCAGCTTAGCGCTGTTCCCCTGATCCCTACAGCATATTCCAGCCTTTCTAAGAGAATATTATGATCGACTGTATCCAATGCAGCACTGAGATCTAGTACAGACACAAGTCCATTATCTGAGGCAATAAGAATATCATTAGTGACTTTCAGCATAGCTGTTTCAGTGCTATGATGAGCTCTGAAACCTGACTGAAACTCTTCAAACAGGTCATTGCTGTGTAAATGCTCACACATTTGATTAGCAACAATTTTCTCAAGAATTTTAGATAAGAATGGAAGATTGGATATTGGTCTGTAATTTATTAAGTCATCTCGATCAAGCGAAAGGTTTCTTAAGCAAAGGTTTAATTACAGCTAACTTAAAAGCTTGTGGTACATACCTATTTACTAAAGATAAATTAATCATATCTAAAATGGGGCTGGTAATCAGAGGGAACACTTCCTTAAATAATTTGGTTGGGATTGGGTCTAACATACAAGTTGCAGGTTTAGATGAAGCTAATATTTCTGACAACTCAGGAACCTCCACAGGATCAAAACAGTCCAAACACAGATTATAAGTAACATAGTTAATTTAATTTGTTGATTATTAAAGCAACATTTTTAAGGTTTTTTTAAAGTCAAACATTCAGTTTCAATTCAAAACATTGACATAAAACCAACTGAAGAAAACTGCCAAAGGACAAAAAGGGAATATTGAAATGTTGTGTTTTGGCCTTAACATGGTCTTTGACAGCAATGAAGCATGTAGGCTTTTCTGATTTAAAGAAATTGTCTGTTCAATGAAGACTGTATTTAAGCATAGTGATGGCAAATTGCGCAGAAGGGAAAAAATGAGGCAGAAAAAGGTGTACAAACAGCAGGGATGACCTCAGTCTTGAGAAAATTGTGATTTAAAGCCAAACAAAGAGTTCGGTGGGTCCCTTGAGTTAAGCCACTATGTAACCAGACAGAAGTATTGTCTGACCTGGGCTATGGTAAAAAAGTACAGGACATGTGAAAGTAAATTTAGCATTTGATTTAGAAATCAAGTACTCAAAGTCTAGGGGGAGCATGGAGAGGAACAGAATCCCAGTTGCAAGAGGTTTAGTGAGAAGTTACTGCAGTATGTCATCTGCTGGCATTGGTCTACTATATTTAATCCAAAGTCCAAAGTCAGCACTGATTTCTACCAAGAAACTTTAGACCACTTTATGCTTCCCCCTGCTGAGGAGCTTAATTGGGATGCAGATTTCATTTCCATCTCCTGCTTACACTGCCAAAAATACCAATACCTTCTTTAATGGGCTGCACAGTGGTACCACTATTGCCTTGCAGCGAGAATGTCCTGGGTTCAACTCCTGGCCTGGGGTCTTTCTGCATGGAGTTTGCATGTTCTCCCCAAGCATGCGTGGGTTCGCTCTGGGTACTTCAGCTTCCTCGCACATGACTGTTAGGTTGATTGGTCTTTCTAAATTGCCCTTAGGGATTACTGGGTGTGTGCATCAATGTTTGTCTTCTTTGTCTCTGTGTTTCCCTGCAATTGACTGGTGACCTGTCCAGGGTATACCCAGCCTCTCACCTGTAGACCGCTGGAGATAGGCACCAGCTCCCCCGTGACCCTGTACGGAATACAGAGGGAATACAGTATAGAAAATGGATCTATCACTGGACCTTCTTTAATGACTATGATATCATTGTACTTTATTGGTCAGCAAACTAGCCTGACTTGAACTTTGCAGAGAATACAACAAAATACAATAGCTGAAGGCAGCTTTTAAAGCAACCTGGACTTCCTTAACACCTCAGCAGAGCCACAGATTACAAAACATAAAATTACAACAAGTATATTACTACAAGTACTCATACTCGTCATCTTCCGCTTATCCGGGACCGGGTCGCGGGGGCAGCAGACTGAGCTGAGCAGAGACACCTAGATGTCCCTCTCCCCAGACACCTCCTCCAGCTCCTCCGGGGGGAGCCCAAGGCGTACCCAGGCCAGCCGAGAGACACAGTCCCTCCAGCGTGTCCTGGGCCGTCCCCTGGGCCTCTTCCCGGTGGGACGTGCCTGGAACACCTCCCGAGGAAGGCGTCCAGGAGACATCCGGTATAGATGCCCGAGCCACCTCAACTGCCTCCTCTCGATGTGGAGGAGCAGCGGCTCTACTCCGAGCCCCTCCCGGATGGCCGAGCTCCTCACCCTATCTCTAAGGGAGTGCCCGGCCACCGTACGGAGGAAGCTTATTTCAGCCGCTTGTATCTGGGATCCCGTTCTTTCGGTCATGACCCAAAGTTCATGGCTATAGGTGAGGGTAGGAACGTAGACCGACCGGTAAATCAAAAATTCGCTTTGCGGCTCAGCTCTCTCTTCACCACAACGGACCGGCACAGTGCCCCCATTACTGCAGCAGCCGCACCGATCCGTCTGTCGATCTCCCGCTCCATTCTTCCCTCACTCGTGAACAAGACCCCGAGATACTTGAACTCCTTCACTTGAGGCAGGAACTCTCCTCCAACCTGAAGAGGACAAGCCACCCTTTTCCGGTCGAGTACCATGGCCTCTGACTTGGAGGAGGTGATCTTCATCCCAGCCACTTTGCACTCGGCTGTGAACCGCCCCAGCGCATGCTGTAGGTCTTGGCTAGAGGGGGCCAGCAGGACCATCTGCAAAAAGAAGAGACGAAATCCACTGGTCCCCAAACCAGACCCACTCTGGCCCTTGGCTGCGTCTAGAAATCCTGTCCATAAAAGTTATGAACAGGACCGGTGACAAAGGGCAGCCCTGCCGGAGTCCAACATGCACCGGGAAAAGGTCCGACTTAGTGCCGGCAATGCGGACCAAACTCCTGCTCCGCTCATACAGGGACCGGCTGGCCCCTAATAAAGGGCCCCCGATTCCATACTCCTGGAGCACCCCCCACAGGGCATCACGAGGGACACAGTCGAATGCTTTCTCCAGGTCCACAAAACACATGTGGACCAGTTGGGCAAACTCCCATGAACCCTTGAGTACCCTGTAGAAGGTATAGAGATGGTCCAGTGTTCCACGGCCGGGACGAATATCACACTGCTCCTCCTGAAGCCGAGGTTCAACTATCGGCCGGATTCTCCTCTCCAATACCCTGGCATAGGCCTTACCAGGGAGGCTGAGGAGTGTGATCCCCCTGTAGTTGGAACACACCCTCCGGTCACCCTTCTTATGAAGGGGGACCACCACCCCAGTCCACCAGTCCAGAGGCACTGTCCCCGACCGCCACGCAATGTTGAGGAGGTGTGTCAACCATGACAGCCCCACAACATCCAGAGATTTGAGGTACTCAGGGCGGATCTGATCCACCCCGAAGCCTTGCCACCACGGAGCTTTTTAACCACCTCGGTGACTTCAGCCTGGGTGTTGAAAGAGTCCAACCCCGAGTCCCCAGCCTCTATTTCCGCCAGGGAATGCATGATGGCAGGATTGAGGAGATCCTCGAAGTACTCCTTCCACCGCCCGATAATGTCCCCAGTCGAGGTCAGCAGCTCCCCACCCCCACTATAAACAGTGTTGGCGAAGCACTGCTTCCAACCGGTAGTCCTTTTCCATGGCCTCACCGAACTCCTCCCAGGCCCGAGTTTTTGCCTCTGCCGCAGCACGCTTGGCCTCACGGTACCCCGTCAGCCGCCTCAGGAGTCCCACTAGCCAGCCACAGCCGATAGGACTCCTTCTTCAGCTTGACAGCATCCCTTACTGACGGTGTCCACCACCGGGTTCTGGGATTGCTGCCGCTACGGGCAGCAGCATCAACAATAGATGCGGAGAACATGGTCCACTCGGACTCTATGTCTCCCCTGGAATCTGGTCAAAGCTCTCCCGGAGGTGGGAGTTGAATACATCCCTGGCCGAGGGCTCCGCCAGACGTTCCCTGCAGACCCTCACTATGCGCTTGGGCCTGCCAAGTCTGTCCGGCTTTCTCCTCCTCCAGCGGATCCAACTCACCACCAGATGGTGATCAGTGGACAGCTCAGCCCCTCTCTTCACCCGAGTGTCCAAAACATGCGGCTGAAGGTCTGATGATACGACAACAAAGTCGATCATTGAGCTCCTGCCTAGGGTGTCCTGGTGCCAAGTGCACTGATGGACACCCTTATGTTTGAACATGGTGTTCATTATGGACAATCCGTGACTAGCACAGAAGTCCAAAAACAAAGCACCACTTGGATTCAGATTGGGGAGGCCATTCCTCCTGATCACGCCTCTCCAGGTCGTTTCCCATGTAGGCGTTGAATTCCCCCAGCAGAATAATGGAGTCCCCGGGAGGGGTACTATCCAGCACCCCTGACAGGGACACCAAGAAGGCCGGGTACTCCTCACTACCGCTTGGCCCGTAGGCCGAAAAATGACAGTCAGAGACCTATCCACAACCCGAAGGCACAGGGATGCGACCCTCTCATCCACTGGGGTAAACCTCAACACGAGACGGCTGAGCTGGGGGCAACAAGCAAACCCACACCAGCCCGCCGCCTCTCCCCGTGGGCCACTCCAGAGTAGAAGAGAGTCCAGCCCCTCTCGAGGAGATGGGTTCCAGAGCCCACGCTGTGCATGGAGGTGAGCCCGACTATTTCTAGTCGATATCTCTCGACCTCCCGCGCAAGCTCAGGCTCCTTCCCCCTCAGCGAGGTGACATTCCACGTCCCTAGAGACAGCCTAAGCATCAGGGGATCGGGCAGCTGAGGTCTCTGCCGTTGTCCGCCACCCAATCCTCTTTGCACCGGTCCCTCACGGTTCCCCCTGCAGGTGGTGGGTCCACTGGGGGATGGCCTCGCGTCTCTCTTTCGGGCTTGGCCTGGCCAGGTCCCGCGAGGAGCAACCCGGCCACCAGGTGCTCTCCGGCGTGTCCCGACCCCAGGCCTGGCTCCAGCGTGGGACCCCGGCTCCGCCGTATCGGGCGACGTCACGTGCTTCGATATATTTGTCCTCATGAAGGATTCTTGAACCGCTCTTTGTCTGACCCGTCACCTAGAGCATGTTTGCCATAGGAGACCCTACCAGGGGCATTTAAGCCCCAGACAACATAGCCTCTAGGATCATTTGAGCACTCAAACCCCTCCACCACGTTAAGGTGGCGTTTCAAGTATATTACCACAAGTATTTTTGCATAAAATAGTTACACTAATGAAAACGACAGATAAAGAAAATGCATTTATCTAACTTGTAGTTACAAAGAAATTTTCAAAGAAGAAAAATCAGTCTTCATGAATAAGATTATAGTCATTAAATGATGACAAGAAGCTATAATTTTCACATCTTCATGAAATTCAAATTTTCTCTTCACATCTTTTTTATTTATTTTGAGCTGAACTCCTTGAAGTATTGGTGTTTTTAATGGTCCTACAGAATGACAAACTGCAGTTAACAAAAGTAAAAATAAAATTTTTTTGGTGTGTTCACATGGCTGCTGAACATGTCCCAATATAACACCTATTCAATGTAAAATAAAACGTTTGGCACATAACACAAAAAAAGTTAATATTATTGGCAGAAAGAAAGAAGCAGATTGTAGTTTGGTTTTTAACAAAGTCCTCAGAGATGTCTGACATAACATGTTTCCTTGTACTCTATGGCAGTTTGCAAAGCCTTAAAAACTGCACAGTTCTAGATAAATACAACTTTTAATCTCTATAGATTATTACACAGATAGAACTTTAAAAAAAATAAATGAATCAAAGAACACAAAGTTATGGACTTGTGAGTTTAAAATCCTTATTGAGAAAAATATATCTTAAAATTGCTAAAATATAAACCTCTGAGATGCCCCAGTTTGCTGCAGCCTCCAACAGATTAAAAGGAACAACTACAGGGGTTGGACAATGAAACTGAAACACCTGTCATTTTAGTGTGGGAGGTTTCATGGCTAAATTGGACCAGCCTGGTAGCCAGTCTTCATTGATTGCACATTGCACCAGTAAGAGCAGAGTGTGAAGGTTCAATTAGCAGGGTAAGAGCACAGTTTTGCTCAAAATATTGAAATGCACACAACATTATGGGTGACATACCAGAGTTCAAAAGAGGACAAATTGTTGGTGCATGTCTTGCTGGCACATCTGTGACCAAGACAGCAAGTCTTTGTGATGTATCAAGAGCCACGGTATCCGGGGTCATGTCAGCATACCACCAAGAAGGACGAACCACATCCAACAGGATTAACTGTGGACGCAAGAGGAAGCTGTCTGAAAGGGATGTTCGGGTGCTAACTTGGATTGTATCCAAAAAACATAAAACCACGGCTGCCCAAATCATGGCAGAATTAAATGTGCACCTCAACTCTCCTGTTTCCACCGGAACTGTCCGTCGGGAGCTCCACAGGGTCAATATACACGGCAGGGCTGCTATAGCCAAACCTTTGGTAACTCATGCCACTGCCAATGTCGGTTTCAATGGTGCAAGGAGCGAAATCTTGGGTGTGGACAATGTTAAACATGTATTGTTCTCTGATGAGTCCACCCCTTTACTGTTTTCCCACATCCGGGAGAGTTACGGTGTGGAGAAGCCCCAAAAGAAGCGTACCACCCAGACTGTTGCATGCCCAGAGTGAAGCATGGGGGTGGATCAGTGATGGTTTGGCCTGCCATATCATGGCATTCCCTTGGCCCAATACTTGTGCTAGATGGGCGCGGTCACTGCCAAGGACTACCGAACCATTCTTGAGGACCATGTGCATCCAATGGGTTCAAACATTGTATCCTGAAGGCGGTGCCGTGTATCAGGATGACAATGCACCAATACACACAGCAAGACTGGTGAAAGATTGGTTTGATGAACATGAAAGTGAAGTTGAACATCTCCCATGGCCTGCACAGTCACCAGATCTAAATATTATTGAGCCACTTTGGGGTGTTTTGGAGGAGCGAGTCAGGAAACGTTTTCCTCCACCAGTATCATGTAGTGACCTGGCCACTATCCTGCAAGAAGAATGGCTTAAAATCCCTCTGACCACTGTGCAGGACTTGTATATGTCATTCCCAAGACGAATTGACGCTGTATTGGCTGCAAAAGGAGGCCCTACACCATACTAATAAATTATTGTGGTCTAAAACCAGGTGTTTCAGTTTTATCGTCCAACCCCTGTAAATGGATGTCATTTGGTTTGTAGAAATATTTTGTGACCAAAACCCAGGAAACTGACTCGCGTCTACATGCATTGATTAAATACGCATAGTCACAACTTTGCCGGTGCCCAGAGACTTATGTGCAGTTATTCAAAAAGCTTTGTGCACCTCTTTGTGCACCTCTACCTCTAAGAGAGATGTTTATCCAGTTTGACTTTTGTGTTTTTCACAAGAAAGTAAAAAGAGCAAAAATGACACCCTAACATTCATAGCTCTGACACTTTTTACTGGTTTTATCTCTTGAGTGCCTATATACAGGTATCTCCAAAAGTTAGAATTTCATTAAAATGTTCAATATTTTTTTTCACTTATTTAAGAAGAAAACTCATGAATTATATAGCTTCATTACACAGAGTGAAATATTTCAACCCTCTGTTCCTCATAATTTTCATGATTATGGCTTACACATAATGAAAACCTAAAACTCAATGTCTCAGAAAATCTGAATATTACATACCATCAATGAAAAAATGTAAACTGAAATGTTGGGGTTCTGAAAAATATGTTAATTTTTATGCAGTCAGTACTTGGCTCCGCCTCCTTTTGCATGACTTCTTGCATCAATGCAGCATGACATGGAGGCAATCAGCCAGTCGCACTGCTAGGATGTAATGGAAGCCAGGGTTGCTTTGAAAGTGGCCTTCAGGTCTTCTGCATTGTAAGATCTGGTGTCTCTCATCTTCATCTTGACAATACCCTACAGATTGTCTATGGGGTTCAGGTCAAATGAGTTTGCTGTTCAATCAAGCACAGTAATATAGTGCTTATGTCATAGTTCATGCTGTACTGCAGTATTTAGGCAATAGTTCTCAGTTATATCTACCAGTTATCCAGAGTAGCCTATCTCTCCAGAGAAGATCACAGAGCATGTGATTAATCTCAACGAAACAATTTTTTCCTGTTATTTGCAAAGAGTAGTATCAAGGAGTCACTAAATCACTATAAACCCAATTTATTTTAAGGCTTATTTATACATCTTTACTAGAGGTTCCAATAATTGTGGAGGGTGCTGAAATACGAAGGTCTACTATTCTGTGCAAGGGTATAACTTGCACCATTTATATGGGAAAGTTCCACATCTTTTTAAATTCCTCTGTAATTTAACCAGTTATGCTCTTTCCACAGTATTCTTTTGTCTAAGACTAACCAAGGATGTTATTTTACCTGAGTGAAGTTGGCTCCCACACTTTCTTCAAATGAAACAAAATTGATCTCAATCAATTGTGCTAAGTTTGTCCTTCACTTCATGTAAATCAGACTGTGGCTTAGCTGAATGTTAGCTGCTTCACCTGGTTTGTGGTATTACCCTGACTAAACAGGTTCTGATTAAAATCAGGAACACTTACAATCTTCTTATTAAAGACAGATGTTCTGGAGTAGATTAAACCACAAAGCTAGGCTGATGTCAGTGGACCACACTGTTTATACCTTCATATCATTAACTGTATGCTGCTCTCTGCTGCAAACTAAACGGTTCACATGTTTTAATATGTTTATAATCATCTATTTTTGTAAACCAGATACTCAAACTTAATCGGGTTCACCAATGAAGTTTCCTGCACCTCCACACTCAACAATCAATCCCTCGTCTATGTGGTCAAAAACCACCTGTTTTTAAGTTTTTACCAGTTCAGAAACTTTCAAAGAGGAAAAACAAACTTCTTTTAAAGTGTGTGAAAAATGCTATAAGCTGTCTGCCCGATGCTTCTTCTGACAGAGCAGACACTGGTGTCATCTTAGGAGCAGTGAATGCTACAAATCTCTGACTGGATGCAATCTGCTGGGTTTCCTTAGATAGAAAACCTTTTTATCCAATTTGAATAAATAACTGAATCTAACTGGACTGTTCAAAGGTTAGAATTCATAGGAATGTATGTACCTGACTTTTGTGAAGTGCCTTGAGACGACATGTGTTGCGAATTGGCGCTATATAAATCAACTGAATTGAAAAACTGAATTGAATTGGTTTGCGCAGCAAAAATATTAGTTTGTGCTGGTTTTGTTTAAAAGTTATTATTGAAAGTTTAAAAGTCAAAATGTCAACAAGCCCCCCCCACCCCACACACACACATTAACCAAATCAAACTAAATTGGTGTCAAATGTTTATGCTACCTTTGTGCTGGTTTGTGCAGAAAATGCTGGTTTGTGCCTCTATTATTTTAAAGATAATAATAAATGTTTCCAGAGGTCATCAAAGTTCAATCATTCCCCCCACATTACCTAAACCAAACACAAATGGTGTCAATTGACTTTACTATACTATCATTTTGAAGGTTTTAATGTTTAAGTCTTTCAAAGGTCTAAATCTTAAGATAAACAATGTTGGTTTTTACATGACAAAAACAGCTCACCCCCAGCATCAATTAACAGTGCTCTATTTGTGTTGAATTATAGAATTTACAACGTGTTTGGATATTTCAGGCAGAGAGAGTCAGAGCATTTTCCCTCAAGGCGAGTGCTGAGTGACTGCTTAGTGTGTGTGTGTGGGTGTGTGCATGCAGGCAGCAGTGATGATTTCAGCTGTTTCTACAGATATGGGCTGTTTTTTGCTGCCTTGTGAGGACTCATATTGATAATTCAGGCCTATGAATTATCCTTCATTAATATACCAGTCCTTCCATGGGGTTCATTTACATGAAAGGATATTAACTGCAAGCTCATTCCCTACCCCTTAAAACTGCCAGGTTAAACTGAGGGGAGGTTTGTACGCTCATTCTATAGTTTATAGGCGGCAGGTATAGCAAAGCTGGGGCTCCTAACACTAATCTTGTACTATCCTGGAGTTAAGTCTCTGAAAGAACAGCACATATATTTTATTTATCTGATTAAATTATTTGTCACATAGTTTGATCAAACAGAATCAAAATGTTCATTTTAAAATGAGGTATTGCTGCAAAGTCAACGACACAGTGAAAGCAGCTGTCCACTGTCTACATGCTCATCCAGGGGGAGTGAATGTTGAAAGTCGCTCGATGCAATCTGACTTGGAATCTAAATCAGTGGATTGAATTTACTTTTTTGTGAGTGCGTAAAGTGCCTTAAGACAATATGTGTTGTAAATTGGTGCTATATAAATATGCTGAATTGAATTGAAAACTTTTATTTAAGAGGAACATCTTGGTGTTTAAACTTCTTTATGACCAAAGTTATATATAGGTTAACTGAATCTTTTGTTTATTCCCTCTGCTAGAGAATTATCAAAAATGTGCAGAGTGAGTCCCTCTACTGTTTTGCCCATGACAACTTCAACTTTCAGTATCTGACAGTTATAGATTATCAATCTATGTTTTTTTTATATAAATGTCTTGCTCAGCAGAGTAGACTTAGAATTTTCATCTTAGCACCTAAAGAACCCCAACAGATTTACTTTCACAAGTGGAGAACCACAGCTAACTCTATAATGCTCCACTTGATATATTAAAAAATTAAAAATCTTTATTAGAAGCTGCTTTAGGATAAATCTGTGTTTAAAGGGCAAGGCAACAAGCTGATGGCAAGTCTTGTCTGTGCTGAATAGATGGTAATGAGTGGGCTAAAAGTTATTGCAAATAAAAACTAGACTGCATGGACTGCTGTGAAAAATTTCAATACTGTTTTTATATGATAAAGGCATTAACATTTATCAATTATGGCATCAATTTTGGTGCTTCAACCACTGTAAAATAGACAACAGGGTAGAATAATACAGAAGCTAGGCAACGGGATAATGCAAATGCTTTCTTGGGAATGATCTAGATGTATATTTTTAAACTTTTTTTCAGATCAAATTGTCAGTCCTAGGGAGTTTTTTGACCCACATGCAGAATCAGGCAGGACTCATGAAGCAGTTTAAATATTTATTTACAACAATAATAATTAAAGATGACTTCAGGCAGTCGGGTTCATTGGCATCTGGGAAGGGGAGTAGAGAGGTGGTAGAAATCTTTGGTAGTATGGTGATCAGACGGGTGGCTTATCGGGCTCAGTGGTGGTCAAAGGCTGCAAGCGAGGCTATGATCCTGGTAGCAATGGATCCGTGTGTTTGGAGGCTTGGAGGCCAGGTGATCTTTAAAGATCCATGGGTAGCTTGCACAGAGTCATAAAATGGACCTACAGGTTCTGGCTGGGGTAGAAGGAGCTGTTAGTTGGGTCCAAAATGTCTTTGAGAGATCTTGGTCTTTTGGCGAAGGGATTCTTGTGAACAAGGGAGTAATCAGACTTTTCCTGGGAGGCACAGAAAAAAAATAGCAGATGGTGAACAAACGGGTGAAACAGCCAAAAACATGGAACTAGACAAAATCGTCAAGGAGCAAGGTTTGCTAGGAATCAGAGGCTTAAGTCTACCAGAAAGGTTGACCATCAGGCAATGACTAGTTGTCAAATAGCTCCTTAAATCTCAAGCAGCCAGAATTAGATGATAGACAACAGGTATGCTGTCAGGAGCCTGCTGTCACTCTCACCAGCAAAGATCCTCTATTCAGGAGAGAACTCAGAATCCACACAAATATCACTCACACACAAAAACCTACCAAGATCATGACACAAATATGATGAATCAATAAGGCCTAGTTCATGTTGGAGCAATGAACTTAGTTCAAATGGTTTATATGGTGGACAATCAACATGAATTAATTCATTTTAACCTGGATGAACTGAATTTAGAACTAGTTCTTGTTTTGGATGGACTGATATATCACTGCATAAATGAAATAGTGACATATTCAATTCAATTCAATTCAGTTTTATTTATATAGCTTCAATTCACAACAAATCCCGTCTCAAGGCACTTCACAAAACTCAGGTACATAAATTCCAATTAATCCTAATCATTGAACAGTGCAGTCAGATTCAGTTATTTATTCAAATTCGATAAAAAGTTTTTCTATCTAAGGAAACCCAACAGATTGCATCGAGTCAGAGATTTGTAGCAGTCACTCCTCCCGAATGAGCATGTAGAGACAGTGGACAGTCACTGGCGTTGACTTTGCAGCAATCCCTCATACTGAGCATGTATGTAGCGACAGTGGAGAGGAAAAACTCCCTTTTAACAGGAAGAAACCTCCAGCAGAACCAGGCTCAGTGTGAGCGGCCATCTGCCACGACAGACTGGGGGTTAGAGAGAACAGAGCAGAGACACAAAGAGAACAAAGAAGCATTGATCCAGGAGTACTTTTTATGGGAAGGAAAAGGTAAATGTTAATGGATGTAGCTCCTTTAGTTGTTTCACCTAGAAAGAAGGAACAGATAAACTCTGAGCCAGTTTTCAAGTTTAGAGTCTGAAGAGAGCACATAGAGTTAGTTACAGTAAAAGCTCAGTCAGTAGCTATGTCTAGGAGAGAGAAAGGGTTAAACACTGAAAGACAGGGCCATGTGGATCATTAAGTTGTTGTCAACAGAAGCTTGGAGGATTCCCCTCTCCAGAAAGGTGTTACAGGTAGACACAGAGTCAGGCCAGGTGTAGCTTCTAGGAAGAGAAAAGAGAGAGAACAAAGTTAAAAGCTGAAATAGCAGCAAATAACACAAAATTGAAGAGTAGTGTGAGAAAGTAGCGAAGAGGGTGAAAGTGGTCATTATGTCCTCCAGCAGCCTAAGCCTATAGAAGCATAACTACAGAGATAGCTCAGGATAACCTAAGCCACTTTACCTATAAGTTTTATCAAAAAGGAAAGTTTTAAGCCTAGCCTTAAAAGTAGACAGGGTGTCCGCCTCACGGACTAAAACTGGGAGCTGGTTCCACAGGAGAGGAGCCTGATAACTAAAGGATCTGCTTCCCATTATACTTCTAGAGACTCTAGGAACCACCAGTAAACCTGTAGTCTGAGAACGAAGTGCTCTGTTAGGAACGTATGGAACAATCAGATCTCTGATGTATGATGGAGCTAAATCATTAAGGGCTTTATATGTGAGGAGGAGAATTTTAAATTCTATTCTGGATTTAACAAGGAGCCAATGAAGGGAAGCTAAAGTAAGGGAAATATGATCTCTCTTTTTAATTTTCATCAGAACTCTTGCTGCAGCATTTTGAATCAGCTGAAGGCTTTTAACTGCATTTTGTGGACATCCTGATAGTAAAGAATTGCAATAGTCCAGCCTTGAAGTAACAAATACATGGACTAGTTTTTCAGCATCAATCCTGGACAGGATATTTCTAATTTTGGCAATTGTCCGGAGATGAAAAAAAGGAAAACCTAAAAACCGGTTTAATATGGGATTTAAATGACATGTCCTGGTCAAAAATAACACCAAGGTTTTTTACTTTATTATTGGAGGTCAATTTAATGCCATCCAGGTTAAGTGATTGACTAAGCAGTTTCTTTTTTAAAGACCAAAGACGACAACTTCTGTCTTGTCTGAATTTAGAAGCTGAAAATTTAAAGTCATCCAAGTTTTTATGTCTTCAAGACATGCTTGTAGTCTATCTAACTGGTTGGGCTCATCAGGATTTATGGATAAGTAAAGCTGAGTTTCATCAGCGTAACAGTGAAAATTTATTCTATGCTGCCTGATAATTTTACCTATTGGAAGCATATATATAGTAAAGAAAATTGGCCCAAGTACTGAACCCTGTGGTACTCCACAATTAACCCAGGAGTTTAAAGATGATTTATCATTTACATGAACAAACTGGAATCTGTCAGACAAATAAGATTTAAACCAGCTTAGCGCTGTTCCCCTGATCCCTACAGCATATTCCAGCCTTTCTAAGAGAATATTATGATCGACTGTATCCAATGCAGCACTGAGATCTAGTACAGACACAAGTCCATTATCTGAGGCAATAAGAATATCATTAGTGACTTTCAGCATAGCTGTTTCAGTGCTATGATGAGCTCTGAAACCTGACTGAAACTCTTCAAACAGGTCATTGCTGTGTAAATGCTCACACATTTGATTAGCAACAATTTTCTCAAGAATTTTAGATAAGAATGGAAGATTGGATATTGGTCTGTAATTTATTAAGTCATCTCGATCAAGCGAAAGGTTTCTTAAGCAAAGGTTTAATTACAGCTAACTTAAAAGCTTGTGGTACATACCTATTTACTAAAGATAAATTAATCATATCTAAAATGGGGCTGGTAATCAGAGGGAACACTTCCTTAAATAATTTGGTTGGGATTGGGTCTAACATACAAGTTGCAGGTTTAGATGAAGCTAATATTTCTGACAACTCAGGAACCTCCACAGGATCAAAACAGTCCAAACACAGATTATAAGTAACATAGTTAATTTAATTTGTTGATTATTAAAGCAACATTTTTAAGGTTTTTTTAAAGTCAAACATTCAGTTTCAATTCAAAACATTGACATAAAACCAACTGAAGAAAACTGCCAAAGGACAAAAAGGGAATATTGAAATGTTGTGTTTTGGCCTTAACATGGTCTTTGACAGCAATGAAGCATGTAGGCTTTTCTGATTTAAAGAAATTGTCTGTTCAATGAAGACTGTATTTAAGCATAGTGATGGCAAATTGCGCAGAAGGGAAAAAATGAGGCAGAAAAAGGTGTACAAACAGCAGGGATGACCTCAGTCTTGAGAAAATTGTGATTTAAAGCCAAACAAAGAGTTCGGTGGGTCCCTTGAGTTAAGCCACTATGTAACCAGACAGAAGTATTGTCTGACCTGGGCTATGGTAAAAAAGTACAGGACATGTGAAAGTAAATTTAGCATTTGATTTAGAAATCAAGTACTCAAAGTCTAGGGGGAGCATGGAGAGGAACAGAATCCCAGTTGCAAGAGGTTTAGTGAGAAGTTACTGCAGTATGTCATCTGCTGGCATTGGTCTACTATATTTAATCCAAAGTCCAAAGTCAGCACTGATTTCTACCAAGAAACTTTAGACCACTTTATGCTTCCCCCTGCTGAGGAGCTTAATTGGGATGCAGATTTCATTTCCATCTCCTGCTTACACTGCCAAAAATACCAATACCTTCTTTAATGGGCTGCACAGTGGTACCACTATTGCCTTGCAGCGAGAATGTCCTGGGTTCAACTCCTGGCCTGGGGTCTTTCTGCATGGAGTTTGCATGTTCTCCCCAAGCATGCGTGGGTTCGCTCTGGGTACTTCAGCTTCCTCGCACATGACTGTTAGGTTGATTGGTCTTTCTAAATTGCCCTTAGGGATTACTGGGTGTGTGCATCAATGTTTGTCTTCTTTGTCTCTGTGTTTCCCTGCAATTGACTGGTGACCTGTCCAGGGTATACCCAGCCTCTCACCTGTAGACCGCTGGAGATAGGCACCAGCTCCCCCGTGACCCTGTACGGAATACAGAGGGAATACAGTATAGAAAATGGATCTATCACTGGACCTTCTTTAATGACTATGATATCATTGTACTTTATTGGTCAGCAAACTAGCCTGACTTGAACTTTGCAGAGAATACAACAAAATACAATAGCTGAAGGCAGCTTTTAAAGCAACCTGGACTTCCTTAACACCTCAGCAGAGCCACAGATTACAAAACATAAAATTACAACAAGTATATTACTACAAGTACTCATACTCGTCATCTTCCGCTTATCCGGGACCGGGTCGCGGGGGCAGCAGACTGAGCTGAGCAGAGACACCTAGATGTCCCTCTCCCCAGACACCTCCTCCAGCTCCTCCGGGGGGAGCCCAAGGCGTACCCAGGCCAGCCGAGAGACACAGTCCCTCCAGCGTGTCCTGGGCCGTCCCCTGGGCCTCTTCCCGGTGGGACGTGCCTGGAACACCTCCCGAGGAAGGCGTCCAGGAGACATCCGGTATAGATGCCCGAGCCACCTCAACTGCCTCCTCTCGATGTGGAGGAGCAGCGGCTCTACTCCGAGCCCCTCCCGGATGGCCGAGCTCCTCACCCTATCTCTAAGGGAGTGCCCGGCCACCGTACGGAGGAAGCTTATTTCAGCCGCTTGTATCTGGGATCCCGTTCTTTCGGTCATGACCCAAAGTTCATGGCTATAGGTGAGGGTAGGAACGTAGACCGACCGGTAAATCAAAAATTCGCTTTGCGGCTCAGCTCTCTCTTCACCACAACGGACCGGCACAGTGCCCCCATTACTGCAGCAGCCGCACCGATCCGTCTGTCGATCTCCCGCTCCATTCTTCCCTCACTCGTGAACAAGACCCCGAGATACTTGAACTCCTTCACTTGAGGCAGGAACTCTCCTCCAACCTGAAGAGGACAAGCCACCCTTTTCCGGTCGAGTACCATGGCCTCTGACTTGGAGGAGGTGATCTTCATCCCAGCCACTTTGCACTCGGCTGTGAACCGCCCCAGCGCATGCTGTAGGTCTTGGCTAGAGGGGGCCAGCAGGACCATCTGCAAAAAGAAGAGACGAAATCCACTGGTCCCCAAACCAGACCCACTCTGGCCCTTGGCTGCGTCTAGAAATCCTGTCCATAAAAGTTATGAACAGGACCGGTGACAAAGGGCAGCCCTGCCGGAGTCCAACATGCACCGGGAAAAGGTCCGACTTAGTGCCGGCAATGCGGACCAAACTCCTGCTCCGCTCATACAGGGACCGGCTGGCCCCTAATAAAGGGCCCCCGATTCCATACTCCTGGAGCACCCCCCACAGGGCATCACGAGGGACACAGTCGAATGCTTTCTCCAGGTCCACAAAACACATGTGGACCAGTTGGGCAAACTCCCATGAACCCTTGAGTACCCTGTAGAAGGTATAGAGATGGTCCAGTGTTCCACGGCCGGGACGAATATCACACTGCTCCTCCTGAAGCCGAGGTTCAACTATCGGCCGGATTCTCCTCTCCAATACCCTGGCATAGGCCTTACCAGGGAGGCTGAGGAGTGTGATCCCCCTGTAGTTGGAACACACCCTCCGGTCACCCTTCTTATGAAGGGGGACCACCACCCCAGTCCACCAGTCCAGAGGCACTGTCCCCGACCGCCACGCAATGTTGAGGAGGTGTGTCAACCATGACAGCCCCACAACATCCAGAGATTTGAGGTACTCAGGGCGGATCTGATCCACCCCGAAGCCTTGCCACCACGGAGCTTTTTAACCACCTCGGTGACTTCAGCCTGGGTGTTGAAAGAGTCCAACCCCGAGTCCCCAGCCTCTATTTCCGCCAGGGAATGCATGATGGCAGGATTGAGGAGATCCTCGAAGTACTCCTTCCACCGCCCGATAATGTCCCCAGTCGAGGTCAGCAGCTCCCCACCCCCACTATAAACAGTGTTGGCGAAGCACTGCTTCCAACCGGTAGTCCTTTTCCATGGCCTCACCGAACTCCTCCCAGGCCCGAGTTTTTGCCTCTGCCGCAGCACGCTTGGCCTCACGGTACCCCGTCAGCCGCCTCAGGAGTCCCACTAGCCAGCCACAGCCGATAGGACTCCTTCTTCAGCTTGACAGCATCCCTTACTGACGGTGTCCACCACCGGGTTCTGGGATTGCTGCCGCTACGGGCAGCAGCATCAACAATAGATGCGGAGAACATGGTCCACTCGGACTCTATGTCTCCCCTGGAATCTGGTCAAAGCTCTCCCGGAGGTGGGAGTTGAATACATCCCTGGCCGAGGGCTCCGCCAGACGTTCCCTGCAGACCCTCACTATGCGCTTGGGCCTGCCAAGTCTGTCCGGCTTTCTCCTCCTCCAGCGGATCCAACTCACCACCAGATGGTGATCAGTGGACAGCTCAGCCCCTCTCTTCACCCGAGTGTCCAAAACATGCGGCTGAAGGTCTGATGATACGACAACAAAGTCGATCATTGAGCTCCTGCCTAGGGTGTCCTGGTGCCAAGTGCACTGATGGACACCCTTATGTTTGAACATGGTGTTCATTATGGACAATCCGTGACTAGCACAGAAGTCCAAAAACAAAGCACCACTTGGATTCAGATTGGGGAGGCCATTCCTCCTGATCACGCCTCTCCAGGTCGTTTCCCATGTAGGCGTTGAATTCCCCCAGCAGAATAATGGAGTCCCCGGGAGGGGTACTATCCAGCACCCCTGACAGGGACACCAAGAAGGCCGGGTACTCCTCACTACCGCTTGGCCCGTAGGCCGAAAAATGACAGTCAGAGACCTATCCACAACCCGAAGGCACAGGGATGCGACCCTCTCATCCACTGGGGTAAACCTCAACACGAGACGGCTGAGCTGGGGGGCAACAAGCAAACCCACACCAGCCCGCCGCCTCTCCCCGTGGGCCACTCCAGAGTAGAAGAGAGTCCAGCCCCTCTCGAGGAGATGGGTTCCAGAGCCCACGCTGTGCATGGAGGTGAGCCCGACTATTTCTAGTCGATATCTCTCGACCTCCCGCGCAAGCTCAGGCTCCTTCCCCCTCAGCGAGGTGACATTCCACGTCCCTAGAGACAGCCTAAGCATCAGGGGATCGGGCAGCTGAGGTCTCTGCCGTTGTCCGCCACCCAATCCTCTTTGCACCGGTCCCTCACGGTTCCCCCTGCAGGTGGTGGGTCCACTGGGGGATGGCCTCGCGTCTCTCTTTCGGGCTTGGCCTGG
This sequence comes from Crenichthys baileyi, assembly GCA_036173005.1. Lineage (NCBI taxonomy): Eukaryota > Metazoa > Chordata > Actinopteri > Cyprinodontiformes > Goodeidae > Crenichthys > Crenichthys baileyi. The sequence continues at coordinate 339,178 of JAHHUM010000611.1, forward strand.
CCAGGTCCCGCGAGGAGCAACCCGGCCACCAGGTGCTCTCCGGCGTGTCCCGACCCCAGGCCTGGCTCCAGCGTGGGACCCCGGCTCCGCCGTATCGGGCGACGTCACGTGCTTCGATATATTTGTCCTCATGAAGGATTCTTGAACCGCTCTTTGTCTGACCCGTCACCTAGAGCATGTTTGCCATAGGAGACCCTACCAGGGGCATTTAAGCCCCAGACAACATAGCCTCTAGGATCATTTGAGCACTCAAACCCCTCCACCACGTTAAGGTGGCGTTTCAAGTATATTACCACAAGTATTTTTGCATAAAATAGTTACACTAATGAAAACGACAGATAAAGAAAATGCATTTATCTAACTTGTAGTTACAAAGAAATTTTCAAAGAAGAAAAATCAGTCTTCATGAATAAGATTATAGTCATTAAATGATGACAAGAAGCTATAATTTTCACATCTTCATGAAATTCAAATTTTCTCTTCACATCTTTTTTATTTATTTTGAGCTGAACTCCTTGAAGTATTGGTGTTTTTAATGGTCCTACAGAATGACAAACTGCAGTTAACAAAAGTAAAAATAAAATTTTTTTGGTGTGTTCACATGGCTGCTGAACATGTCCCAATATAACACCTATTCAATGTAAAATAAAACGTTTGGCACATAACACAAAAAAAGTTAATATTATTGGCAGAAAGAAAGAAGCAGATTGTAGTTTGGTTTTTAACAAAGTCCTCAGAGATGTCTGACATAACATGTTTCCTTGTACTCTATGGCAGTTTGCAAAGCCTTAAAAACTGCACAGTTCTAGATAAATACAACTTTTAATCTCTATAGATTATTACACAGATAGAACTTTAAAAAAAATAAATGAATCAAAGAACACAAAGTTATGGACTTGTGAGTTTAAAATCCTTATTGAGAAAAATATATCTTAAAATTGCTAAAATATAAACCTCTGAGATGCCCCAGTTTGCTGCAGCCTCCAACAGATTAAAAGGAACAACTACAGGGGTTGGACAATGAAACTGAAACACCTGTCATTTTAGTGTGGGAGGTTTCATGGCTAAATTGGACCAGCCTGGTAGCCAGTCTTCATTGATTGCACATTGCACCAGTAAGAGCAGAGTGTGAAGGTTCAATTAGCAGGGTAAGAGCACAGTTTTGCTCAAAATATTGAAATGCACACAACATTATGGGTGACATACCAGAGTTCAAAAGAGGACAAATTGTTGGTGCATGTCTTGCTGGCACATCTGTGACCAAGACAGCAAGTCTTTGTGATGTATCAAGAGCCACGGTATCCGGGGTCATGTCAGCATACCACCAAGAAGGACGAACCACATCCAACAGGATTAACTGTGGACGCAAGAGGAAGCTGTCTGAAAGGGATGTTCGGGTGCTAACTTGGATTGTATCCAAAAAACATAAAACCACGGCTGCCCAAATCATGGCAGAATTAAATGTGCACCTCAACTCTCCTGTTTCCACCGGAACTGTCCGTCGGGAGCTCCACAGGGTCAATATACACGGCAGGGCTGCTATAGCCAAACCTTTGGTAACTCATGCCACTGCCAAATGTCGGTTTCAATGGTGCAAGGAGCGCAAATCTTGGGCTGTGGACAATGTGAAACATGTATTGTTCTCTGATGAGTCCACCTTTACTGTTTTCCCCACATCCGGGAGAGTTACGGTGTGGAGAAGCCCCAAAGAAGCGTACCACCCAGACTGTTGCATGCCCAGAGTGAAGCATGGGGGTGGATCAGTGATGGTTTGGCCTGCCATATCATGGCATTCCCTTGGCCCAATACTTGTGCTAGATGGGCGCGTCACTGCCAAGGACTACCGAACCATTCTTGAGGACCATGTGCATCCAATG